>OZ024913.1:37017789-37277789 GCA_964017125.1 Flabesymbios commensalis
TATAAGAACAGTAAATTTACATCTGCCAGAGCTGTAGTGGCGTCATTCCCAGCGGGGAGTGTGATTGGCTGTGCCGAGGCGTGCAGTAAACACGTGGCCTGTCTAACATTCAACATCATACGTCACATGTCATACAAAGAGTGTCAGCTGATGGCGCCTAATGACATTTACGTCATGACGTCAGACGTCAACTATGACCACTACAGACCACAGGTATGTCTAATTTAGGAGTTTTATAGAATTATATAATATAAGGCACTGTTGCTCTTTTTTGTTAAAGTGGGATATGACCGGGCTGACCAGGGGCGCATGCAGGAAGTCACTCAAAACATTGTCTGAATTGAAAAGAAAATGTATGAAAAAAACAAATTAACAAATTAAGTGAATAAACGTGAGAAAATGGATAAACATGATAAAGTGAATAAACATGATAAAGTGAATAAACATAATAAAGTGAATAAACTTGATAAAGTGAATAAAAATGATGAAATGAATAAACACGATAAATTATTAAATAAATTTAAAAAATGAAAAATATAAAAAAATCATTGAAATTATTAAAATGAATAACAATAATTATAATGTATCTATTATACATTATATTAATTCCTGATTTCTAATTTTTGACAACAAAAATATAAGAAATGCGGGAAATTCGTCTCTCCCCGATTTTTTTTATGATTTTAGCTTGGACCTGTCCCTTTAAGTTTAGTGTATCATGAAAAAAATGGCAGCTGCAGCAGCTGTCAGAACATACTATTGTCCTATGCAATTTCGGCTTCAGAAAATGGCTATAAAATGGCTGCTAAGTGCAGGAACCAATAAATGATAACCCTCACTTTTTTTCAGATATTAGAAGACGCTATTAATGAAGGGCGTGATTTTCCAAGTAAGTGACTTCTTAGTTATATGTTGGAATAACTTAATATGACAGTTTAGACTTTTTCTACAGAACATTTAGGTAATCTATTAGATACAACTAGGTGTGATACTACGGGACACCCTTTAACTATTATGCTGTGTGATTTAATGATGCAGGGGACAGTCTTGAGCTAAGATCAGCCGGTGTACACAGGGATGACTCCTATCCCATATATATGTTCACCAATCAGCCTGTAACTATGTACTGTGAGCTGTCCACACCAGAAGCATGGATCAGAATTTTACACCGAGAAGACATCATCGTTGCATTTCAGCGAGATTGGAATGACTACCAATCAGGATTCGGCGACACGTCAGGTGACCATTGGCTTGGTAATGACTTGATCCACAATTTGACCTCTGTGTATGGCGCCAGCAGGTTGCAGGTTGACCTTGAGTATCTCAGTGGAGACAGTTACTACGCTGATTATGATCACTTTGTCATTTCTGATGCCGCTTCTTTGTACACTCTTACTGTGAGTGGATACTCTGGCACTGCAGGCGATGGTCTTGCTGACGGATCTGATGCCCGATTTATCAGTAATGGCTCCCCTTTCAGTACATGGGATCAAGACAACGATGCAACACTAACCAACTGCGCCAGCGATTTTAAAGGTGGTTGGTGGTATAATTACTGTGCTTTTGCCATACTGACATCTTATTTCTGGGATGGTCCTACATGCAATCAGGCACAATCCTATCAGTGCCTTCTATGGGAACCATTGGATTATGGTATACCTATAAAAAAGACTACCATGAAAGTCACAACTGCTTTCAAGTGAATCATGGACATTGTTAAAGCTACCGGTCACGATTATTAGTATGTGATAAATGACAATAACAGTATTTCCGTTTCACCTAGTTAAAATGTGTTTCGGTCGGATAAATCTAGTTTTGTGTGTATTAAAGGTTTAAATGCTCAGTGTATGCATGCTTGTACGCTCATTATGTCGTCGCCTCGGAGCTAAAGGATCCTATCTGCCACTCTGACGAGTGTCAGATAGGATCCTTTAGCTCCGAGGCGACGATGTGCTCGTCTGTTTTTTTGGCGGGTTTTGATTCAATGCTGCAGCCATGGCTGGCGCCGCACCATTCTTGGGCCGCCGTCTCTGATTAAAATGTGTGTGTTGACGGTGTAGAACACTCTTGCTTCTGGCTTTGGTCAATGAGACATCAAGTCTAGTGTGTGTGATGGTGTATATGTTGAAATGAAATAATAAACATCGCCTAAAGTGCCTAAGAAAGTCTTGTGTCACTTACTGTTCAAAACTACTACTGTTATCATCCGGTCACCCACCACCTTTAGACCTTTGATAATAGTCAAGTATGGTAGGGCGAGTTTAGTATACATATTAAATTTGCCTCAGACCCCACCAAGAAAATCCTACAGGAACGAATCCCCCCAATAGAAAGAGACAAAAGAACACAATAACCTTTTCCCATTTCAAACTTCAAGTGGGTGACAATTACTGTATCCCCGCGCATAACCATGCATGCACTGATAAGAGAAATTCGCATATTTTAGGGATGTTTAATTTTGTTGTCTTTAAATATAAGTGACTTGTTTTCAAAAACTAAGTGCACCTCACAAAAATAGGAATTATGTCACAAAATCTGACACCTTAACCGACAAGAGTTCTTGAAATGAACTTTGTACTCATCTAAACAGATTATTGTCGATTATGAATCGACGAAGGATAAATCGTCGCCTCGGAGCTTAAGGATCCTATCTGCCACTCTGACGAGTGTCAGATAGGATCCTTTAGCTCCGAGGCGACGAAATGATGCTAAGGTGGACGGCAGCAGGTCACAAAGGGTGGGAGAGTGGGGATTGAGACATCATGTCAGTGGAGAGTGACCGCAAGGCTGGACAAGTCTTTAGCACTGTTTAACTGCTTTCAATAAAAACGGTACCGGGTTTGTTTTATAACAAAGATGTGGACGCGACTTTTTGACGATAGCTGTGATGATGCAAACTCGCAGCATTTGCGGGGGTGGATGCCTGTTCAGACAGTGAACTATTACTTTGCCTCTGACAACTAAATCTATATAATAATTGCGAATATTTTCGAAAGGTGTTTTATTTACAATAAGGATATATAATGCACATTTCGATGCTAAGATGATATATTAATCAGGTTATACGTACCGTACTTTTATTGTTGTTACAAAACAAATCAGTTAATTAAGTACCACCTTTTAAACATGTGACAAAGATAAAAATTTATGTGACATCAATCAGCAATATTTGAAAACAGTTGACCTCCATTTTGCCAAATCTGAATAATTTTCACTCACTTGAAGTTGTGGATCGCGTCAGCGAGACACAACTTCAAGTGAGTGAAAATTCAAATTGAATAATTTGGCGGTTAAAGAGTTAAAGGAAGTTTTGTTTTTGAATATAAATGAATGCACCTGTTTTCGAAAACTAAGTGCATCTTCAAATATGGTACTATGGGATTATATTATTTGCTTATTTTGAAACCGAACAAATCTTCAGTTTTTGACACTCATTTCATTCCAAATAACAGTGATTTTATCGGCTAGCAAAACGAATTACAAACGAGTATAGTGATGCTTAGGACGTTAAAGGGCTAACACCCACCGACTTACCTTATATTTATTCTTAAGGTCATGTTTTTCATTTTAAGTCTTTAAGGAGCCGTTCCTACCAAATTGCATTTAACACAATTCCATCAACCGCCGTGTCTGACACCGTATTGCATAAACACAAGGGGATCTTTATGTTAGCCTATATACCTCCCCCCCCCCATAACATAATTATATATTTAGAGGTCCCGCATAGCAGCCCCGCCCTTGACGATTCAGCCACACCACCAGAGACAAGGTTGATATGAGCTGATGAGGAACGATACAAATTTAGTCCTGGTACTAAATATTGGATTCATGATCCACCCGAATATTCATCACCTTCGGTAATTTTGTTTACCGATTGCGACAGATACTGCTCTTTATTTTTTTTGTTAACCTTTAGACTGCTAAACACGAATATATATACGTTTTATGACGTTGCTAAACACGTACATATACGTGTGAAAAGACTAGCAAAATAAGGGTGGGTATTACCGTAATGAAAAGCTAATGATATCAAAAATAAAAATATATGCTTGTCATACGTGGTAGGAATAATTTCGGATCGTGTTTGGCGTTCATTGTGTGCCATTTTTTTTCGCTTGTTTTCCGCGCGCTGACAGCGAACGTATATTTACTTGCCAACAATACTGTGGTCATTCTAACCATTTATTCGAAATGGCGGCCACAAGACCAGTGCAAAAAGTGAAAATGTGCAGTATCTCAGTAACCAATCATCATATGAAAACAAATAATGACTCTACACCTAGGTTTTCTGGTACGGGGAATGCGTTGGTGACATTGTTTTCGTAATTCAAGGTCAAGGTCACACCATGGGTCAATGTCATAGGTCATGTCAGCCACCGGGAAGTGAAAATATGCCATATTTCAGTAACTTGTCATATAATAACAAATAATGCCTCTACACCTAAGTTTTCGGGTATGGGGAATCCGTTGGTGCCATTATATTACCCCTGTAACCTCGTGTGGTGTTCTGGTATATTTCCATGCTGGAGACTATGTGAGTTTCAACCACCATAGACATCTCAGGTGAGCAGAATTGGAGCCAAACCACTATAATACACTATTTTCACAAATTTTAAGCTGATTCGACCTTGCTGTGACCTTGATATGACCTTGTCATGGCCTTGGGGTAACACTCCTTTGAAGCCCAACCCCAACCCATGTCACCATGTGTACTTGGGTTGGGATTCATCAAGTGTATTTGAAGTAGTAGCCATTGGTCCAAACATGACAATCGTTGAGTTAACTATTTTATCCGTTTCTGCGATATGAGAACGAGGTGGCATAAGGGTCATTTGATGGGGTATTACCCCTCCAGCCGATATATTACCCCTGTAACCTCTTGGGTGTTTTGGTTATATCTCCATGCTGGAGTCTAGCTGATTTTCAACCACCATAGACATCTCAAGTGCGCTGAATTGAAGCAAAACCAACAAAAATTAGTTATTTTCACCTATTTTAAGCTGATTTGACCTTGAGATGACCTTGTCATGACCTTAGGGTGACACCCCAGTGAAGCCCAACTCCATCCCATGTCACCATGTGTACTTGGTTTGGGATTCATCAAACGTATTTGAAGTGCTGGCCATTAATCCAAACATGACCACCTGGGCGATGAAAGGGTTAAACTTGGTCAGCAGTGATGGCCCACACATCCTGCAGAGCCAGCAGCCAAAAGGTTAACACATGTTCGTAGGTTACCTATCGGTGTGGAGATGAACAGATAAGATTATGGAGATGAACATGTTAGATGTTTGAATTTAATTTATTTTATTTAAATGCCTTGAAATGTATGAGTTTATTATCATAGGTTTTGGGGATCTGTAAATTTATTGACGGAGCTGGATGCGACCGTCATGTTAAATTGTAGCCATTTTAAAAAAAAACTGTCCACCAGGCCTAACTCCATTCTAACAATGCATAATTATATAGGAAGGCCGGCTTTTCACTGCAGCGCAGTTCTGCAGTGCATATAGCCAAAATGCTGCTTGTAAAAATTCCGCACACAAGTAATACGGATATTATTGTCTGCGATCTCAAATTACCTTTAAGGTGTTTTTCACGCTCACGTCGTTCTTTGCCACTGTAAGTTCTGTAGTGTGTTATCCCAGCGCTAAATATTGGCGCTTATATTATATTGTACATTCTCAAGACAAGCACCCTCGTCCTTGACGTCATGGAATCGTTTTCGGAGTTCCCACTTAACTTTGCTTTGCCTCGCGCAGTGGGAGGTCTAGTAGGGGTATAAGGCTGATTGTGTGTGATTTTGCTTTAGCGTTGTCGAAAAGAAAACAATATTCAACTATTATATTGGACCGCGTATGTTAATCAAGTTTAGTGGACAACAGAAAAAAAACATCTTTGAAACTGTCGTTTCATTTTATAAGTAATTTTATTCGATTTTAAGCTACGAGAGCTATATTTAAAAACAATAGGTTGTACTAATAAACATTTGATAGAGTTGTCCAATATGCATTCAGGGTTCAGCAAATATTACATTTTCTAGATACATGTTTATAGATATAAAAACATCGCATCTATTATAGTACCACAATGAAAACATTTTACCTTTTGTACTTCATCATTTGTTAATTTACATATTAAGTGTGCTGATATTCATGAACGTTCATCCACTTTACAGAATGATGATTATATAGACATTAACCCTTCTACTGCCAGTGCCGCATATATTCGGGTTTTCACTTCTTATTAGCACATTAGGTACCACATTTTAAATATGTTAAAGATAAAATGTGACATCAACCAGCAAGATTTGGAAAGAGTTGACCTCCATTTTGTCAAATCTGAATAATTTTCACTCACTTTAAGTTGTGGATCGCGTCAGCGAGACACAACTTCAAGTGGGTGAAAATTCAAATTGAATAATTTGGCGGTTGAAGGGTTAAGCAAAATAAACAGATACGTATTTCTAATATTAGAAAATATTGTCAGTGTCCAGAAAAATTACGCCATCAATTACAATGGTGTTATATTTCTATGTACAATCATTAAAAAACTACCAAGAACATAATACAGATTTCAATCGAAAAATGTTACATTCTTTAATCTTCCAAAAAAATAAAGTCAAGGTGTGTTTGTGTTTAGTGTCTTATAATCCACGCAGTAGACACAAAACATGATTCATTGACGTTAGGTGATGAAGGCAACTCAACGGTTTATTCATTTTTCCTAAACTTTCGATAATAAAACTAAGTTAAAAATATTTTCAGCCACTTAAAGTTGTGTCCCGCTACCGCGACCCACGGCTTCAAGAGCCTGAAAATTACTCATATTTGTTTATTTATTTGCACAAACATTTGCAAATTCTGATGTTTAGACACATTTCATTCCCAGTGATTTGGTCGACTGATAAAACAGGTTAAATACGACAAAAGTCTTGATCATCAGGGTGAGGGTTAAACATGATTGGGTTACAAAATGAACTTTGGTTGTATAGATATTGACCCAATACTAATTTAATGTTGGTCCACCATCTGCGACACTGGTCCAACATAAAGTAATCAGCATAATTATGGTTTATGTTTAGGCTTAAGATGTTTGTTTCCGGTCATCTGACCGACACTATCTTAGAGCGTCAATCCTGAAGCTTTCATTGAATCGTTTTTTTATCTTGTTTTGCATATTAGAAAAAATTGTCTCAATTTCGACCGGATTTGCACTAGGGCCTACTCACAATCGAATTCTTACCTACTCTATTTTTTCAGTCGGTTACTGGAAACAAATTTGTATTTCGGGTCTCACAGGGATTAGTTTAACGAGTGCAGATATAGGCCTAAGCAAGCACGAGATATTAAACCAATGCTGATTTAATGTTGGTCCAGCGTCTACGACGCTAGCCCAACATTAAATCATCATTGGATTACGTCTCTCGTCTACAGGGATCCGTTTACCGAGTGCAGATAGCACAGAGCAGCTCCCTGTCCTGTATGTAAGGTGGACACGGGAGGGATCCACAGCGGCCAACGGCCGGGTAGAAGAGGGCACCCTCGCTATCACCGCCAGTGTTGGCAATGGGCTGCGCACCGCCGTCCATGCAAACAAACTCAGTGCGATGGTTCCTGTAATCCTCGGCCGCCAGGTAACCCGTATACTCTGTTGTCCAGCCGGGATCACACAGGTTTCTCGAGGGGATCATCAGCACGGATCTTCGCGTGGCTTGGCAGACGGCACAGGGTACTTCATAGTCGTGTATCCCAATAATGGGGGGATACCCGTACTCGGATCCGTATACGTACGCGATGTATGGAATGGATCGTGCGCTTTTGAAGATGGGATCCTTACGCAGGCATAGGTAATTACTTCCTCCTCCAGAATGCCCACGAGGCGATCCTCCTGCAGTCCCTGTTTAGGAAATAGAAAGTATCGAACATCTGAATAAGCTGAACACTTAACTCTTTGAGCCCTCACGATGCATGAAAGCAGCATTATACATCCCTGAAAACAGACTTAATTTTGCTACAAGTGAGGGTTTTAGGACGAAAATTTCCATGAAACTAGTTTACCAATACATGGCAATTTTCTTTAATTTTTAAACCACCTCAAATCATCTTCATCCACTACATGTCGAGAATTGCGACCGCAATTCGCGGCTTGTAGTGGACGAAGATGACAATGGTAAACCCAGGCTTGAAAGGGTTAACCTCACCCTTACAACGCTGAAATATGTTTATATAAAACATGGAGATCAAAGGGGTAAAATGCTACCCGGTAAACACTCAACATTGAAACGACATTGAATCAATGTTTAGTGTTTACCAGGTGATCACGACTAGAGCTGTTTTCTGCATTGAATAATTTGAAGAGAAATGAACTTTAAAGCTGCTAGATTGGGACGTGTTTTAATTCAAATGATGCATAAATTATGTGGGTGATTTTCACTCACTTGAAGTTGTGGTTCGCGGTAGCGAGACACAACTTCAAGTGAGTGAAAATTTAAACTCTTTAACGTTAAGGGCTGATAATAACACTAATACAATGCCTAAAATACACCGTGAATAACAAAACATTCGCAGATAACAGACAATTATTTGTGGTACAAAATGATTTGTCATCATGATAAAAAATCATAACGAGATTGAAACAGGATTACAAATAAATAACACAACTGTATTTTCGTATTACATAAACAAAACGGAGCACCCCCCCCCCCTTTCGACATTAACATAAGATCAGCACCATACTTGTAAATTGTGGTGTAGTTTCGGAAAATATTCCGGACTTTCTAAAAATATATTGCCCATACTACATAACTGGAATGCTTACTATTATAATAAGCTGTTAGTGTAATAATTGAATACGCTAACTATTTTGTTTAAAACCCCCCCCCCCCTCCTCTCTATTCGCCCACTTTCAATAAGCAATAAAAAAATAATTGATTGGAAGCTGCCCCCAGCTTCGATCACAAAAAAAAGCAAATCTGTTCATCAGTTCAAACTTAAATAGAACAGCTTAGCGGTAAAAGAGTTAAGTTTATAATCATACCTGCGTAAACAAGCGTGGCTGTTGACGGACATGTAGTTCGACCCCATCGGGTGTAGATTGCACCATCTTAAAAACATTCAATCAGTCATCATTTTGTCAACATGAACCTCAAAACCATTTGTTTTTAATGAAGCAAATATTCCAAGGAAAGGGCTATGTAAACCACAATAAAATTTTGTATTCACTTTGTGAAACGTGTGAATGGTCAAACACAATGTGTTAATAAGATAATTCAATAAACTGATTATCGCGCAATATCTGCGAATTTTTACCGATTTTTTATATTGTTATAAAATCTAAATCTGTCATTTCGGCAAATGTTTGAAAATATATTTCCACAATTTCGTAACCCACTGTTTTTCTCTTCCATCACCACTATAATTTAATATTGACTTTACAATGTTTACGTTTCGCAAATTATGATTTCAATGTACGAATATCAATGTTAAAAAAATAAACTCTCACGTTTTTTTTCTGTCCATTGAAAATTGCCCACATTTTACCTAGTATAGCATCAATGTGTTCCGTGTAAAACGTGAGATTTACATATTTTTATAATCTAGTTGCCACCTATATGTTTTATTTACTTAACCATGCATTGTCTATTCATGTACACTTTTACTGTCGAAAAACGTTACACATGTGTATAGGAGAGCTAAATTAGCTTATTTGCTTGCAACCTTGCAACCTTGAGCATTAATGTAAAATCCCGGATTGCTGCCATAGCTGCTTTTGATTTTAACGTTTTATTTTATTTTCATACAATGATGTGCAATACCTTTAGATAGGGATAATTATTTTTTCCTATTATATAAGCAGAGCACTTCAATAAAAATATAAGATTATTTTTATTACCCCATTGGCGACGGGTATCGGAAGATCCCTCGAGATTCAAATAATATTTGCAGATACAAGACCGGGATATTACTGTGATATTACTGTGGATCTGGTAATTTTCACGTGTTTAGATTTTCGCAATTTTGCGCTTTTTAGGATTTTCGCGGAATCTAGAATTCGAGGATCATCAATCTAATCACTTAGCGTGATTCTTAAATTTGCAATTTTGCCCCCCCCCCCCTGCGAAATTCCTGAAAATTAAAAACTTGCGTATATTACCAGATCTACAGTATTATGTGCCAAGTCGTTTTTGGAATTCATATAAGCGTGTTGACAGAGCCAACTCATTGAAAGTCATATCCACACCCTGCTAAAATTAGTGTCCAGTGTCGCACGAGAGAAAAACAAGTACCGAGATTAGTGCATAGCCCTACAGCAACTGTTACGTAACAACAGCCGAAACCAGACTAATCTTGAGCTATAGGCAGAAACGAACATCGCATGTCCAACACTGTTATGAGCTAATTACAACTTTCAGTCAAAATTGCATGCAATGACAAAGAGTTATCTGTTATTGAAAGTATGTGACTAGGTTTGTTTTGTGCAATCAGCCTGCCCACCAAAAAACTGGGCTCATAACTACGACTTCATCAAAATCAAGCCACCGGAAGATAACCCATTACATGTCATGGTCATGAAATGTATCTGTATCTGTATCTGTATGTTACGTGACAGTACGCACTATTGTGCTATCGCGCCACATGAGTAACTTAGCAAGGCCTGTTATCATTCATGATATCATTCATGGCCTTATATATGTGCCAAGTACTCCATGTTGTAGATTTTTGGGGTCTCGCCGGATGGAAACTGCGCCTACGTCCATTGAGGTTCTTTTACGTCCAACTCAAAGTCAGTCAGACGAGCCATCTGATTTACGTGGTTCTCTGAGCCCCACGAGTGCATACAGCACCTGGCAGTCCCAGGCGGTCACCCATCCAATTATGAACCGGGCGCGACATTGCTTAACTTCAGTGATCGAGCACAAACAGTTGAGCGAACGCCGTATTCCGTAGTACACAGCATCCGATGTAAACTTGCAGCTACATGTGGTATCTGACCACCTGGCGGGGGCTCTGGAGTAGTGATTAGCACCGCTGCCTTTCCCGCTAGAGTTCAGGGTTCGGTTCCCGGTCTCGGCGGTTTGATAAAAGCAAAAATGTTTCTTCCCCATCCACGTGTAAAACTCAGTATTGTGGGGAGCCTCTGTGACCGAGAGGTAGCGTGCTCGGCCTCAGACCGCCAGGGCTCGAATTTCGAATCCTGTGTCTGGAAGAGAGTGTCATCTTATTCATCCCACCATCCTCAGGAGGTTCTCCTGGCCCAGTTTAGCCTATATGTGCACAAAGGTGGCCTAAAGCCCGATTCATTTCATTTATCTGCCCATTTGAGATGGTAATGTAGAAGACAGCAGATCAGTCATGGCCATGGCCGTTAAAAGGAAGAAAATTAACAATAGATTGGCTGGTATGTAAACGACTGTTACACCAGTCACATCGACTTCACTAGTTGTATTTCAGTCATTGTTAGATGATGTATGTTGTATAAATTCATGCAGTACATTACCCTGTAGCGCTGTTACTTATATATTTATAAGGAATCACAATAAATAATAACTACGCTCAAAACTACGTTATCAATAATATTGCATTGGAATGTAGTTTGGCACCAATAATAACATAATTCTATGTGGATTACTCTGTCCGAAAAAATGGTTCCATCTTCTCTGTTAGGGTCGAAAAGGAAGTTTTGCTGATTATAAAACTATTTTATCCGATCCGTTACTAACAAAACACAGTAGTGTTTGTTTACGTTAAATAGGCTTGTTTGTGAGGAAATGCACCAAAACAAAAATAAAAACAATTTTTCAGCGTGATACATTAAAATAAAGAAATACAAATAATTTTCAACCGCATATCCACATATCCACTAACCAAGTGAAGTTGACTGCTCAGTAGTTGTCTCGTCAACACTTTGAAGTTGACACAGCGGCGATTTCTCCACGGTGCATTTTCCATCTGTAGGGTTCCAGTACGTCGGCTGCCCACCTTCCTCAACGCATGGTACGCTGTCCTTTATAAATCCGTTGCCTTTACAGATCACATACACGTCGCACCCCTTACAGGATTGGTAGTCTCCTTTGGCTCTGTCTCTACAGTCGGTGACACAGGCAGGTCCTGTTGTCTGAGCTGAAACAAAATAGATCCATAGCCAACTACTGTAGTACTGGTAATTTTTGGGTGTCTTAATTTTCGCGAATTTCTGATTTTGGGACTTTTTACAAAGCTTAGAATAATTATTATTCATCTTTTACATTTTTTGGTAGCGCTATTATAATAATAATTTTCGCGAGATTCTTAATTCGCTAATTTGTCCTTCTCGCGAAATTAGCGAAAATTGACACCTCGCGAATATAATCAGAATTCCAGTAGACTATATGAATTACAAGCATAACGACAAACAACGCACAATCACATGGATAGATGAATGGATGGATGAATGAATGAATGAATGAATGAATAAATGAACGAACAAACGAACGAGCGAATGAATGAATAAATGAATAAATGAATGAATGAATGAATGAATGAATGAATAAATGAATGAATGAATGAATGAATGAATGAATGAATGAATGAATGAATGAATGAATGAATGAATGAATGAATGAATGAATGAATGAATAAATGAATGAAATGATTATTGAATGAATGAATGAATACATGCATGCATGAATCAATGAATCAATGAATGGGGCCTTAGGCCACATTTGTGCTAAACTGGGCCAGGACAACCTCCTGAAGATAGTGATATGATCAGATGACACCGCCCTCCAGACACAGGATTTATTATTCGAGCCCTGTTGGTGTGTGATCGAACATGCTATCCTTGATCACGGAGGCTCATCACAAAACTTTATGACGATTGAGTGGAAAAGAAACATTGTTTTCTGTGAAACCTGATTGCCAGAGCAGGCTACGAACCCGCGAGCTAAGACTTCACTGGCAGCTGCAACTATTACACCAGGGTCCCCGCCCAGGGCCCCCGCCCTATATAATTGAAATTTTGTAAAAAGTATTGTCTGAGCAGGTCGAAACGTCGCAATCGTTCCACACTAAGTTCCAAAGTGAGTACAATTTAACCACTTCCTATATGAATCTTGGAACCATGAATAACATATTCTCTACTATATAACAAGTACTTTCTGACTCATTTTCTATAGACAATATCTATACGATAATTATACATAATTTATGCAAAATGATTACTGTAGTTAAAACGTATGTGTGATTGCAGTGGTACTCAAATATATTCAATATGAAAAGAAATTTTGACAAGTGATTACACACTACCAAAGCTTTATCGTATATATATATTACAGCAAACACGAGACGCTGGCCCAGCATTGAATCAACACTGGTTCAATGTCTCGTATTTGCCGAGATGATACCTACGTGCGCATGCTCCGTTTGTCGAATTCAATACACACGTCACCAACAGTGTTACTATGATAACTCGCACGACAAAATGCATGTTTCCCCAGTAGGATACGTATTATATCTGACTCCTAGATAAATGGAATCTTCATTTCACAGTAATTTACATCGTTTATATATACATGATATGATTATGATTTGTGGGTGGTGATTGAGGAAGGTGACCATGACGTGGAGGCCTCTGATTGGCTCAGAAAATTTGTCAATCAGCCATGCTCAAGTACACCGCTGATAGCTACATGCAATGCTGGTATAATGTTGGCCCAGCCCCGTTGATGGTGGGTCAACATTGAAACAACATTGGTCTAACATTTCGTGTTTGCTGGGAGGCGTTTTTGATCATAACTAGCTGAAACATAATGCGGAAACATGGCAACACTTTTTGTCAATTATGCCCTATACATACTGACTATTAACTGTTCCTTTACCGACTCCCACCTGATAAACCACCCCCAGAAACCTACTTCTTTTTGGAGGAGGACCGCTGAAGTAGCCCCTAGGCACAATACAGGTTATAGCTATGATATGCGGTCATCGCACAATACAAGAGAACATTGCGTCCATGTCACTGACCATTCCGGTTAGCGATTTTCAACCTTGTATATGTATTGCAAAGAACTATTCTGTTCTAGTTCTGTGATGTATTGTAACGAAATATCTCCATTGAAATTAATGCATGTACACATGTGGAATTCGGATTAATGCGAAATTGACAAAGGAAGGTGGTTTTCGCATACATGCGAAATGAGGAAGTGTTAAAATAATCAGTATTTTGTAATAATTGTTCCAAACAATATTCATCTTTGAGTTGAGGCAGCATTTATTCATTAAAATATTTGTTTTGATCAGTAAAAACTATGGAGTATGGACAGGTGAACGGTGAAACAACAGTGGAACCGAATATATCGTCCCCTTGGACATGAAAGGGTGTATCTGCCACTTTGTAAAGTGGAAAATACACCCTTTCACATCCAAGGAGATAATATGCTCAAATCAAATCAAAAGCCACTGAAATTGATCAAATAATCTAATATATATTAACCCTTTGCCTGCTAAGCACGAAAAAGTCGTTTTTAATCCGTTTTATCAGCCGATTAAACCACTGTTCTTGGGAATTAAATGAGTGTTTAAAGATTTGTGAATGTTTAGTCTCAAATTAAACTAATGTAAGTAATTTTCAACCACTTGATGTTGTGCATAGCGGTAGTGTTAACAATTTAAATAAATTAACTAATTCAATTAACAGGATAACGATTATTATGTCTGTTTATTTAGCTGGTCCAGGAGCCGTCCAGCGAACAGGACACATTGACACAATGCTGGCTTAATGTTGGGCCACCGTCTTCTACGCTGATCCAGCATTGGGTCGACGTCGGCCGTTTGCTAACTGTACGGATAACTTGAATTTCTGTTGACACGTCAACCCTTTAAGCCATTTGATAACCATTTACTAGCAACTACATCAACTACAGATAAAAAGACGGAAAACAGGTGTAGGTGTATTCTGTTAAGCCTATTACTAACGGTTGATGGGTGGACGACATAATGTACATACATTTTCCTTTATTTGAGAGTGAATCAAATTCAGTTTTGTGTAGTTTGCTTTCGGCAAGTAATCTAGTTCTTTGTATAGCGATGAAAGACAAAGAACAAATAATAAAAAAGTGAATTTCTTCATCAACAGAGTTTGATGTACATCTTCTATATTGTTTTCTACCAAACAAGTGCTACCATGTCATACCTAGTTGTTATAGCAAATTATTGATGAATTTTCAAACGGAAATCTCATAATTTACGTGCATTAATACTCATTATAGGAGCTCGATTCTGACAGAAGAACTATTTGCGACAAAATGAGACATGTAGTGAATAATACACTGCAGTATATTCAGCTTACTATTATATTGAGAAATTACTGCCTTTTGAGTTTACACGATCGAATAATAGAGCTGAATAGCCCCCTTTGCTGTGCGTGCGTGCCTGCGTGTGGGCGTGAACAAATAGGCCTAGTATGTTGCGATCGCTGCTTCCAAGATTTCCGCGAGTTATCGACCTTGTATAGAAAACCAATGAGCATGTTGACCCTATCCCATTCAGCTGTGGTGTCCGGGATGTAAAACAGATATTCTTCTAGAGAGTGATCGATTTTGAACTTAATGTTCGCAATTTTATTGAGTTTCGGGCTTTGTTTGACCAATCAACATATAATAATATGTAATAATCAAACATAATGTAACTTTTTTTAAGAGAAGATTGACATTTTCTACTCTATGATTTTCCCAGACGTCGCGGTGGTTTGTTCGAAATAATAATGATCTGATGTGAGAGCACCAATTAGTTTCACCAATAAAAGCAAGAGTGGATTGTGAACGATTTTTAAATAACAGCTTTTAGGCAAGGAGATCAAACGAATCCAGTATGTCAAAACTAGAAGTTGATTTTTCAAAACAGAGGATAGTATCTCAATAAATAGTAATTGATGTGGTTTGTTGTTTGACTCCAAGCATATTTTTCAAGAATGCTAAATGAACCATCTCAAAGTCAGATATTTTTTTACCACTAGATAGTACCTCGCTACCGTACATCAATATGGGTTCTATTTGCGCTTGAAATATTTTCAGAGATAATTTTGGCGTAAGGTGTCCCAAATTGTGACTGTAATTTATAATAGTGAATATTGCTTTTCGAGTTTGTTCAGCCAGATATGAATGATTGTTTGCAAATATATTTTTATTATTACTACACCAATGCTTATTATTAGATTCCAAATTCCACAGTAGGCGCTACTTATAAAATAATTCAATATGTGCCTGTAGGTTCTGCGTAGATTCTGAAAAGAGGACTAAATCGCCTGCAAATAGGAGATACGCAATACACAAGTCTCCCATATTTAGGATTTTCGTTGAAAATTTTGAGGCTTAAGACACTTCCCTGCATGGCATCATAGCGGTTGTTAATAGACTTGCTGATCTTGCTATTCCACATAACTCGACTGTGAGATTTATGAAACATGAATTTAATTATGTTCAGGTATTTTCAGTCATCATTGCGCTGCTGCAATTTAAGGATAAGTGCATCTCTGTTTAAATAGTCGAAATTTTGGTAAAATCTATATAACAAACGTAGAGAATTTTTTTACATGTTTTTTGCGTTTTAAGAAGATTGAACAACACAAATGAGTTATCGGATGTCCTACAATTTTTAATTCGAATGACAATCTATTTTCCAGTTCTGATTCAAAAACTTTCGCAAGAGGAACTCTTCGATAGTTCTGTGGATCTGATTATCACCCTTTTTTTTAAAAAAAATTGGGAAAATCAACCCTTGTGCCCCACCGGACATCTGGGTAATCTGCTAAAGCAAAAATAGTAGTAAATGATGTTGTCAGTAAAAATGTGAAATACTTTATGTCTAAAGAGTATAACTCAATCGGAATTCCATCTATTCCCGCTGCTTTATCTTTTTATTTTGATTAGAGCTTGCACTACTTAGCGCATTTGAACTTTATCATTGAGAATGTGTGTTTTAATATTATATAAAAGTGACATTACCTCATACATATTGCTAATATCTTACCAAAATTTTACCAGTTTTAATAATACCAGAAATGCATGACAATTCTAATAATACTGAAGTGGTCTGGGTTAGAATTGACAATAAATCTTCGACTTCTTTCTATGTATCGTGTAAATAATTTTGAAAATGTTCTATTAAAGAATAAGGAAATTGTGATTCTTTGTGATTTAAATAGTAACTACATCTTAGAGGAGAGTTGAAATGAAAATCAAGCTCATTTTATCGAATGACTCCTTCTGGTTGCAAACAATTAAAGGGACCCCTTGGGATGAGACATTTTCAATTTTGCCAATTTTGCCAATTTAATTCATATGAAGCTATATAGCCTACTGAATTTAACTAAAAATACAAAAAAGTCAAAAAACAATTTTAAAGCAACGAAAAAGAGTGAAATAGTTATATTTCCAGGATGTATACAGCCATGTAAATAAAACGAGTTAGCAATATGCAGCATTTTTCACCACATATTCCCACGTCTTGGACGGTAAGATCAAAGCAATCGCCGCTAATTGGTGTCTAATAGTCAGGACATGAGGGGATACACCTGCAGCACTGATTGACTGCCCAACGCTGGGCCGACGGTATCAACATGTGGCCCAATGCTGTAGGAACATTCAACCGTCCTATAGCAAGTGTTAAGGTATACAAAAGGTTTGTTTGGGTTTTAAGCGGATTCAGAGGAATGTTGATAAAAATATTTTAAAAACTCTAAAAAATCTGAAAAAAATAAAATCATGATTTGGGAAATACACTACTACATTACAAAATTAAAAACGACCATTGATGTCATCCCAAGGAGCTTCTTTAATAATTAAACCGACTAAATAAATAATTATTTATAATACCATGCTGCCGCAAAACTTAGATTATGGGATACTGAAATATACTATTAGTGGTCATTATTTGCTATTTACAACTCTGAAATTTAAGCGCCAAACTTCTTCTCCAAAAATATTCTCAAAAAAATATTACAATGGAATGAATTTAAATAACTTTGTTAATGATTTATCAGATATCGAACTATATAGTGCTTTTTTTACTGCTACAATAACAGCTGCTGCCTAGAGCGATTGGTCAAATGCATTTAATACAATGGTTAACAACGTGTCTAAGTTAATGAAATTGTTGAAAAAGTGTCAAAGAAAGGTAAAATCCATGGATGACCATAGACATTTTAGACCTTATGTCTAAACGTGATTTTGCCGTGTCGTCTCCGGCGCCGTGGATGGATGTATTTGCTTTACCCGAAAAATCCAACATGGCGGTGACTGAGAGCGATCACGACCCCAAGGCCGAAAAATGTCCATCTTTTTCACTGTGCGACCTCTGAGCTGAGGATGCGGGCATGGAGTATTTATAATTTTAAATTTAAATCCTAAGAAGTTTGAAACATTACTTTTCCAGCGGATGATATTAATTGTGTTTACTACAGACTATTTCAAAGTAGTATCGATTATTGAATCACTGTCTAGGGCTTTGCTGCACACAAATATATATGTCAAATACTAAAATTACCGAATAGAGCAGCACGACTTCTTGCACAAACCTTTACTGGAACATTCGCGTTATAGATATATACATCTCTAAATAATCTGGCTCCTTAATTGTTACTTATCTGATCTTTTTTTCCTCCGTTTCTGAATATCATACTTTTTTAATACGTAATGCAACAAGTAATACTCTACAGCAGCCCAAGTGTAATAATTATTTATATAAGTTGTTCTAAATGTTGGAATAAGGTACCTTCGGAAATAAGAATACATTTTCTGCCTTTAAATACAACCCTACAATATTGCTAATAACCAAACCCTTATTTAATTTAAAAACAAATGGTATTACTGTACATATCTTAACGCTTTTCCCTATTTTTGTACGTTTTTATATGAGTTTTAGTGCGGGGACATTCATTTTTACTATAAATGTACAGGTATAAAAATTCCTAAGCCTATTCAATTAACTCAAATAATTTATGCATGATGATTTTAAATACTTAGTGTACCTTCTATTCCAGTTAATTATTGTACATATGATAATTGTTTCAAGATGAGTTTTTATATATTATGTACATGTATGTCATAAAACAAGGCACATTATGCAAAATATACAATAGCTAATAATGTTTTACTCTGGATTTATTTTCAAATACAAGTCCTCATTTTAATGTGGTATAGCCTACAATTGTAAATTCAATGAATATTCTTTAACACTTACAATGCTGAAATTTGTTTGCATAAACCATTGAGACCAAAGGTTTTCATTTTGAAATCATCATAAATGTCTTAGTTAGCTCTTTCAGATTCAATTGAATATCTATGTTATGGGTCTTACTCTACGATAATTATACAATTTTAATTCTTTCGGTGCGGGGACCGACTTTAGTGCAGTGTAGCACCAAAGTCTGCGACGTTGCCCCAACATTGATCGAACACAGGCGCGACGTTACGTGTTTGCTGGGAATAACGATCAAATGGCGATCAGCTAATCTGCATGATTGATTACTCCCAAATAATAAATGCTGATCACCAAGTCCGCCTTGTAAAACCAAAGGGTGTTAGCTGCTCACTTTACAATTGAACAGCTACTGCCGTTGGCCTTGCACGGCATGAGCATGGCTATTATACAGCTTTGGGCAACCTAAGTTGTAATTATTGTCCACCACTGATGCTTATAACGCCATATATCATGGATTCTGGGGACAATCGCTAATCATTCTGACTAAGGATGAAATATAATGCAAACTTGAATTTTAGTAATACCAACAATTATTCAGCGATTTGTCAGACCGGACAACAGGGTGTTCTTCTATGCGAATTACAGTGTGATTGAACGACTCGAACACATGAGAAATTGAATAATTAAAACATTTTGCAGATTTACTGAACAATGGATCATTGTCATTCTTTAGCCTGGCATAGGGGAAAGAAATAGTGTAAATATCTACTATAAACAAGCGTGTTTTAAAGGTTTCTACGCTTTCCAGAGTGTCTTTTTTGCTATTTTCTATAATTATATGTAGCTATTTTATTTCTGGTTTTAGCGAGGGAAACATATATTTTTTATAGAATATATATATATATATATATATAGTCGATTCCCACAAAAGTGATGCATTTGGACCTCATTTTGAAAAAGTACATTTTCTCAATATTCAAAATAAACAGCGCCTTCATATTACGCATTCTGAAGCGCGACACCTGCACTTAATCAATAGCCAACACTTTTTTTGCTTTTGTAAATTTGAATTTTTTTAATTCATATTTTTTGAAAATTTAAAACTCGTGTAACCCTACGAATACAGCTTGTGTTATGATATCTGAGTAAATCAATATTGCACAATATAAATATTTTACACATTATATTTATGACCTGAGCTGTGCTTGCTGCTTATTTGCTGAACCGAATTCATTGTGGAGCATGTCCACTAAATAATGTTAGTAATAGTAAAATAGGTGCAATAATTTAAAGTGCGTTTTTGTAACCATACATATGCGCTTTCATGTTCTATAAAACGAATACTACTACAGATTAACACAAGCTTTTTCTCTGAATACACTTGTGGTACCAATGTATAATATGGGCAAGGTAACGTATCGGAAAATTATACCATTTTTTTAATTTCTTCCATTGAACACCACGTTTTTTTTTAATATGTGTAACCCTACGAATTTTAAATAAAGAAATGGCAGTTGTGGAATTCTATGAAAGGTCATGGGGTTTACCACCTTGTCTAACAGAATAACCAAGGTAGAGTGTACGTGACAGTCAGATTTTAGTGGTTAACATAGATATCTTGAAACGTTAGCAATGTTTGAATTTTTAATATATCCTACAAATTATCACAGTGTTATATTTCACTGTGTAGGTGTGGAGAATACAGGAGTTAATTGAATATTTGTGATGCATTATCATGTCATGACATGGCAATATGTGGACGATATCATTTAAAATATTCTTATGTAATAGAAGAGCAACCAGAGACTGATGATATTGTCATTCGTAGGGTTACACAAATGTTAGGTATTCGTAGGGTTACTATCTACAAGAGAAAAACGTTAAATGATTAAAAAATATATATTGTTCTTATTGCAAAACAGGCCAAGAATAAAGCTAACATCATAGTGAGCACTTATAAGGTGTAAAACTCAACAAGCTAATAAATATTTCTATCCAAAAAATAAAATACACGTTTTAAAAACGTTTGAAAATTATTTTAACTCACCAATGCAAAGGCTAATTTTTTGTTAATATACTTTGTTATACATCATATTGAAAATATGTCTAACATGTATTCTTGTGTGTATTACAAATATTTGAAATATTAATTTAAACATATCTAGCATCTGAAAGAGTTCACCACTGTGTGCATTCGTAGGGTTACCAATTTCACAAATAGCTTCTATATTGTATAGCACAATACGTGTTTAATTGGGATTGCGAGACCTTTATCTAAAAACACGATATTTTTCAAAAATATATATATATATACAAGCAAGCCAAAACAAGTGGTATTTTAAAACGTGTGTGATACAATAGCGACATAAACACTGTCTGACTTCACCAGTTGGAAATACATGAAAGTATTTGACAAATTAAATATTTTGCTCAATGGTCTATGTGAAGTTAATTATAGCGTGGTAAATCTATTAGATATTGAGCAGTATCATACGGGAGAACATACATGTGTTTAAATAATATTATGAGCCGTCAACATTGCAGTATTGTGATGATTTTTCATAGGCCACCTAGATAGAGTAACCCTACAAATGACAGCGTAACCCTACAAACAAAGCTGGTATAAGCATTTTGAATCGACGTAGAGCAACCAGTTTTACCCGTTTTTGTTCGTTGTAGCTCTATCTGTCAAATACCTTTCACAAGTGAATGATATGTATATATGTATGTATATTTTTTAGGTTGACTAATAATTCAGTGACAAACAATAAATAAATTATTATCTTGATTCTCGCGCACCTTGTTGCTAAAATCTCTTTATTCCATCCTTCTCTGATTGTGTATTAATGTGGCTGTCAAAGTAATAATAGTTATCGATACAAATCGTTTATAACACAACAATTATGTTAATTATTAGCCTTATTTTTTAATAAAATATCAATTTGTAACCCTACGAATACACCTTTAAAACCTATGAGAAAAACGTTTAGATCAACAAATGACATGAAATCATGATTTTAAACGAGATGCTTCATTTACATTTTAATATTCAACTGCTATTTCTACTCTGAGCCTTGAATTGAAAGAAATATTATGTTTGACATGTCTTTTTTTGTATATTTTTTGAATATTGATTATTTGCAGCAGAGTAGAAGTTGGCTACAAATCATTATGTGCAGCATCAAATTTTCGCAACTGCTATTAACCTATTCCAAACATTACCACCTAATTGTTACCACTTGAACTGCTGTACTCTTTGCAACCAAAGTTTTAGTTACATTATGGCATTTACATATTACATAATATGCATTCGTAGGGTTACTCTGGTGTTCAATAATGAGCATGAACTCCATTCATGTTACAACTATCATATATTAAGAGCTCGCATATATTTTTTGTGAAAGTTCCATATGTCTGCGATATAAACTGAAAAATTCAGGACTGTGCAACAAAGTCGTTCTTTTGCCGATATGCATCACTTTCGTGGGAATGGACCATATATATATATATATATATATATATATATATATATATATATATATATAATATCTTTTACACTTTTTGAATTCAAGTGTTTATACCATTTTTATCCTGGATGTCAAACTTAGTAAGATTGCTGCTCATCTGTATTTGACATCCTAATGTGCACAATTTTATTTACAATCGCATATTTGTATAATTACTGTATATATTTGTGTATATAAAGCATAACAAAAAATAATATTAATAAACTAGAACAGGAGTTCCCGAACTCTGAGGCCAGGCTTCAGTATTGTTGAGTGTCGCAGGAAGGGGGGGGGGGATGCTTTACATGATAAAGACATATTTGCAGGGTTGTCCAATTAATGAAGCGGGAAAAAATCCTGATAATTTGTTACCAGCTTTGATAACGCGAAAAATCAAAATTGATGACAATTTAATAGCGCGCAAAATCATAATTCGCGATACTTTGTTTGCATGCATATATTTTTAAGTTTTAATTATGTAATTAAAATGTAAAGCACACTAACGCGATTTCGCGCGCGACGTCGCCTTGTTTATTAAACACACTATTTGATAATTTCCAAAACACACTGGTCAGCGCGACGACGTACACGAGCGCGATAGGCAACGCGATAATTAAAAAAAAACTGTTACATTTTCGTCGCGCCAGTTGTCGCACCTGTTTTCGCGCCTCATACGCCGCGTAGGTCATCGCGTTGGTGTGTGGACAGTCACTCGATTTTCGCGTGTGTCGTCAAGTCCTCGTCGCGTGCCTTATCGCGCTCGCGTTCGCGTTGGTGTGTTTTGATCTTCAACAATATGTTTTAAAAAAATGCAATAATTTTAATATTAATACAAAATAGTTTATATTTTTCACAGACGCGGAAAACGGCGGATTGTGAAATTAAAAAAACATTAGTAATTTCCCTAAATACTATTTTTACAATTTTCAAATGTTTTTCAGCTGGGTATTTCTAGCATGGCGTTGCGTCATGCTCTCCTTCTTGAGCCTTATTTTGCAATTCGTGTGCAATATTTTGAAGGCTCCTTTGAACAATTGCCACCCACTCATTGTGCATAGCTGAAATTAAAATATGCATGTTGATAAATAAATTGCAACTAAACGACGGAAAAAGTGAATTTCTGCTTATTGCCTCACCATATTTTTGTAAAATTATCACTACCACACACATTAACATCGGAAATGACAACGTTCCATCAAGCACATGTTCGAGAAATTTGGGAATAGTGTTTGATCAACACATGAATTTTGAAGAACACATCAATAATATCAGGCGTGCATGTTTCCAGCATCTGAAACGAATCAGTGGCATCCGAAAATACATCACAGAGGTTGCCGCCAAGCACCTGGTACATGCTTTCACAACCTCTAGACTCGACAATGGAGATTCTCTTCTCTATGGCTTGCAACATCTACAATAAGTCATCTTCAAAAAATTCAGAATTCAGCCGCTAGACTGATCACACGCACTCGCAAGCTACACACTACTGCTGCGAAATCTGCACTGGCTGCCTATAGAAAAAAATGGTTATTTAAAAAAAAATGTTTTGACTTTTCGCGCTATGCATGGCACTGCTCCGCAATATATTTCAGATTTATTGCATATTCATAATCCATCACGGATACTGCGATCGTCATCCAAGACCTTATTGTCTGTGGTTCGGCCTAGATGTCTGACCAGTGACAGCGTTATGTTACGAAAATGTAAAAATATATTTGAAAAAAATCCTTAAAATTGTTCTAAAAAAAATCTGCCTGTATAATTTAAAAGCACGAAAAAATTAAAAATCCGTTAATAGGAAATTCTGTGTTTAATTTTTCAACAAAATAAAATATTCATGAATTTAGTATAGGCAATGAAAGAGAATTTGCAAACGCAAAACTTTACTTACACGAAAAAATATCGTAACTTTTACATTCAACTTTTTAACCTTTTCACTACCATACATGACGGAAATTTCCGTCGTCATTCGTCAATGAACGTAACCATAAAATGACACCAATTTTCGTCAAATATATACTACATTTATGTATTTTTCGTCATTTGAAGCTGGAAATTGCGTTAGCAATTCCAGCTTCAAATGACGAAAAATAGAACTCCTACACTAGTATATCTGGATCCTGGCATGCACCCCGGCCTGGAAGTCAAAGGGTTAATGATATGCGCGTTTAAATTTGTGTGGTAAACCTTTTTAACGGCCATTCTCAACACTACCTTGGATACAGATAACGTGTTTTGTCCAGCATTATTTCACGGGTACTCATAATGAAAAACAAATTTCATTTGCTGCCACTGTATAAAAAAAAATAGTATGGTTATGTATGATTAAAATATAGCTTCGTGTCTCCGATCTTGTATATCGTGCAGTTACGAGCATATAATCCAGAAATTTATACATATTGATATCCTTGGTTGGGAGTTTAACCAGGCCAATATTTGGAGTTCTAATTAACATAGAATCACAATTTTGGTGTCTACACCTAAATTTTCTGGGTCAACAAATCGCGTAAAACCATTTAAAACATACTGGAAAAAGGCAAATTTGAAAGAAATAAACGATAGCCATCAACCACTGTTTTTTCGAATCACAATGTCTTTATAGAGAAAACAATTAATATACTTTTACCATTGCCATGGAACTGTATTATTCATTGTGGTGCAGAACAGATGCATAGTTAGAAAAACACCACTTTGCGTTTTTTATATGGAGTAGTTACCAGTTACAAGAAGGGAATGTTGATATCCAACAGTAAAAATATAAGGTGAGAAATATCGAATTTTATTCAAAATCGCTCAGAGGTCATCTAAACGATTTGAAATAGTCCTAATGATTATTATAATGGAACAATCCTTTGTAGCTAACCTTGAACATCTTATAGTAAAAAATCATTCCATTTCTCTGAATCACATACTATAAACCATAATTACCAAGAAAATAATAATGTACAAATTAATTATTGATGTTATTCAAAATGATCTATGTCCCTAGTTATGCTATTCCCTGTCAGAACTGTAAAATATGTCATCGTACTAGTTCTGGGAATATTCATCCCAGTTATTATTAGTATGACCAGCGATCTTTCATGACTAACATCAATTATATGTAATTGGTTATAGAAAAATGGTTTAGTGTTTGACAAGGTAGACACCAACATTTACATCATTTCTGATGACCCCAGGTGTTAGGGATGTACTATACCTGGGGGCCATCACCAGGGAGGATGTAGAATTTCAAAATGGTGCATTTTTTTCAAGCTCGCGTCCTATAATCATATTAAATTGGGCAAATTTAGCTCCATTTTATGCTGTAATACACCATTTTATCCAGCTAGATCACTCTCAGACATATCTGATAATTATTTACCCTTTTAGATCAAGAGGTCTTTATTGAACACCTTCTGATAAAATTAATAGCTATGATAGTTAATTATTTATGAATGTGTAAGGATTGGTATCAATACAGTGACCTTGGTAAAGGCAAATGGTTAATCTATTTATCGATTGTTTATAGCAATTAAGTCATTATTAATGGTAATGGATTGGTGTCAATATATCCTGATATATAGTAATCTGTATTACAATGGCAATTGTTTAAATTGGTTAGCTGACTTTTATGTTGTAATGTACAACCATTTCTACTACTTTGGTACTCACAAAATTTATCTAGACCACTCCCAGACAATTAAAAAAATATTTAACCTTTTTAGCGAAAGAGGTTATTTTAGCAAAAACAAAAGCTATACTATATATACTGTAATGTGAATTGTGACAAGCATTATTATTCATAATATTTATTTCGCTATTAATGGTGATGGATTGATATATCACTACAACATGGAAATGTGAAACTTATGTCAATAATATATATTGTCGCCATGTCGTTCACATTCACCACAACACACTGCAATGAACCTAATTATGCTATGATCTGAGATTGAAGTGGGGTGACCATTAAAATCACAATACCGTATTGCTACTTTGATGTCATTAACAATTGACATAATACCTCCTGTCCATTCGCGAAATGGTGGGTAGACTTGAAAAAAATACAAAATGGCCTCCATCGACAATCTTTAAAACGAATTTGTTGAGCCACATTCACTACAATTGTGTTAAAACCTCTTTCATGCATTAGCCCATATCTACCGTTCTTTTAACTTTCGGGCCAAATAACTCTTTGCTTGTAGGTTTACGTAAATGTACTTATCCTTAAATTGTATTTACTGACATTATGTTGTCAGTGTGGCTGAACATGTTTATTTATGACAAAATTAAATGATTCGGGCTTTAGTCCACTTGTGTGCACATACAGACTAAATTGGGTCGGAAGAATCACCTGTGGATGGTGAGATGAGTGAGATTACACTGCCCTCCATACACAGGATTAGAAATTCAAACCCTGGAGGTCTGAGGCTGAGCACGCTACCTTTCGGTCAAGGAGGCTTCTCACAGTACTGCGTTTTACGAATGGATAAGGACGATTTTCTTCAAACCGCTGAGACAGGGAAACGAACCCCGAACTCTGGCGTGAAAGGCAGCGGTGCAAAACACTACCCTAGGGCCCCCACCCGTTTCACTATGACAAGAAATAGAAGATGGTGAGTCAAATGTACATACTTCTCGGAACCCAGTAAACACAAAACATTTGCATAACATTTATACAATGTTGGGCCAACGTCGAAGACGTTGGCCCAACATTGTATAAATGTTATACAAAATGTTTTGTGTTTACTTGGAAGCGAAAATTATGATCATCAGTACCAGCTGTAATATATTTACATTTGGTATTGTGAGTGAGTGAATATTGCCTTATGTCGCTTTTTGCACAATCATGGCAATATCGCGACAGAAGGAAGCCCGAATTCGGGACTATGCCCTACTCTTATCGAATGACTTCAAGGGTTCTTTATAGCACATAGTAGACAGTGGACTAGCATTGAACATGCATTGGATCGATGTCTCGTGTTCGCTGCGTAACTGCCCGGCACACGGCTACGTTCGCCCGGTTCTGTTTCGGCCTGTGTTGGGCCAGCGTCATAGACAGTGGGCCAGCATTGTATCGGCATTGGGTCGACGTCTCGTGTCTGCTGCGTACCAACCGATTTGACAGTATTATGGTCAAAGCGGATTGATGATAATGCTGTAAAATGGGTAAAACTGGTAAATGTATGAACTTTAACTGTTTATCATAATCATTTATATGTCATTTTATTTTTATCATCTCATATTATCATAATCAGTTTTTATCATACGAAGCTATTGTATGCACATGTCTTTTTAGGTTGATATAGTATTTTACAGTCTCTTGTAACTCACTTTGAGTGACCAGTCACTGTCATCTATGTATGATATGTATTCATAATGTAAACTGGATGAGACATTAATAAAGATTTACTAGTAACAAAGACAACACTGCACACTCCAGGCCTTTGACCAGTTTGGAGCACTGTGTATGCACAACCTCGATAACATATTCCCTACCCGGTCGGAATTCGAACCATTACCTTTGAGTTTCGAGCTACAACCAGACGGAATGAACCTTCGGGCCGACCACATTTGGTATTGAACTACTCGAACCATCTATGCAATCTGTAAATGGTCAAGTATGCCAGGTTAGAAAACCTGACAGATATCATTGCAATTAATTCCTCTGAGCCGACCATGGATAGCAAACATCCCAAACATAGTTACTGTAAATATCTTTTGTTATGTCCACATGCACAGGCAAATGTTGAAGAGATACTTTGACAACTGGTTGTGCTATGGTAGACTACGTTTTTTTTCACGCTGAGAAATACATTATATATATCTAAATACACCACACTTCGAGCAATTGGTTGATATACTCGTTTAATCTTTTGATGTGTCGTTTAAGTGAAATGTTTATGATTCAGTATGCATATGTGACCTATCTCCACGAAATCAGTCCGTAATTAGTCGCATAGCTAGTTTTTTCCAAATTGCAAAAATGTCACCAAATATACATGATAACAAGAATTTTCTACTTTTCTATTGAATAAATGTATTAAAACTATAATTATCTATATGTAGAAAATACATATGTTCAAATTTTTTTTTTAGTGGTACATTTGCATTTATTGATTATTATTTTTAAAAGATAAAGATTGATATAGATATAAAATAAAGGGTTAAAATGTTAATTTTAATGGCTTTCTCCTATTTTTGAATAATTGGTTTTAAAATGTTTAAAAAGCAAACAATTTTGGTTTGAAGAAAACATAATCACTGACGGTTCTTTGAACCTGAAAACACATAGGTGTAGACACCAAAATAATGATTTTATGTCAATTAGAACGGGATCGTCCAATTAGCGTTCATTTTAAAAAATGGCCAAAACCCATATCGCGCTCAACTTTTTTTTCGAAACATCGCTAATATCATTCCCATATGTCCTCTTAACATAATGGTACTACTCATGGAGAGTAGTGGGAGATGCACGGTGAGTTTTTTGGCCTAATAGCCCCAATTATTTTATTGTTTGTGCAAAAGTTATATCCGATGCCGGTTCTCTCAACGTTGAACAAACACAATAATCCAGGACAACGATCACCCTGGATCCCAATGAGAGTTAATGTATTCATGTGCACGTCAATCATATGAGTCTGAAGTCGCGGCACGCGTTATCAATATGTTATTAACTTTTATCACGCTAATATCAATAGTCAACATCTTAAAAGTATCTTGTTTAAATAATAAATATTGCATTTGTACGTTAATAACATAATTATTGTGATTTTGTCCCTCTACAATAAAAGTAATAATTTATGTAATTTTCATCCCTTTAAAAATGAACTTTAATTTTTCTTGTTGTGCTATTTATCGGACCGGATGATTACAAATTGACATACTAGAGTTATCCTTTCTTACCTTTGTAATACGTACTGGACCAACACAAATGTGTAAAAGATGAAGAATTGCTTCAGTCAACTTATCAATGTGAGAGTCCACATTTGCGTCGCCACGCAATGAAGTATTAATGTGTGGGAAGCGGTGCTGTAGTTTATAATTTGCTTACCCAGACAAAAATCCCCATGACGGCAAAATAGTATAGGCCTAGTGGATAATTTTTTTTAGACAAAGTTAAGTAGCGAGACTAATAGAATAAGTGGTCTATGATTGCAATTGATATGGCGTCGACAAATTAGGATCGAAAAAAACAAATGATGGTTTGACTTTCAGCTCGTTGACGATCTAATAGTTTCCCTGAGGGTATGTATACTTAATTTGTACCTAAATATACATGTAGAACGATCATACTATTATAATTTCATATAGTATATATGCAAACAACAATAATTTCTCTAACGTCTATACATGAGTGTTATACATGCTTATCCCTACATTTATGGACACATTATATAATTGTGCGCTGATTTTACAATTAATACGTTTTTTATCTAGCTTAGAAGTTTCACCAGGTCGTTTTATCCACAGAGCCATCTGGTGATTACGAGCAACCTGGTGATGTGACGTGAATCCCGATTTTTGTAGAAGAGCAGGGTTTTTGGGGTATCATCATTTTTTGTCAAGCTCAAGGTAAGTTTTTAACGCAATGTGACATTTATCTGCCCAAACAAGTAAAACAAGTAAACAAGTAAAAATAAACAAAATGCGTCTTTTAATTCAATTGAAAATGCTGACGACGTATTATTTGTGAGATATATATAGTTGATTAAAAGTGCTTACGTTTTGTACTCTTTGGATACGAACTTGTAATATGCTATACAATTAGAACGATTTCTTAAAGTAAAATATTTTTTGTGTGCATAATTATGTGTTATTAGCAGGATAAGGTATGATAACTAAAGTAGGTGTGTTCGATGATGGAGTTGTTCGTTTAAAATAGCAAGTGTTTTACGCGGTGTTTCATTTGACTGGCATTTGGTTAGCTGAGTATTTCCCAACACAAAGATAAAAAATAACAGAGACAATTGATGCAATATTATATTTATTACCTTTTTTTATCAACAAAATAAAGTCGTATCACATTATGCCAATGTTTGATTCTCACATTTAGACTGGAAATATATCAAAAAAGTGGAATTATCACAACGTTAATAGTGATAATATTTACACTGTGTGAATTAAACTAAGAACATAGGCATTTAGAACAAAACAAATGTGAATTTTTTAGTAGTCATTGATGACATTACTAGTGAGAAGCTGGTTATATATCACAGCAAACACAAAACATTTTCATAACATTCATACAATGTTTGACTAACGTTGAAGACGTTGGGCAGACGTTGTACAAATGTTATACAAATGTTTTGTGACTGCCTAGTGTATCACAATACGTGAATGGTCAAAAGCATTTGGGTCGTCTCACTTCGTTGATCAATAATATTCACGCATCGATTCATTGATAACTTTGCTCAGCGAATCGATACGACTCATTTACTTTGTTTCCAACGTTTATTTTATATTTTCTAATAGTAGCACAGAATATTATTCCAGCTAATAATTAGGATAATAAGATACGTCACATCTGTGTTGTTTTAGTGTTGGGCCACGCTGCCCACGTTGCCCCAACATTAAAACAACTTAGATTTACCGTATTGTGTCTCTCGGAATATTTTAAATCTGAATAATTAACTCATATCTAACTTTGAGCATTATGGGTCTATGACAATAAATACTAGTATGAAATATGCTTAAGCAAAATGAAAGGTAAGTGTAAGTAGTGTCATGTGGTATAAATGTCCTACAATAATAAACATGATAAGGAAGATTGTTTCAACACCCCGTGTTTGCTTGATGACGATATCACCACTGACAGCGTGCACCCGTAAGATATGCAAACGTTGTTCATGTGAGCGTGATATGGGAAAATATAGCACATGTGTTGTATTTTCTAATATCGAACCAACTATGAACAACATTTTTATTTTCTCACTCAATCAAATCACAAATGACTCAACACCCATATAGCTAGTGAGCGCGATATTGGTTGATACCGATATACGTCTCATAGTGAAAACCACTGCACAGGGCGTGAGAGCTGACAAATATGATCCCAGTTTTCTTAAAAGTAGTTTTATATGAGAAATATGTCTTTTGATAAATAATAATAAATTATTTAAATGGCAAATATTCAGATTCACGTCAAATGTAAGTGTAAGTCAAATGTAAGTGTAACTGTGTGTTTGTTTGGGTATAATGTTCTGTGTGGGAATAGTGTTCATATTTAGTAGAATATGACTAAATACAACCTTTTGCTCCTTACTATAATATTATGATGTATGCTATATAAAGGTCATTTATTTGTATGCGGTCCAGGAAAAGGCTCGCTGCTGCGACCCAAGACTTTAAGTTGATAAAATGCAAAATTTGAAACAAATCGAAGCAAATGCCAATCTGTTTTCTGCTTCAAATTTTCTTGCTTGAACAACATTAATATCTATATACGTAAACTAAATTTGAATTCTGTAAACGGCTATAGAAGATTAACACTTTAAGTATCAAAGGTATAGTCAACTGTTGAAATACATGGGAGATGGGTCTCCCAGAATGCAAAAGTGCCGGTGGGTATACAATAATACTATGTACTTTTTATACCTAACACCACATTCCTAAATCAAGTCTATATACATAAGTGACATCTATGAGTTAATATTTCCAATGCTCTTAGCTGGGCATTGGATTTGAAAGCTAACTGATTGTATTACTGTGGGGAGCTCAAAACAGCTTACTCCCACACATGTATTGACAGGAGGGTTATCTCAGCAAATATTGCACACTCACCAAATGCTGGCTAAATGTTGGGCCAGCGTCACAGACGCTGCTCTAACATTAAAGCAGAGTTGGGTGAGTGTCACGTTGAAGTAGTATCCATAGTCTTGTAATCAGGTCATTTACTAAAGGTCTATGCATGACCTACGCATGCAATTTAAGGCTTACTCGACCAAAGCTTGTTCCATGTTTTCCGTTTATCGCCACCATAATGATTTGTTTCGCTTAGAAAATACTTTAACTAATGTACTTTAACCATTGGCTCTTGCCATACAGGCCTCTGTGTATCGTCAAGCTTTAGCATTAAAAATGTTCCAATAGTGATTTATTTAAACCTCAACACTAGTGAAATAACGTTTAGTATGATATTAAACATTTAATGCGATATTAAACCCACATATTTAGGCAATAGTGTTACGTTTATTAGTACACCTGAAGCTATATGTCATAATGTTTAGGGTTGTCTAGATGATCAAATTTAAAAAATGTATAAACCAATTATTTATACAATATGTATACTAGTGAGAATACATTTGTTTCACGAATATGCGTGATCCTGCTAGGCCACTAGATATCTTGATTGATAATTTGCTTTGTATTTGTGTTTCCTCGAAAATTATTATATTATATAGTTCAAAATAACACAATTTGCCGTGCTCTTTTAATGTTATTTCTTCATAAATCACTCGAAGAATTTCATATATCACTCCTTGGTCAATTCAGTCATGTAGAAAAATCAGCCATATCTCACAAGAAACAAATTTCTTCATGTTAATTATCATTTTGCATGATATATAGGTGTAGAAACACTTCGAATTATTTTTCATGGACAAACCATGTCCTTCTTAACATTATGATATGTATGAAGCGGTAGGCCCTAATATAAAATTACGTATAAATATATAATGGCGCGTGAATATATAGCCTTAGTGTATTTGATAGTTGCGTCAGCCATGAAAATGCCTCATATGTGTTAGTTGTTCAGATTATCGGCAACCAATTTACCCTTTCAGCGCAGGAACTGTCTGCAAACAACAGAATCTGACGTCAGTAGACGTCAGTTTCTGACATCTAAAGCCAGTGCCAGCGTTAAACGAATTAAAATATTTAAAATGGTCGTAGACCCATAAAATAGGTATTAAACATAAGCGGAAATAGCTAACTAAGACATTTATGATGATTTCGAATTGACAAAACCCCTTTGGTCTCCATAATGTATACAACAATAATTCACCGTTGTATTTCCAAGCCTGAATTTACTATTGTCATCTTCATCCACTACAAGCCGCGAATTGCTGTTGCAATTCTCGACTTGTAGTGGATGAAGATGATTTGATGTTTTTTTCTAAATTGAAGAAAATCGTCATGTATTGGGAAACCAGTTTCATGGAAATTTTCGTTCTAAAACCCTTTGTTGTAGGAGAATTAAGTCTATTTTCAGGGATGTAAAATGATGCTTTAATGCATCGTGGGGCTTAAAGGGTTAAGGGCTTGGATTGTGATCATCCTTTTGGCTCAGTGGAAGAGGGACTTGAGGTCCGTGACTGCTTTTCTTTCACTGATATCATCGTCGTCTTCTGTTATTGTGAGTCCTTGCTCCTCTACATGCTGTTTACGAGAGAGCTCCATCACAGGATTCTTTGAGTTCTTGGCAAACAATCGTGCTATCTCATCTCCCGGGATGCCATCCCCGGGCTCTCTCTCCTCTTGTACTATGTCATGTGCATTACGCTGGTGGTCCGCCGAACGACCACCGACTTGTGCCTGAGATAACACGTGAACATTATGATGTACAGGTCTGGCTTGGTGTCTTGTTTCACCAGGTCTGTCTGTAGTATTTTCTCGTGATAACACATGGTGATTGTCATTATCAGGCCTGGGTTGGTATCTCGTTGCAACAGGTCTCTCTGTTGGCCTGTTATTCTCTCGAGATAACACATGATGAGTGGGATGGTCAGTTCTGACTTGGTGTCTTGTTTCACCAGGTTTGTCTTTAGTGACTTCACGAGAAAATATATGCTTATTGGGATTGTCAAGTTTGGCTTGGTGTCTTGTTTCACCAGGCCTGTCTATGGTGGCCTCACGAGATAACACATTCTGATTGGTATGGTCAGGTCTGGTTTGTTGTCTTGTTTCACCAGGTTTGTCTTTAGTGGCCTCACTTTGCTCATGGACACCATGATGTCTACCTCTGCCTCCTCTATGTTGTGGCCGATCATCCCCACCACGCCTATCATGCGCACTTTTTTCTCGCTCATCCCCACCACCAGCATCTCCCCTTGATAGTCTTCCCCTCTCACCTTGCTTATGTTCCCCCGGGCCGTGCTTATTCTCCCCCTGTCCCTGTCTGTGATCCCCTTCCCCAGGTCGCGATTGTCTATTTCTATCAGGTCTCTCTCTCGTGCCTTCTCCTCGCCCTCCACCACCAGGCTTTCTTCTTCCTCTCTCACCAGATTGCCCCTGTTCCAACCTCTGATCATTTCCTCTTTCTTGTGTACCCTCACCATTCGCACCACCCTCTGGTCTGCTTCCCCTTTCCCTGCCACCTCGCCCCCGTTCACCACCAGCCGGTCTTCTACTCCTCCCGCCTCTATCATCTCCTCGTCCTCTGTTTCCCCTACCTCGTCCTCTGTCCCCCCTCCCTTTTCCCTCCAGCCCTACACCTCTTCTCCTATAACCCCTTTGCTCATTCTTCCCCTCGTCCCTTTCCTCTCCATCACTTCCCATTCTATGTCTTCCTGTCTCTTCTCTCGACCTTCCCCTATCCCCAAGACCACCCCTCCCTCCACGTGTTCCGATTCTACCTGCCCCCCTCCCTCCATCCTTATTATCACCAGACGAAATCCGCCTCACAGGCTCTGGTTTTTCTGTCCCATGATCCAACATCTCAGCGGCATTGCTGTCCGGGATTATCTTCTCTCTGCCTATTTCACGTACCTTGTCATTGATAACACGACTGTGCGGTATCTCTTTTGATGCGTCTTGCATAAGTCTGTTAAGTCTGTTATTACCTTCGCTATGCTTAACCTCATCTTTATGATGCTGTTGATTTAACCGGTCCATTCTGCTTTTCAGATCACCTGTCATACCGCCACTAGATTGTTGCTGATTACGTAGTTGTTCCAGCCTGTTTGTTGTAGAATTGTTGCCTTTCTGTGTACGAAGTTGCTCTATCCTATTTTTCAGTTTTCTGTCTCTATCGCCCTCGTCATTTTTCTGGGAGCGTAGCTGCTCTAGTCTTTGTCTAACATTACCTACTATCCCGCCGGGTCTTTTGTTGTGAACATTATCAGAGTTTAATGGTGATGCTCCAGCTCCACCAGCCCCTGATGGATTGGCCTCACCAGCAGGCTTCTTTTTTGGTACACCAGGTACAGTCTTTTTGCGGAGTTCATTGAGTAAGTTTTGATGTTTCTTTGACTGTAGCTGGTATATATCTACACCCATTTGTCGTTTTTTGTGCATACTGGAAAGATGTGGTCGTACTACTTGACTTGATTCCTCGCTGATATCATCAGCGTGGTGATCAGCGTCATCGCTTTCAGATTCTGTTTCATCTTCACTTTCATCATCATCATCATCATAGTTATTCGGCTCCACTACAGGATATGGATCTTCATCGTAATCGTCTTCATCATCATCACCATCTTCTTCCTCATCTTCGTCATCGTCATCTATATTATTGACCCAGGGTGGCGCATGCCCTACGAGACCTCCAAGCCCAGCGTAGTCAGCATACATTGTATAGTCTGGTGTGACGTCATAGCGTGCATTATGAGCCTCGTCTTCGTCTTCTCTGGTGAATCTATGTTCTCCGGGGTGTTCTCTGGCCGGTCTGCCTAACAGTGGCTTACCAGGCCTACGTAATGCACGCAGACTCATCACGTCTTCGTCATTATTGTCCTCATGGGGAACATCATCTGCCCTGATACGGGGGAGTCTGCTTTGTGCGTTACTGCCTTCCTCTGTGGGGGTACGACCTCTGCCACGGAAACGACGACCTTCTCTTGGACGACCACGTATGTCACCAATGCCATGACCTCCACCTGGAGGGTGTTCACGTATGTTACCAGTGCGATGACCTTCATCTGGTGGATACCCATGTATGTCATCGGGGTATTCATCATCTTCATACCCCTCTTCATCATCATAACCTTCAAGATAATCATCAATTTCATCAAATATCTCTTCAGGCGGATACTCCTCATCATCATACCTGTCATCATATCCTTCCATAGGGCCTTCGTCTGGATAACCATTTGGGTGACCTTCTGGATATTCATCAAAATCATCATATCTCCCTTCGGGAAGATAAGCTTCACCTTCACCCCTTGGGTAGCGTCCCTCACCTTGGTCAGGTGGATATCGTCCATCACGAGGCAGACCTCTGCCACGTGGCCGGGGGTGACCCTCCTGATCTGACCTATATCCTGTTTCGTCAGACTCATACCCCTCTCCGTAGTGTGGGGTCTCTTCCATCTCCTGGTGAGGTATATACCCCTCATTGGGGTGACCATCGTATCCCTCGTTAGGGTAACCATTGTCAGGGTACTCCACTGCGTACACCAGTGTACCTGCTTTACGTCCCATCAGCAGATAATATGCGACGATGCAAATAATGGCAAACATCTGTAACACACAACATACACAATCAAATTCTAGAAATAATTGGCAAATGTGTGCTTTTCAATCTGGTGCAATGTGACCAGCTTTGAATGTCTACACATATCCATATGATTAATAATTTATACGATGTCTTACAAATATACTGATGGCATTTGGTATCTCATTTATAAAAATATTTGGGTCTTTGGTGATAAATCTATACATACGTCCACAATTATTTGTACTCCCAGATAGCCAAGCAATGCGTAGGTGATTATCTGAAAAAAAATAAAAAATGTCAGATTAGATGTAATTGCATATCTATATTCAGTAGTCTTGTCTAAGCCATATTTTAGTTGAGACAATTTTCTTCAGTAGCGAGGTGTGAAAATGAATGTAGCTATATCAGCAGTGACTCCCATATATTATTGCCTTTCTTTAATACAACAGATGTGTGTGTGTACTTTAACTCTTTAAACGCGCGCCCCCCCTAGTATACTCGGGGGCAGAGTGTGGTTTTTTTTTAGTATTTTTGTCTGTAAAATCATTGTGGTCAGGTAATCATGGGGATAGCCTTGTTTTTTTCTGATAAAAGTTTGTTTTTCTTTTGATAGTACATTGATAGCACCCCATAATAATATCTGGGCCGATGTAGAGCTGTCATTCTTTAAGGATTCTTTTAAAACGAAAAATTCAAAAAGGCCACCATAACATTATCATAACTTTCTCAATAATTGAGATAGAGAATTGATTTTTTCACCAAACCATATATTTTTGATATTAAAGAATACAATAAAACAAACCATACCTTCCTTTGACATCATCATCATGCTCAAAATGCTATAATAGTACTTAGATGACAGATATCGCAGCAGTGCGGATTGCGAGGTTGCACACCTAGGCTAATCTTTACTCATTACCTAATCATTACGCATTTAGTACACAATAAAAAAAATAGTTCACCCATAAACTAATAAACCTGACATTTTACATGACCTTAAAATAGCCTTCACAGTTATTTGGGCGGCATTCATGCAGTAAAGCACAACCTCAACCCATGTCAACCCCCCATACCCAATTATGTATCAATCGTTTGCGATGTAAACCCATGCTGATGCTACACGCTGCTGCATAATTGTAATTTTGCTTGTTCAATTGAGCCTTGAGGAATGCGGGTGCAATAAGGGTAAAAATGGGGGAGGGGCATTACCCCTCCCAATATCAGCACTGTCCTAGATTCCCTTAAAATAATGTGCTGAAATGATACCCGACCAAGTATGTGTCACAATCAGTCGTTTCTAATGAATGACTGCACCGCTAAACAGCTTGAAATTGATAAAAAGTGTGTATTTTCAATATTTTTTGCGAGTTTGACCTTGAAGTGACCTTGATGTGACCTTGACTTGACCTTGGTATTATCCACCAGTAAAGCACAACTTCTTCTCATGTTATTATTTGCTCACAAGCTAAGATCCTGCTGGTATCTTCATACAAATCTGACATTACAAAATATTCTGATTTGTTTCCCCCCTCCCCACCTACCCAGAAATTCAGCGTGGGGATGCAAGTGTGCCCAGGATTTCAGCGTTAAAAGGGTTAAACGGAACACATGTGGGGCTCGTTGCATCAACGCATTGTAGATCGTTATTCAGTTTTTACAACGATAATGTCAAAAAATGATCCCGAGAAAATACCAAGCAACGTCGTGGAGTTTATTATATTGAAATCAAATCTACGAGTATAAAATCAATGTGTTTATATCCATACATTTTATTAAAAGCAAAATTTAAAAAAATAATCTTGTAGAGTAAAATATACGTTTACTATTTTTTGTCAGTCTGAAAAATCACCAGAATTGTTCTTATCGTTAAGGTATTCATAAACCCACTTATAGGAGGTGTCAATAATTACACCACAACTAATATGTCCAATATACAATTTAGTATATATAATGGCTTCGTTACTATATCGATAATATTGAACTTCAAGGAATAAATTAATATGTGATAACTTGTGAAACGAACATTTCATTGAAGCGTAAATATTGAGTCCTGTAAGATGTTAATGTCTGAATACTAGAATGAAGAAGGTGCATATTCGAAACACATAGACAATTTTTAAATCACTCTTTCCAAGGACACAAGTAACGAGGAATATATTTTTTATAAAACGAAGTCATTTACGTAAGATTGGACCAGGGGCCCATCCCACGAACCATCTTTAAATTAAGATCATCTTAACTTTCTCTTACATGCATTAAAAAAGTTAAGATGATCCTAACTTTTCTAATGCAAGTAAGAGAAAGTTAAGATGATCTTAATTTTAAGATGGTTAGTGGGATGGGCCACAGGCCTTTGATAAGTCGGCATTCAAAGAGGTCAGAAAACATGTAGTGTTTTCTTTACGTCATACCCCACAAGCATCAAAACTTTTTGTTTTTTAATTGGTTATTATATTAAATCTAGCTATCTAGTTCTTCAAACATACACAAATGATCAGATAAATTTACAATTAGCCATGAATTATTTATCACTACTTACCACCCATCCTATATGAGCTGTTAATATGCCCTCGGCTACAGCAGATACACACAGATAAGCTATGACCAGAGCTGACCAGAGCGGTAGAGTGGCTCGTCTCCTTAGTGTCTGTAATATAAAACACAGAGTGGGTGAGTGAGTGAGTGAGTGAGTGAGTGAGTGAGTGAGTGAGTGAGTGAGTGAGTGAGTGAGTGAGTGAGTGAGTGAGTGAGTGAGTGAGTGAGTGAGTGAGCGACTGAGCGACTGAGCGACTGAGCGACTGAGCGACTGAGTGAGTGACTGAGTGAGTAAATACGTGAGTGAATAAGTGAGTGAATAAGTGAGTAAGAGTAAGTGTGTGAGTGAGGAGCGGGTGGAGCTGGAGGGTGCGTGGTTGGTGTGAAGGGTGGCTAAGTGGGTCGTTTTAAATATATAATTATTTGACCCACTCATGGCCCACCCTGTTACCCATGGAGCAAATCCCGGATATGTAGCCTACTATCCACCCTGTTATGTAAGGTGTTGAAATCTACTGTCGCTCAAACAACATTACGGTGACTGAAAAGTTGATCCTTGCAAACTAAGATATTTCAGCACCAAATCATACACTAGTTCTCAAGTATATTATTGCTAGCAAACACACACACTCACCCTGTGTTGTTTTATGGTTTACCTCCCCTTATATTACAGTAAAACTACATGGGAATATCAGGCCCTCTTCTTATCTGTATACACATGTCATCTGAGATAGGGGCTATATGGCTTTGTAGTGTTGGACTTATTAATACAAATAGATGTAGCAAAACGTCCCCCATCACCTTTTTATTATAGTACAGCAGCAGCCACCGAAAAAGAGCCATATTTAAGGAGTTACCTAAACCGGCGGTACAACATTTGTCCACATGTCTAGAATTGTTCCCAGGGGTCTCTAAATACAGAATCTGGTTGATGACATTGCCGGAAATGGGGACGGACTGAGAATTTGACACTTTTGTACACCTACCCAATTTTCAGAGAAAATATTCGCTAAAATATGATTTTCGCGTCATTCTCAATCTATTATAATGTTGGGCCATTTAAATGAAATATTTTTGGATTTTTTTTTCTATTGATCAGGTCATATATCTGTGGAGATAAAATAGTAAAAAAAAATATAATTTTGCACTAGCATCCTACCTCTAAGGGCTATTTTGGATATTGTAAATATGTCGCAAAATGCAATTTTTCAAATTTGTCAATTTTTTTATTTTTTTGCATATAGTTTAGGACAGCAGGTTCGTTTCTGCACGAAAGTCTCCATGAGCGGTACGATTTGGTACAGATACATCCCTTGAGTCATAATTATGTTACCGATGCTTGATTCGTCCAGTAATTGATCATTATGGCCAATTTCAAAATGTCAAATCTTACATTTTATCGCTCGTTCAAGTATTTACAAATGCTGGGATGTGATATTTAGGACTCAATCCAAGATGGCTGCCAGAAATGATCAAGAACATGTGCAAAATTTCACATTTTCTTGCAAATATTTTCGAAGCACATGTTTTATCATGTAAGAAAACCGCCACGATCGGTGTCATTTGGTTCAGAGACAACCCTTGAGTGAAAATCATAGGATTAGGGCTTGATTTCTAGAGTAATTAATCAATCTGGCCGATTTTAAATGGCCACCGTGAAATCAATGCTTAATCTTCAAATGGTTTGCTTAATTTTTATCGCAGAAACACGGTTTTCGTGTCTATTATTATATTTTAATGCTGAATGAATCCACTTAATATATATATGTATATTTGAAGTGATAGAATATGTTATTTAAGAACCAATACAAGATGGCCGCCATAAAAATGGCAAATAATATTTTCGAAACTTTTGAAAATAGTTCATGAGCACACGTTCTGCTCTGAACGAAAACCTCAGTGAGCGGTATTATTTGGTTTAGAGGCATATATTAAGTCAAAATCAGGTGATTAATTCTTGATTTATCAAGTAAATAATCATTATGGCGATTTCAAAATGGCCGCCATTAAATAAATGCATTATTGAACATTGTCTACCTAATAGTCATATCATAAACACGGGTTTGATGTAATATTTTAAAGCGACACAATCAGGTTAAAATCATCAACAAATCGGTAATTTTCCTTTGACTTCTTAATATGACCTTATGATGTAATCATGTCCATAGACTAGAACTGCAAAAGTTTTTTTTTGTGCTGCGCATTTACCAGTTAAGCGAAACATAGAGACAAAATTCCCATATTTCTTATTTTGGATAAATACTACAGCAGCAAATGTCACTTTTGTAGTGGCTTACATAATTTTCAAGGTGGCTGTTATCACTTCTTCACTGGCCAAGATCACTTTTGTAGTTGCTGAGATAACTTTTAAAATTGCTGTGATCACGTCTTAGGTGGTCAAGATCACTTTGGTCGTGGCTGATATAACTTTTAAAGTGGTTCTAATCACTCATTCGGTGGCAAAGATTACTTTTATAGTGGCTGAGATGACTTTTAGAATGGCTATAATCACTTCATCAGTGGCTGACACCAGTTTGTTTGTGGCCAAGATCACCTTTGTAGAGGCTAGCATAACTTTGAAAGTGGCTGTGATCACTTCTTCAGTGGTCAAGATCACTTTTCTAGTGGCTGAGATAACTTTTAAAATTGCTATAATCACTTCTTATGTGGCCAAGATCACTTTGCATTGGCTAAGATAACTTTTAAAGTGGTTCTAATCACTTTTTAGTGACCAAGATCACTTTTGTAGTTGCTGACTTAACTTTTAAAGTGGCTGTGATCACTTCTTCAGTGGTCAAGATCACTTTGGTAGTGGCTGAGATAACTTTTAAAATGGTTGTAATCACTTCTTCAGTGGTCAAGATCACTTTTGTAGTGGTTTAGATAATTTTTAAAGTGGCTGTGATCACTTTAGTGGCCAAGATCACTTTTGTATCGGCTGACATAATTTTAAAAGTGGATGTTATCAGATCTTCACTGGCCAAGATCACCTTTGTAGTGGCTGAGCTTCATGTTAAAGTCGCTCTGATCACTTCTTCAGTAGTCAAGATCACTTTTGTAGTGGCTGAGATAACTTTTAAACTGGTTGTAATCACTTCTTGGGTGCTCAAAATCATTTTTGTCATGGCTGAGATAACTTTTAGAATAGTTGTAATCATTTCTTCAGTGGTCAAGATCACTTTTGTAGTGGTTTAGATAATTTTAAAGTGGCTGTGATCACTTCTCCAGTGGCCAAGATCACTCTGTAATGGCTTAGATAATTTTTTTCAGTGGCTGACACCAGTTTGTTAGTGAGCAAAATCACCTTTGTAGTGGCTGACATAACTTTTAAAGCTGGTATGATCACTTCTTCGGTGGTCATGATAACTTGTGTAGTGGCGGAAATAACTTTTAAAGTGGATGTGATCACTTATTTAGTCGTCAAGATTACTTTTCTAGTGGCTTAGATCACTTTCAAAGTGTATGTGGTGGCTTCTTTAGTGGGCAAGATCACTTTTGTAGTGGCTGAGATAGCTTTTAAAGTTGTTGCGATCACTTTTTCAGTGGTCAAGATCACTTTTGTAGTGGCTGAGATAACTTTTAAAGTGGTTCTAATCACTTCTTCAGTGGCAAAGATCACTTTTGTAGTGGCTGAGATGACTTTTAGAATGATTGTAATCACTTCATCAGTGGTCAAGATCACTTTTGTAGTGGTTTAGCTAATTTTTAAAGTGGCTTTGATCACTTATTCAGTGGACAAGATCACTTTGTAGTGGCTGGCTTAATTTGCAAAGTGCCTGTTATCCCTTCTTCAGTGATCAAGATCACTTTTGTAGTGGCTTAGATAACTTTTGAAATGGTTGTAATCACTTCTTGGGTGCTCAAAATCATTTTTGTCATGGCTGAGATAACTTTTAGAATAGTTGTAATCATTTCTTCAGTGGTCAAGATCACTTTTGTAGTGGTTTAGATAATTTTAAAGTGGCTGTGATCACTTCTCCAGTGGCCAAGATCACTCTGTAATGGCTTAGATAACTTTTTTCAGTGGCTGACACCAGTTTGTTAGTGAGCAAAATCACCTTTGTAGTGGCTGACATAACTTTTAAAGCTGGTATGATCACTTCTTCGGTGGTCATGATAACTTGTGTAGTGGCGGAAATAACTTTTAAAGTGGATGTGATCACTTATTTAGTCGTCAAGATTACTTTTCTAGTGGCTTAGATCACTTTCAAAGTGTATGTGGTGGCTTCTTTAGTGGGCAAGATCACTTTTGTAGTGGCTGAGATAGCTTTTAAAGTTGTTGTGATCACTTTTTCAGTGGTCAAGATCACTTTTGTAGTGGCTGAGATAACTTTTAAAGTGGTTCTAATCACTTCTTCAGTGGCAAAGATCACTTTTGTAGTGGCTGAGATGACTTTTAGAATGATTGTAATCACTTCATCAGTGGTCAAGATCACTTTTGTAGTGGTTTAGCTAATTTTTAAAGTGGCTTTGATCACTTATTCAGTGGACAAGATCACTTTGTAGTGGCTGGCATAATTTGCAAAGTGCCTGTTATCCCTTCTTCAGTGATCAAGATCACTTTTGTAGTGGCTTAGATAACTTTTGAAATGGTTGTAATCACTTCTTCGGTGGTTGAGATCACTTGTGTCACGGCTGAGATAACTTTTAGAATGGTTGAAATCACTTCTCCAGTGGTTAAGATCACTTTTGTAGTGGTTTAGATAATTTTTAAAGTGGCTGTGATCACTTCTTCAGTGGCCAAGATAACTTTGTAATGGCTTAGATAACTTTTTCAGTGGCTGACACCAGTTTGTTAGTGGCCAAGATCACCTTTGCCATGGCTGAGATAACTTTTAAAGTGGCTGTGATCACTCATTTAGTCGTAAAGATCACTTTTGTAGTGGCTTTGATCATTTTCAAAGTGGGTGTGATCGCTTCTTTTGTGGCCAAGATCACTTCTGTAGTGGCTGAGATAACTTTTAAAGTCGTTGTAATTACTTCTTCGGTGGTCAAGATCACTTTTGTAGTGGTTTAGATAATCTTTTAAAGTGGCTGTGATCACTTCTTCGGTGGCTAAGATCACTTTGTAGTGGCTTAGTTAACTTTTTCAGTAGCTGACACCATTTTGCTAGTGGCCAAGATTACCTCTGCAGTGGCTGAGATAACTTTTAACGTGTCTATGATCACTTATTTAGTCGTCAAGATCACTTTTGTTGTGGCTTAGATCATTTTCAAAGTGGGTGTGATCGCTTCTTTAATGGCCAAGATAACTTTTGTAGTGGCTGAGATAACTTTTAAAGTTGATGTAATCACTTCTGCAGTGGCCAAGATCACTTTGTAGTGGCGTATATAACTTTGTCAGTGGCTGATACCAGTTTGTTAAGGGCCAAGGTCACCCTTGTAATGGCTGAGATAACTCTTAAGGTGGCTGTGATCTCTGGAGTAAACACCAAAACAGTGTTTCTATAATTTTCATTACGTAGTACATGTTTAACAATTACAAAAATTAAAAGGAACTGAATGTTCATTTTTTGGAGACAAGGCTTTAGGTCACCGGGGTCAAAGCTGAACAAACGCATATTTTCTTGTCATTTTCACTGCTGCCATTTTAAATTAAAGTACTTAACAATTACTTTTAGTGGATTCACTGAAAAGTAAAATGCAAAAATAAATACAAAGATCGTGTTTTTAAATGACTATTATATTATGCACAGCATGTTCAATAAAGCATTTTAGGAGTATTCATTGATTTAATGGCGGCCATTTTGTAATCAGCCATAAGTATTAATTACTTAGCAAATCAAGCATTACTAACCTGATCTTGACTCATAAGACGTCTCCGAAATAAATAATACCGCTCATGGAGGTTTTCATACGGATATAGAATGGCGCGTGTGCTCATAAATTATTTGTAAAATGGTGCGACATTTTGACAATGTTGCGGCGGCCATCTTGAATGTCTACTTTTTTCCCATGTTAATACTTATATTGGACATAGGGAGGAATAAAAAGTAAGATCAGACACTTACCCGATAAATCGTGTCTGTGAGATAACTGTGTGACAAACATGTTCAATAATACATTTTATGAGAATTACCGGTAATTGATTTCACAGCGACTATTTTGACTTAGGCCATACTTATTAATTGTTCTACACATCAATCATTAATCACCTGATTTTTGTTCATGGGTACGTGTCTCCCAATGAAATGATACCGCTCATGGAGGTTATCGTACACCATTAGAGCCTGTGCTTATAAACTATTTGCAAAAAAGTGAGATTTTGAGCATTTTCTTCACCATCTTGGATTCGGTGGTAAATATCACATTACAGCATTTGTAAATACTTAAGCGCGCATTAAAATGTAAGATTAAATACCAAAACTGTGATTGTGATGTAAAATTTAAGAAAACCGTGTTTGATAATACATTTCAGGAGAAATCATGGATTTTACGGCGGCCATTTTGAAATTGACCATAATGATCAATTACTCGAACAATCAAGCATTGGTTACCTAATTCTGACTTAAGGGATGTATTCGAACCAAATGGTACCGTTCATGGAGACTTTCGTGCAGAAGTGAACCTGCTGTCATAAACTATATGCAAAAAAATAGAAAAAAATTACAATTTTGAAAAAAAATCATTTTGCGACATATCTGCAATATTCAAAATAGCTCTTCGAGGTGGGATGCTAGTGCAAAATATATATATTTTTTACTATTTTATCCCCACACATATTTGACCTGATGGATAGAAAAAACTAAATACAACAATATTTGATTTAACTGGCCCAACATTGTGATAGAGTGAGAATGACACGAAAATCATATTTAGCTCAGCCCGCCCCCATTTCCGGCAATGTCATCAACCAGATTTTGTATCTAGAAATCCCTGAGAACAATTCTAGACATGTGGACAAATGTTGTACCGCCGGTTTAGGTACCTCGAAAATTTGGTCCCTCTGCTGCTGTACTATAGGGGCGGATAATATAATTTGCTGTGAGGCGCAAACAGTCCCATAAATCTTAAAACACATAGGACGCGAGCGACACATTCGTCCCGTGACGTACGCGCAAGCAATTGCTTTAGTTCATTTCACAGTGCATAAATACACAGCTCCCAGCATCACACAGCGTCACGCTGCATGCGACACGCGAGCGTCGCCGATCAATTCTGGAGCAACATTTAACTCGTGAAGCAAGCTTTACGTGAGGTGAATCCACAGTATGACGTCAGCATGTGATGACTTATTTGGGGACTCCCCACTCATGTGTTGATCTAGCAAATGTGTGTGGATGACGTGTTTTCGGCCAAACACACTTTGTTTCAATTAAGCATACATTTATAATCCCGAAATGTGAAAGTGCAGAAAATTGTTGTCAACTCAATATATCGAATAATTATGATCACTCAATAAATTATATTGAGTAGACAACTCGTTACAATGAGGTGTATATGTTGAGTTTGTCACAACTCGAAATATTGAGTTTGTTTTCTCGATATAATAAACTCAATATATTGAGTTCACAACTCAATCGATCGAGTTCTAAAGTCAATATATCGAGTTCTGAAGTCAATATATCGAGTTATGAAATCAAGATATCGAGTTTTTTAAATATATCAGCTCATTATTTTGAGTTTAAACAGGTATAATGCGAATTCAAATGTAAATTCATTGCCTTCGTAGATTTATGCTCAAATATGTTTGTTATATGTTTTTATTCTAAAAAAATCTTAACTGACCAAAAGTGACAGTTCTGAAATTATCTCGATAATGCAGAAATTGAAATAATAAATTTAGATAATCCTTTGATGTTTGCTCAGATCTACTATTTAACGCGTCATATGTGTTTTTATCTGTCGCGCTACGCTCGCGCAGCTATCGCGTGTCGCGTGTCGCTCGCGTCCTATGTGTTTTCCACTTTAGAGAGGTTGATGAGCTGATTATCACACCTCCTCTGGGCTATGACTATTTCAAAGTTGATGTAGCCCACAGTAAATAACGTTAGTCTAGACTTCAACTTTAATACAGAATTCACAACACTTCGGTAGAGCGCAAAATCAGAATTTGCGACACTTTGATAGAGTCAGCGATTTTACTACACTATGTAATATATCTGATAGTGTGCAGCATTATAATTTACAGATCAATAATGCAGAGTGATCAGAAAATTTAATTAGATAGAAAATGTCTTCTTCTAAGTTTGGTTGTAATGATAATTAAACAAAATTGTAAAAATAAATTGTAAAAATATAATTATTTAATATCAGTAATAAATATATTTCTCACGAAAGTTGAAAACAGTGGAGTTTTTCAATTTCAAAAAGGTATTTTCCAAACAATATTTAAAAAAAATTCAATTCCATAAACCCACAGTTTTAATCTAACCATTTCTAACATAGCTGTGTAAACATTTTGATAACGCTTATTCACTGATGTCTTGTGGACGCGGATTCAATATTTGACTGACGGGGGGGGGGCTCTTATTTTTTACCCCAATTTTATACACATCACGACTGGCACTGGTTATGCTCTAAAGTGGTCTAGAGGACTGCTTCTCCTGTATTTTTTGTTGCTTTAGGCAGGTGTCAAAGGGAACGTTCCAGAGCATATTTAGGCCCAAATATGGACGATTTGTGTTTATGTTAAACCAAAAGAAGACGGGCGGAATAAATAATTTGGTGGGTAAATCCTGAACATGAGACCGGGTTATGTTTCGCAGAAATGATACATAATATTTTATATATTTAAAGGTCTGATCAACTGTTAAAACTTGCAGGACATGGGTCCCCAAGAATGCAATAGTACCCGTGAGTAGGCACTGACGTAATAATAATCATAATAATACTAAAATATGCGTTTCATACCCACCGCCGCATTAAGAGCAAGTTCCCAAATCATAGCAAGTCCATAATATACTTGAGCGACATCTATTAGTTGATAATTCCACCTAAGTTCAAAGCTCTTAGACCTGGCTCTAACAGGGCTTAAGGTTTGCAAGCTAACTGACTTTATTACTGCGGGGATTGCGAAACAGTTGACCCGTGAATGTGTATTGTCAGGACAGCCAATGCACACTCTGCCAATGTTGGTTCAATATTGGGCTAGCGGCGCAGACGTTGGGCTAACATTAAAAAGCATTGGGTCAATGTCTCGTTTGAGTAGTATCTTATAATTGGTTTAGTTGCTGATATTAATGCCGTCACCCTGTACTATAATTATATGCTACTGTGGGCCCACAGTCCTGTACTCTATCATGTCTATAGGCTACTGTAGGACTACACGTGACCATGCCACGCATGCCCGTTTTGCAGTCGGAAGAATTTTTAATTGCAGCACGCGCATGTAAATAATAAGTTCGATTACAGAGTACGTATCTTACCTTTGATGATAGAGCCACCAGTAAGTATATAGTGGCAAAGCACATGACACAGTCCGATGTCATGTGAGCTATGTATATTGTCCTCTGGGATTTACTGAGGTCAGCATAGCCCCATATCTTAGTGTCCTGAACTGTAAAAAGATCAAAACATGTTATCTTATAGTCATATGATTGTTTGACTAAAACAAAAGATTGTTTGGGAAACATTTATACCTATAGAATACCTGTAGCATTCAAGGATTGATAATTATATAACATTTATTAATATGTCCACGAATAAACGCTAGAGAATTATAATCTGACAATGATAAACTGTTAAATACAGTGGCAATTCAAGCAAGGAAGCCGCCTGGAAACACAGGCGTCAAGCGATGATAACGCTTGGCTGCCCCTGCTTCCCTGTACCTCACCAAGCCTGGCCGAAATTTTGGCTGACGAGACAATAGCTGCCCTACATTACGTCCCTCTCATCCCCTCCTCATGCCTGTTAAGCAGGCTGTCACCGCTGCTGCTAAAAATCCATTAAACTGTGTCTCTGATTCAATGAGAAACTGAATAAAAGATGATACAGCAGGTCGATAAGGCATAGTTTAAAGGTGTGGTCAACTGTCAAAATTCGCGGGACAAGGGTCCCTCAGAAGGCAATAGTGCTGTGGGTACGCCAAGGCCCTATTCCATAATAATACTAAATATGCGTTTCATACCCAAAGCCTCATTAAGAGCAAGTTCTCAAATCACAGCAAGTTCATATATACTTGAGCGACATCTATGAGTTAATAATTCAAAGCTCTTTGCCCTTACCCCTACTTGGTCACTAGCTTGCAAACAAACTGACTATATTACTGGGGGGATGTTGAAACAGCTTGACCTCAAGCTTGTATTGACATCCCAGTAAACACAAAACATTTGTATGACTTTCTGCAATGTTGGACCAACGTCGAAGACGTTGGGCCGACGTTGTATAAATGTTATACAAATGTCTTGTGTTTGCTGGGGCAGGAGGACTTTCTCTCAAACATTGTACATTTATTCAATGTTGGTTCAATGTTGGGCCAGCGTCGCAGACGTTGGCCTAGCATTAAAACAGCATTGGATCAATTTCCCGTTTAAGTAGTATATTGTAATCAGTTCAGTGGCTATATTAATGCCGTCAATCTGTACTCAGGCTACTGTTGGCCTACACTTGACCGTCCCAGGCATGCGCGTTTTGCAGTTGAATAATTCTTTAAACTCGCAAGATAACGCTAGCTTGGCCAAGAGTTGAACACTGCCACTTCCCACACCAATTATGTCTTACAGTACTATATCGTTCAAAAGACTTGACTTATTCTGTGCTGTATGCCAATGCTGTTGTTGGAATGAATCCTAGGATTTCCTGATTTGATAGTTGCATATGATAAATCATCTAGAACTTTACTATGAGTCTTTCGTATTAAAAATATAACCATTGATGTTATCTCAACTTTTAGAAAGTGCAAGATTTGATCGGATGAGAAAAATTTATTCAATTATAATATACGATTTATCTACCATTTGTATTGACCTTGTAACTAGATATTAGACGAATTAAAGGAATTTGATCTTCACCAATTTGCATTACTTCGTTGATCACAACACTGGAGCGTGATTTTGTTATAAAGACCACATTATATCATCACAGAAGCTGGTTGTACACCCAACCTAAAGGCCCTGTCACACTACAACGTTCTGGATAAAGTTCGTCTAACGTTCATGAAGAGGGGACAGAACGCCAAAGAACAGTGGAGGCGAAGGAAAGGCGCTAGATGCCCATTGTATGTTGATGGTGAACGTCGGGGGTTATCCGAAATCGCAGAGGGTCTCGGAGAGTTTTGACATCTTTCCTGTACCATACAAAAAGACCCAATGAATCGGAAGTATTTAATATATATATGACCATGACTGGAGTGGGTGAATGCCCAATGGGTGGTTTTGTCTTTCTTCAGTTTGTCAGTCAGTAAGCCAGTCTTCATTCAAACTAGGATTTTCAGTGCTATAGATTAAAATACTGATATCATAAATAAATAGTAAGCTCCAAATATTCTGCAGTGAAATCTTTCAATAATTATGTTATCATACAGAATGTCAATTTACAATAATTTAGTGTATGCGACACTTTAAATGATAGTATCTCTTAAGCTAAAATGATATATGACGCAGTTGGCACTGAGGGTGATGATAAAGCCAAGATTAAAAAGTAAACTGAAACATTTGTATTTTTTAAATCATCGGTACCTCTATTAAATTGCACATATGTATCAACAAAACAGAACTTTGACGTAATCGCTCAGATACCATTTTATATAAACTGTGACGTGATCGTTAGAGGAACGCTAGACGGACAGTACAGGGATGTAGAGGACTGTACATTGACCGAAGACGAGAGGACGAAGGTTGTCAAGAAAGGTGGAAGAATGACAGGATAATGTTCCAGGACCTAGTAAGAATATTGACTGGGCTATACATGAACGATAGAAGGACACCGGGAACGACGGAAGGACTGTGGGCCAACATGGACGCAATCAGGTCAGCGGATAGGATGGTGAGATTTTCGCAAACTTTTGAAACGTTCGCCAACGTTCTGTTTAGGTAATAAATTTTCACGCATGTAGTTTGGGCGTTGGACAAGAACGTTGGAACAGGGCCTTCAAGGCCCAGTCACACAAACAATCACGCAAGTACAGCACACAAAAAAATGAAGAATTTCGATCAGTGCGTTGTGATTCGCTAGGTGTGCGTAATTTGTTGATGATTTGACAAGAACAACGGATGAACGTTATTCATTTATTGTGCGTATCAACCTCTGCGCACATTTTCTGCATGTTCGAAAATGTGAGCATGTTTCCACGTTTGAATCTAGACTCCAGAAGGACGTCAGACCAGCGCAGTAGAGCACACTTTTTTTCGTTGACCGGGAAAATAACAATTTATGTCCGGATTGTGAAAAACGTAGCAAGTTGGTAGCGAATGCACATCATGTTTCCAACGCAAAGGGCGAATAAACAGTGCTTTGCTAATGCGTTGGAGGCATACAGTGGGCATTAATTGATGTTGACGATCATAATAACTTTTATCATTTGTTTGGTACATATGTAGTCATTTTAAAAAGAAAAATGTGTCCTAAATTTATGATAACATTTCACCTAATTTCGACAAATCAAAAACAACTTCTGCACTTAAAGCTGTGTATTATGTAAAACATTGCAAAATCTCCAGTAAAAATATTAATTTTCAGTGCTTCGGTCGTGCATCTCTGTGTGACTTAGCTTTACATCTAGAAACAATAAATGATTAAAAATTAAATGTCGTTCTTCAAAGCTCCAAGGGTTAATCTTTTCAAAAATAACACAGTCACAGCCTATTGCTGGAGCGCTGGGCGAACTGCCGGTGTGTGCCCAGCGCCTGCTTAGAGCGTTCATGTAGCACAGGGTAAGCGTGTAGCTATGTGACACAAAGCAGACGTATTTGGCGTTGACATGACGTTGTTCTAGCGCACCCTGTTTGTTTGTGGCGGTTTTCTGGTGTTTACATTGCTGTGATCTGTTGTGTTCAATATTTTTCTGGCGCTAGCAGTGCGCACAAAAATATGTGTAGAGTTAGTGCAGCGCACTCCACAAACTAGTAAAAAGTGCTGATGCACGACAAATGCTCCAGTAAAAATATTAATTTTCAGTGCTTTGGTCGTGCATCTCTGTGTGACTTAGCTTTACATCTAGAAAATACTTTAAACATGAAGGCACTGAGAGAGCATATAATGCCCATCTAACGTGTTCCTAACGCATGTCCAGCAAACATATAATTTATATGGGCCTGCTAGATGACTTCTCAATTTAGTTGTGGCGCTGTGCATTCGTTAGCTTCATCGCCCTGCTAAAGCGCAGCGCGTTAGCAAAACGCTGTATATTCGCTGATCTATGCCATAATTTATTTTTACCACGCTGTATATTGGTCATAAACTCGCTAGATATTTTCATTACACAACAAAATTCATGGACGCACAACGACGCACTGCTCTCATTTGTGTCACTCAAGGTGTGGCCTGTGCGTCATGAATGTGTTACTGTGGTATACGCAAAGGCTCATCAAGAAGCGTCCACCTCGTAGTATAAGCTATTCAAATACACTCAAGTGTTGTGTCTGGCTTCCCCCTGACTATGTACATGTCTCTGTCTCGTTGTGCTCCGACAAAAATGCTGTCAGTTTCTGCACATGCTTAGATATAAAGACAGAGGGATTTTAACCATGTTAACTGTTTTAAATTATTTAAAAATAATTCAACTTTACGACGTTGTTTATTTTCAGTAATACTATTTATACAATGTAATTGAGGTTTAACTCATAATCTGAGAAACGACAGAATGTACTTAAATAATTAGCAACAGCATATATTTATTGCTCACCTTCATCAATGAGAAACGGAACGAGGGCTAAAATCAAATGAATCAGCGTGGTGATCTGCAAACAGGCAAAATAGAAACATATGATTGCAATTTCAGACAAAATCTACGTTATATTTGGTGGTTGATTTAATATGGTGACAAAGGGTGTCTGAGTCAGTCTGACTCACATGGTGACTGGGTCAAAATGGTAATTATTGTATACGTCAGAGTCTGACGTCCACATAAAGTCGATCCTCGGATTGCTCGCACTGAAAGAGTAAACCATTTCTAATGGCCGTGGACCCATACCATCGGCACTCACATAATGCAGGAAGAGTTTACTTTTATGATGATTTTAAATAAAACATTTCAGCGCTGTCAAACAAGACTCAGGCACATACAGCTTAAAGTGTAAAGTGATTGAGCCAGGAAAACCTCATGACGATGCTAATATGATGAAAACAGATGGTACTGCTCTCTAGATCTATATAGGATGCGAACTATGACGACAAGATGTTGCATAGTCGATAATGTGAAAAGTGTGCAAGTGAATATTACGTTACAGTACGTCGTTTATGCACATAAATTATATTATGAGGTAGTTTCCCTTATCACGTTGAGGATAGATGGCTCAGCACAGTTTTTTTTACCAACACGAGTTTATTTGTATTTCAAATGAACATTCACCAGATGTCGCGAAGGTGTGTGTGCAATGTATCATACTCTGTTAGGTGTTTCACGTGTACCTCACAGTGTAAGAGACGCAAACGTGTGCGTGGAATACCGCCCATTTTAAACTACACTGAAAGAATCTAGTTTTTTGTGAACAAAAAACTGGTGATGTCTCCACTCCAGCAGCATAACCATAAAGGTTGATAGCTAATAGTTGTAGTGTCAATTGCTTTTGTAATTAATGTTATTAAATGGCTCCTGTGGACAGTAGAGAGCAGACTTTATTATTCCGTTTTGGTGCGAAACTCCTATCAACACTTTCAGAATACACGACGTCGATCCAATGCTGGTCCAATGCTGGCCCACCGTCTGCGACGCTGGCTCAGAATCAAGCCAGCACTGGTTCAACGCCTTGAGTTTGCTGGGCTGCGTTCATAGCAGCTGGTCTGATATTGGTTACTGCTGGTGGCGATTACAAACCGACACCGATCCAATGTCTGTTAAATGTTGGGCCAGCGTCGCCGGTGCTGGCCAGTATCTATTCAGTCTTAGTCAGTACTTCATGCTGGCGGTATGGGCAAGATGCTTTGAACCAAAGCTGGGTTATTGTTGGTCCGCCGTCTGTGACGCTGGTCCACATTCAGCGTGGCCCCAAACACAACACGGTAACCCAATACTGGGCTAATGTTGGTTCAGCGTCGTAGACAGTGGGCCAACATTAGCCCAGCATTGGGTCAACGTCTTGTTTTTGACTGCCTACACGATATATGAGAGAAAGCACAGACACAAACTGAGCAGACGAACTGAGCGGACAAAGGTAAACCAACATGTCCCTACCTCTTCAGAAGGGAGACATAATAAAATACACTTCATTGCAATCGTTGACCATTTTAAGTTTCGGTTTTCTGAGATATTTTTGGTAATCGTGGTAATCGTGGCTATAATTTGCATTCTTTTTCCCTTTCGATATGAAAGGGTGTATCTGTCACTTTGTAAAGTGGCAGAAACACCCTTGTATATCCAAGGAGACAACTTGGACACAAAAAACGATTGCGGCAATAAACAATGCACTTTCCTATTGCACGGGACCACTATAAACATTAAAAAACAATCACTCGCAACTGACACGTCATGACCTATAAACATATATTTCTAAGCTCATTTCCGATATATGCCACCAGGCTATGATGTATGTCGAGCGTTACACATTACTGATTTCCAAAACACCATTGACGTTGTCGTCAGGATCAGAAACATCGGCCCAGTCTTTACTCAATGTTGGGGTGGCGTCACAGATGTTGGGCCAACACTGAACCAGCCATGTGTGTACACACCTATGCCGGCGAATATGTAACTTACTCCAACCGTAACCAATTCATGCCATGTGCCTGCTCACACCAGCGGTGCATCTCTATGCGACCAGAAAGCGGTTGTTTGAACTGATTTGACTTCTGATTAAATTAGTAGGTGGTACTGTAATAAAATGGTTTTAAATACCAGCTGCAATTACCCTCTGCATACCCATAGTCCAAATATACACAACAGGCATATTTTGAATAAAATTCATATGAAAGAATAAAGGATATCCCCCAAGATAGGTTCGGTTGGAGCTCCCATGTTATATATTACGCTTGGTTATTTTCAGGGTAATATGTCATCCTTCACGGTACAATTAGCACCTCAATGTGAAGGGTATACATGATATAATGAGTCCAATATAAGGTAAACAGTGCGGTCATACACATCATTTATACCATTCGTGATTTTGGCGACCATGTTCGCTTTTGTCGTCTTGTAGTCAGCCATCTTGGATAAGGGTGGCCATCGTGGATTTATGGAAAGTGGTGTTATTACGCCATATTATGTACATCAGAATGAAATATGTCATCATGTCAGTACGTAATGGCGCAATCTGGAAATTAGTGGTATTATGTTTTTTTTTTTCAATTTGATTCACTTATTTGTTATGCATGTATAGACTATATGGGCGGTTCTCATTGGTTGCGTTGAACTAGTGGGACATTAAACCCGTTTTTTTCAAAACCAAAATTTGAGATCGATTGAAGCAATGGTAATCCTGGTAATTGGTGTATGAAAGTAAGTGTATGAGCACCGATTGTCTTCCCAACGCTGGGCCGACGGCATCAACATGTGGCCCAATGGTGTGCTAACATTCAACCATCATTTATAGTGTACAAATAATTTGCTTCGGTTATTTCTGGATTCTTAGAAATGTTGATAAAAATGATTTTTAAAATCTCAAAAATCTGAAATCTTCGTACAAAACAAATTACCAATATTGATGTCATCCCACGGAGTTCTTTTAAAAATACGTTATTTTTAAAAGGTCGCACAAGAGACATCAACAGTTGGTGTCCCCTTATATGATACCATGTGTGAATGTTATTCTGTGAAACTCAATGGCCTCGACCTCCTTTGTTTTCACCGAGCTGGCTGATATAATGAAGTATGGGGGGGGGTCTTATATAACCTTGTTTTCACCGAGTGACGTCACTGCGTTTTACAGAATGAAGTATAGGGGAGGGGGTGTTACATAACCTTGTTTTCACCGAGTGACGTCACTGCATTTCACAGAATTAGTGGTGTCCTATATAACTATATAATTATAGAGACGAGCGACATCCAACATTGATTTTTCTGTTTTATACAGTCAATGTGATATAAAAACACCATATAATTTTATTATCATTCGTTACGGTCGCACAATTGACATGTTGAAGAGTAGTTTTTTCTTTGTGAGACATATTGTTTTGTGTACAACACGGCAAAACACATACAACTATACAAACCAATTTGAACAGTAAATGACTGATTGTGTATAGTACAATGATTGAAAAGAAAAAGCATGTAAAAAAACGACAAATATAATCGTGAATATTAATATTTCTGAACACTTGTTAAAGACAATCGTACTTGAGGTAAGGACCTGAAACGTAACATTCGACATGTCCATAAGGACCGGTGTACAGAAATGTCAACCGTTTCCCACACACAGCACCCCTCTTTCCCTTAAATAGGACACAAACTCAGGCAAAATAAATTTAATAGTACCGGCCTCCGGCCGGTCCGAATGAGTAATTTTCAACCACTTGAGGTTGTGGGTCGCGGTAGCGAGACACAACCTCAAGTGATTGAACATATAAATAAATTAAATTATCAGGATAAGAGTTAATACGACACTTTAATGTCAAAGGCATGGTATCTATTTAACACAAACACAATAGACAAATCCACGTAGACTACCAATCATTTATAACGAGATAGAATAATTACAAATACAAAGACGTCAAACGAATACCTTGGACGTTAATTTAAAGCATGGGTGAAATCTCATTGAAAAGGTCAGTCAACCATACCAGTCACTGGTCACTGGTCACTGTCTCAGCGCTCGGGCATCGCAGTAATGACGGTTCACCATTCAGACATTACTGGGCCAACGCTACGTGTTTCTAGACTCGTGAAAATGTGAATTGTTCGATATTATTTTATATATGTTAAGCCTATTTGTAGACACCAGTGTTAAGGTCACTACACAAAATTAGAATTCCCAAAATAATAATTATTTCGATTAATTTGCATTCACAATGAATATTCTAATTAAATATACAGTACTTAAAGCAGTTTTGTTTTTAATTACGGGTTTTCACAAAACCAATAATTTTACTAAAGTTATTAAATATATCAATTTTAGAGCAAACGTTATATTTTGTGCGACTCGAAATAATACTTATTATTCTTATCTTAAAGTTATTAAATTCTTCAATTGTCAACGCTCAGAGTGTCCATATTGTAATGAATCAGACAATGAATTATTTAATATTACATGTATATTCTAGCAGCTCATGTGTTACACAAGAGATCCTACAGTTCAAATGCTAAAACGCATGCACTGAATTTGCGTTCAAGTTAACAGAGGTAGCCTACATAGTCTAATAATTTATAATGGTCGTAGACCCGTAACATAGATATTCAAATAAATCGGAAAGAGCTTACGAAGACATTTATGCCGATATCAAACTTTAAAACGCTTTAGTCTCCATGGTTTAAACTAAAATAATTGAGCGTTGTATTGGTTAAAGCAGTGAATGAAAATTGCCCAAATTGATAAAGTAGCTGGCGTAATATAACAAACCTTGCCCTCAACACGATCAAACGGAAGCGTAAAACTTCTTCATTTCGCTGGGTACATGTAGGTTCATTATATAATTATTTATTAACGTTTTCAACCGCGAATTGCTGTCGCAATTCTCGACTTGTAGTGGATGAAGATGATTTGAAGTAGTTGTAAAATTAAGAAAATTGCCATGTACTGGTAAACCAGTTTCATGGTAATTTTCATTATAAAACCCATAGTTGTAGGAAAATTAAGTCTGTTTACAGTCATGTAAAATGATGCTTCAATGCATCGTGAGGACTTAAAGGGTTAACCCTTAAACCACTGAATTAATTTTCTAAATTTAAATAACTCACAACTTCAAGTGGGTGAATATCACCCTATATTTGTTTAATTTTAGACCAAAAATTTGTTAATCTTGACACGCATTTGTCTCAACATAACCGTGATTTGAATAAATCAGAAACACATGTAAGCCTTTATTTTTATAGGTAGACCTTACTGAAGAGCTCATCATCGCTCGTTATTCAGTATGTACTTTAATATTATTATGATTAGCGCCTAAACTGTTAACAAATGGAATAATTATGCACCACACGTCGTGCCCTGTATTAAACATGTTAAAGGACATTTACATAGATGACAAGGTGAATGCATATATTTGGCCGATGATTAAAGGAAAACGCGGGGTCTGATTCCACGCGATTATCCAACCATGTCTGAGTCTATGTAAAAAAAACAATTCCCGAGGCTTTAATCAAATTATTCTGAAAGACTGCATATTATTATGTCAATTTCAGCTCAGGTGTTACAAATTATTAATGTGATGATTAAACTTGTTATTTTGAGAATACAACATATTTTGACCAAGTATAGAGTGGGACATTCTGTGACCAGAGCAGTCTCTCCCTGACGGGCTAGTGGGTGTGGTGCTGGTAACAGCATGAGAGTGGGCTAATACAACCTTGACCAAGTAAAGTAATGAGTTGCTCACATGACTGATCGGCTCCTCGCCATCAGTCATCAGTAATTTGTTGTTTTGTTTAAATGGGACTGAGAAACCATATAGTTGACCCTATTTTAAATATATTATGAACTTTCAAAGTGCCAAGCTATGAGTATTCACCCAGTTCAAGTTGTGTTTCCCTGGCGCGTTACCCAGCTTCAAGTGTAAAAATAGAAGCCGATAATTTTGTTAAATCTCGCCGACTGAATACCTTTAACCCTTCAACAGACAAATTATTTAATTGGAATTTTAAACCACTTGAAGTTCAAGTGAGTGAAAAATATTCAGATTTGACAAAATGGAGGTCAAAGATTTTTAAATCTTGCTGATTGATGTCACGCTAATAAAAAAATAAAATAAACACATATAATCGAGGCCGTCTGTTGAAGGGTTAACAAACGCAATACTTAGCCTACACAGATGACAAAGTGGTACGTATACTTGGACGCTGATTATTGAAACTCGTCAGGCACGAGGTGTTGATCCAAAGCTGGTTTGATGTTGAGCCGACGTCGCACACGGTCGCCCAGCATTAAATCATCATCGGGCCAATACCTCGTATCTGCTGGGGAAAGATGAGATTCTAACCCGAAACACAAAACATTCGTATACCATTTGTAAAATGTTGGATCAACGTCGAAAGGCTTACTCAGGTATGATGCTTTAAAACGAGTTTCTAGATAAACCAGCCAGCTACGTCTGAGTCTTCAACACTACATCATAATAGTCCTAAAGACTACATAGTTGTATTTATTTATTTATTTATTTATTAGGCTTTATATACACAAATATAAATACAATAATCGTACAAATATGCAATTGTAAGTAAAATTGTGTACATCAGGATGTCGCATACAGGTGACCAGCACCCTAACTAAGTTCGACATCCAGGATAAAATTTATATACATGGTAATTACATTTAAAATTACACTTAAAAGTAAAATAGATAGAAATATATTATGCATAATTTTTGTTTCCGCGCTAAAACCAGAGATAAAATAAATAGATATTAGTATAAAAGTAGAAAAAAACCATCTGGAAAGCGTAGAAACTTATAAAACAACTGCAAGTAGAGCAATTTTTAAAAGCATGAAACTTTATACATGGTAATTACACTTAAAAGTAAAATTAAATAAGAATATATTAAACATAATTTTTATTTCCCGCGCTAAAACCAGAGATAACATAACTACATATTAGTATTACAGTAGCAAAAAAACCCTCTGGAAAGAATAGAAACTAATTCATTTATTTATTTATTAGGCTTTATATACACAAATATATACAATAATCGTACAAATAAGCAATTGTAAGTAAAATTGTGTACATTAGGATGTCGAATACAGGTGACCAGCACCCTAACTAAGTTCGACATCCAGAAAAAACAATTACAAGTGAAGCAATTTTTAAAAGCATGCAACTTTATAATAATATCTTTATTTTAGTTTTACAAAGTCTTCACAATTTCAACGTTGTAGATATTTGCGTGACTGCGAAGCAAATAGAAGGTGACCAGGGTGTCCTGAGCCACCACACAAGTTTAGTTCATTATGCACTCGGGCCAAATACCATTAATATCATAATGATACAATAAAACTATACTATTTAAAGGTATTTAAATAGAGCTCTCGTCACGTACATGACGATACTCCCCTTAGAATAAAAGTATTTTGATTAGTCTATATTGCATCTGCTGGCGTCAGCTCGCATAGCCGTCGCTCAGCCGAAAAAACCCCACATATATGATATATTATTGGGTTAATACATGTTGATATGATAATCCAAATATCACGCACACGCCTGACATCCATAAGTACTTGTCCAAGAGCAAACATTATCACAGTTAAAAGTGTTTTGAAACTTTAAATAATAAAAGTTATTCAGTTTACGTACGAGGCCGTCCAACGATTCTTGACGCAGATCAGTTGGTAATCTATTCCAAATACTAACCACTCGATTTGAATACAAACTTTTAAACGTCTTAGTTGTGACTTGCCTCGGATAAAAGAGTGATCTGTTCTGACTTGACGGAAGTCTACTGTCATGTTTGTAGTCACTCAATAGAGTTGTTCTGATGCACACAACTGACACAAAATATTAAAATTATGCCATTAATCATTGTTTAATCTTTCATTCAAATGTTTAACAGATCTACGTAGGCCATACTTTAAGATAATTGTAACCCATTTTCCCGAAATAAATATTTACAGAGCTCTAAAACTAAATTTTCTAAAGGTGGTAGGAGCCTCGGAACGTTTATAATATACCATACCAATGTCTTACATTGTTCATCTACATTTTATTAAATTCTGCAATACGGTAGACTTTATGATTTACCTTTTCAACCCCTGTCATATTTTAATTTTCACTCACTTGAAGTTGTCTAGCTACCGCGACCCACAACCTTAGGTGAGTGAAAATTACTTGCATTTGTTTAGTTTAAGAGGGAACATTTGCAAATCTTGATGTTTAAGCATTATTTTAATCCCAATATCCATGGTATCAGTGATTTGATCTGCTAATAAGACGGATTAATAACGACAATGTTCGTAATTAGCAGGCAAAGTGTTAACATGGTTAAGCAGCAGTGTCGTACAGGTAACCCATCTTGCCGGATCAGGTCAGCCAGTCATAGCACAGGTGGCAGACAACTTAATAGCTGAACATGCTGAAGGTGAGGTAGTCACCGATGTTTAATGTAAATAATTTGAGAGAAAAAACAGAATCCATCGTAATCGTGATGTTATGAGATATTGTTCGGCGTATTGCAATATTTTTCATTGACTAAGGTGTAGGCCTACCAAAATTTAATTTCCTAAAATTAAAGTGGTAAACAGTATAATGCATAGTTTATTGTATTATAAACATGATACAAAGATCCTTTGAAAGTTTATGAAATAATATTTAAAATACACAATTATACGTTTCATTTATTTTCGTTTTAGGTCCTATAATCGATCCTCTTTATTTACCATAATTTCAAATTTGTCTGAATAAGTCATGAATAAGTCATTGAAATACTACTTTGCATTACCAGTGATTACACAATATTTGTTTGTGTTGCACCGTTGATAAAATACATGGTATTGTTATCGTTATATGGGACACGGTTGCACATTAACCGTTAAAGAACTGATATATTTTCGTATAAACCATGGAGACCAAAGGGTTATTTAAAATCATCATAGATGGCTTGGTTAGCTCCTTCCGCTTCATTTGAGTACCTTTGTTATAGCATCCTGTCAGAGGCAGATTTATTGTTCTCACACAATAGTTTACTTTTAGCGCGGGGATCTTTAGACGTCATTTATTTAAACGAAATCATAACAATACGTGGCTCTTACGGGATGCCTTTACGTGATAGTGTGACCGCCGCGACGTCTACAGACGTTGACCAGATTCTGACGTATAAAGTCGATCCCCGCGCTAAAAGAACTAAAATATTTTATAATGGTCGTAGACTAATAACATAGGTATTAAAATGAACCAGAAAGAGCTGACTAGCACATTTATGATGATTTCAAATTGAAAAAAATGTTTTCGTCACCATGGTTTATACAAAATAATTTCATCGTTGTAAGGGTTAACTTGACGCCGTCAGTCATGGTAGGAATCAAATTGCCCAAGTCGGGCTTCAAATTACACATTTCCCTCCAAACATACGATTTTGTTTATTTACACTTCACACCTTTACAAATACTGCCTACCACAAACTAACAATATCATGAAGGCACTGAGAAATATCAATTTATTAAAGACTTGTATCACTTACCAGAACTAAGATTGCCGAGAAGAACGAGCCTGTACGAAGGTCACAGCAAAACCAACTGTTGATCGCCATCTTAAGATGTCAGGGGGGATGTCACAGACTAGATATGATATCACATTTCAGAACGTGTCTTGAGAAAAATCACAATGAACCGATTTGATAATCCTATAATTATTGCACTGGGCAGTGGCGCAAATTCATGCGGTGACATCACATACGGCAGATGACGTCACAGTAATGGGTAACGTTGGCATCAGTAGTGTAGTGATGTCGTTTCATACGACATACGTCTCATACATTAAAGGGACTGGCCCAGGCTAAAATCATCAAAAAATCGGTGATTTTATTTCGGGTTCTTAATATGACCATATGATGTAAACATGTACATAGACTAGAACTGCAAATTTTTATAATTTTTGTGCAGCGCATTCATCAGTTAGACTAGATATAGAGACGAAATTCCCGCATTTCCTATTTTTGACATGGTTGTCAATAATTACAAATCAGGAATTTCGTCTCTATATCTAGCCTAACTGGTGAATGCGCTGCACAAAAATTATAAAAATTTGCAGTTCTAGTCTATGTACATGTTTACATCATATGGTCATATTAAGAACCCGAAATAAAATCACCGATTTTTTGATGATTTTAGCGTGGGCCAGTCCCTTTAACTAGGTGACGACAATTTTTTTGTTACTGCATCTGTCATTTCATAAAAGTATGTAGTCCCATTCGAAGACCACATAAATATGAGATAATGTGTTATATCTATCGTAATGCTACACTCAAAAATACTTCTTATTCTATCCATACAGTCATGACTGGTATTAATACTGCTATTAACGGTATGCAGTACTATACTACATGGCAGTGAAGTGATGAGGGGTGACTCAGTGTCTGTGACTACTAGGCCTGAGTACCCCATATGCATATTTACCCCTTTACTGCGGGGGTGTGGAGGGGTAAATAAAGTCACACAACAGGAAACATTCTTAACGAATTACGCAATGCATACTTTTGCAAGCAGTTTTCAAACATAAAAATGATTTAAATTATTGTATAATATCACGGTATGATCTGGTAATGAAATAATTCAATTTGAGATATATTTATATATTTATTTTTTTATGTGTTATTTATTCATTTTTAACTGGAAATGCGCCACCAATTCCAGATTTAACCATTTAACCCGCAAATTACTTATTTGGAACTTTCACTCACTTGAAATTGTGTCTCGCTGACGCGATCCACAACTTCAAGTGAGTGAACATTATTCAGATTTGACGAAATGGATGTCAACGATTTTTGAAATATTGTTGATCGATGCCGCGTTTTATATTCAATGTTTAAAAGCTGACATTTAATCGCCTAGTAAACATGAAAAAGGCGAATATACTCGGCACCGGCGGTTAAAGAGTTAAACAAATGACAACTAGCAACTGACAATTCAGCAGGACAAGGGTTAACCGCCTTGCGCCTGTGCGTTAACCCTTATAGCGCGGGGATCGACTTTAGACGTCAGATTCTGACGTCTAAAGTCGATCCCCGCACTGAAAACAAGCCCATAAGTTAGGTATTAAAATGACACAGAAAGAGCTAATTAAGACTTTTATGATTATTTGAAATTGAATTTCACCAATATTTGGTCCCCATGGTTTATACAAAAATATTTCAGCGCTTTATTGGTTAAAATCGTACCGCTCACATAGACTCCCCGGGGGACATTGCTCGTTCAGGCGATCACGTCAATAGATCGTGACCAGTTTCTGTAAGCGTTGTCATTATAATATTAGCTTGATTACACATAATATGATATTACACACGGGTATATTTTACATTAAGTAATTTTTATTCATCTTGAGGTGGGAATCGCAGCAACAATTCACAAGTCAGGGTAAAACGAAAATGAGAAAAAAGGGAAGGCTGTTTGTTAACTATAAATAATCGCATACACTACTACGTAATTATTGTACAAATTAAAATATTATGAGATGATTATCTTATATTTTGCTGCAATGTTTGCCATTATGCAGGGGCGGATCAAGATTTTTTAAAATGGGATGCATATGGGAATTTGTTGACCTTGTGCAATCCCGTAATAAAATATACAATTATTTATATTAATCAGCTTTTTATTTCATTTTATTATTATGCGTAAAAGAATGATTCTGTATTCTCGACTAATAAACGGACTTCAGCTATAGAGCAGCGCTGATGAAAGAGATGTTTAAAATCCGCAGCCTTTGGGGTGTCCAACGTTGTTTATTGCATTGAATGTAGGTTGTCACATGCCAATTTTAATAGATTCATAAGATGTGTATCATTATTGTATATACAATCTGTATATTTCTCAGTAAACCCCAGACGTCGCCCCAACGTAAGGTCAATCTCGTATATCTCAACCAAACATTGAGTCATGTATAGCGTTTGATGGGTGGTCTTGAAATATTTGAAATAAAGCTATGTCTGTTTCAGATAAAAATCCACAATCTAATGAGAGAGGGTGGGAAGAGAAAACATTTAGGAAATAAAAAATTTTAAACGAAAAGTTATTGGGGGCAATGAAAACCCCCCCCCCCCCCCAGCTGGATCAATGTTTTTTATCTCCTGAAATTAACTTTTTTCGAATATTATCAACAATGCAATGCGCGAGCTGGCAAGAAAAAACACATGGTATTTATGACAATGCGCGCCCTCATTCTAGTACACGCGTTCATATAAAACAGACAAAATCTCAACACATCACAACTCTGCTAATATAAAAACAGCACATCTCGGACGGTACCCCCTCTTTGCACCCCCGTATTTACCGGTGCCACCGTCAGTCACGGCCTTTAACCACGGTGACTGTGGTTGTGACAGACTCGTCACGACACACATGGTCTGGAGATGTAGTCGCGCGTTTACTCTTAGGTTTTACCGCTTCACTGGTGGGGTGGAGTAGATAGTCACGGCCTGTGACATCATTATCAGAGCGATTCCACTGAGTAATATACCCAACAAACACGGGGAATTCACCCAATGCTGTTTCAATGCTGTTTTCAACGAAAATCTAAACACGCGAAAATTACCAGATCCACAGTATAATATAAATAAGGAGCAGTATTTTCTGCTTTGTATGGAATCCCATTGTTAAGGTACAGTAAACAATTAAAATACAATAAAAAACAAGTTGAAAAACTGAGCCATTTAGGCCAAAAAAGACTCGGTGATTCACCAGGGAGCTCTGGTATCGACATTACTCATCAGACAGAGCCCCCTGGTGAATGTGAAAGGTATTATTGTCTGGCAGTTCTGGAGACATTTTTCTCATCAACGTCAAGCTTATCCCAGCATCCTCAGCAGGCCACAGGTAGGCTACCACAGGTAGGCTGCCCTGGAAAAGTGCTTTGAGTATCTCGTCTGTAATTGCTGCGTCTTAATAGGACGCTCAAAACAACAGTCTTGTGACCCACACCTAACCCTGAAAATTATGTCTAGCTCAAGGTTTTCCAGTGCCAATAAGATAATCATGTTTCCCGGGATATATTGCTTTACTTCTCACCGCTCATTTGTTCGTCACATCAGTTTTGTGTCTGTGCGTTCTCTCCATCTATCATGCAGGCGGTCAAACACGAGACGTTGACCCAATGTCGGGCTATTGTTGGCCCATCGTCTACGACGCTGAGCAAACATTAGCCCAGTATTGGGTTACCGTGTCGTGTTTGAGGCCACGCTGAATATGGGCCAGCGTCACAGACGGTGGGCCAACATTAACCCAGCCTTGGTTTCAAGTGGGAGTTATTCATCCTCCTGGCAGCAAGTCTTGACACAGCGAGGCCGTCAGGCCAAGCCTTGCTGAATTAGCCATACCATCCACCTATTGGGGTAGGGAGGGAGATTTAGATATTGAATATTCATTAGTTTTTCAAAAAATGTCTTTTTAATGTTGGCCCGCTGTCTGCGACGTTGGCTCACCATTAATTCAACCCTCATGCACGTTGCGGTGAGATGTGGTGGTCTGTGTCTGAGACGTTTCCGGTGAGCTACTCGGCCAGCAGACATGTGTTGTTTAATGTAGGGCCGGTGTCGTAGACAGTGGCCCCACATTAAAACAACACTCATGCCAGAGGTCAAACTTGGGTCAAACAGAAAAAATATTTTTTGAAAGTCCCCACTCCAATAGGCGGATTCAACCCTGTTTCAGCAAGGTCGGTCTACGACCTCAGGAATAGCCAGCCTTGCAGAGGAAGATGGAGTTATTGTACGGCCCGAACACCAGCCGGCCCATTTCAATGGGGCCTAAAAGTCTGAAGAACAAACAAAAGACGGCAACTAGACATACTGGCAATTTAGAGTGCGGGTACCCAACAAGCTTTAGTACTGACTAACGTTGGTCAATTGTCAACCACATTGGCTCAGAATTAGCCCAATATTGTTTGAACGTCTAGTGTTTGCTGGGTATAATGAAGGCAGATATCACAACATGGTTATACTTCATGCAGGGGCCACTGGCGACGCCGTTGGTCTAACATTAAAACAATATAGGGTCAACGTTTGTTCAATCAGCCACTCTCCAGAAATCACAATAGTGTAAAAAGAATAATAATACTGAGAGTCGTGTAGTTTCGCAATTATTGGGAATGAATAGGCAGGGCTACAACCCAAGATCTAACATATTTTATGCGGAAGAATTCTGTACATTTGAACAGATAGTCTTGTAGTTTCTTAGATTTTCAAAACATTACAAAACACTCCACAAAGAACAATATTTTTTGGTATTTACTGAGTTAAACGCAGCCCAGCAAACACGAGGCGTTGAACCAGTGCTGTTTTGATGTCGGGCCAGCGTCGCAGATTGTGGGCCAGCATTGGACCAGCATTGGGTCAACGTCGGGTTTGCTGGGAGTGTTGACAAGTGTTTCGCACCAAAATGGAATAATAAATCCCGCTTAATACATAGTCTCTACCAAAAACTTTATATAGAGTTCTTATCTCTACTGTCCACAGGAGCCATTTAATAACATTAATTACAAAGGCCATTGACACTACATCTATTAGCTATCAATCCTTTATGGTTATGCTGCTGGAGGGGAGACATCTCCAGTTTTTTGTTCACAAAAAACTAGACCCTTCTAGTTATGTCTCCCGTCTGTACACAGAGGTGGGGACATATTGCTTTACCCCTGTCTGCTCAGTCTGTCTCCATGGTCTGTGCAGGGATACTATTCATTTCTCTCCAGAGCTTTCTATATGCAGGCGATCAAACACGAGACGTTGACCCAATGCTGGGCTAATGTTGGCCATCCGTCTACGACGCTGAGCCAACATTAGCCCAGTGTTGGGCTATTGTGTCGTGTTTAGCGCCACGCCGAATGTGGGCCAATATCACAGATGGCGGGCCAGAATTAACCTAGCTTTGGTTCAAAGCAACATGCCCGTACCGCCAACATTCAGTACTGGCAGCATGTAGTACTGACTAGGACTGAATGGATACTGGCCATCACTGGCAACGCTGGCCCAGCATTTAACAGATATTGGGTCGGTGCTGGCTTGTAATCGCCGCCAGCAGCAAGAAATACCAGACCAGCTGCTTTTCCCAGCCAACAAAAAACATTTTTATAACTTTTGTACAACGTCGGCCCAACATCTTCGACGTTGGTCCAATGTTGTACAAATGTTATTCAAATGTTTTGTGATTACTGCGTGAGCGCAGCCCAGCAAACACGAGGCGTTGATTGATGTTGGGCCAGCGTCGCAGACGTTGGGAGAGCATTGGTCTAGCATGACAAAAGGCAGTTTCTGCTTACTTGTAAAGTGAGCAGATACTGCACTATGCTGCTCTTAAAATGCAAAAGGCAGTATCTGCTTACTTGTAAAGTTTGCAGATACTGCCTTTTGGCTTGCACGGCAGTAGGCCTATAATAGGGTCCAATGTTGGTTCAATAGTGTACATGCCGGGTGATTCTCCATTCATTGCCAGGAGGGTGAACAGGGCACCCATATGTTCAGATCGACTCCACCCTTTAGTCTCTAGATTTGATAATGAAAATACATTTATCCAATATTTTAACTCCGAGCCAGCTTCACAGACAGTGGCCCAGTATTGAACCAATATTGTGTATTTGGTATGTACAGTTGAAACCGTTCAAATGCTACAATTAAAATAACAGTTGCAATTCTATTCAAACACAAAACGTTGAATCAATGTTGTTTTAATGTTGGGCTAGCGTCGTGGATAGTGATACAACAATAATTCAACAGGGAGACAAGTCAATGTATGTACTGTGCACCCTGAATGCGATTCCATTTGACAAACAAATATAGATCTATTTAAAAGTGCAAAAGATCAGTGGGGACTTCTTAAATTTAAAGTCCGAAATCTGAAGGCAAAAATTACAGTGCAGAATGACTGCTAAAAAACTAACATGCGAAATTCCAATCAATCTGTCATAATAAAAATAACCCAACAAAATTCAAAATGGCCTCCACAAAAACTCATAAAACCCAGCCCAAGTATTATTGTTACTTGAAAAGTCACAATTTCCCTCTAGTTATATTTTGGCTCTGCCCAAATATATTGGTTTCTCTTTGGATCTTTAATCATATTATTCTGTGCAGGTGTTTAGAGACGCTATTTGTCCCTGAGTTTTTATCTAATCAACTTGAAATTTGGACTCAATATTCCCAGAGTAGTCAGGTATGCTGCTAAGACTTTTCCAAGTCACCCATCATGTTCTTCCAGATTTATCCAGGATTTTCGGGATCACTATACTCTTGAAAGGCAAAAGGCAGTTTCTGCTTACTTGTAAAATGAGCTTATACGACCTTTTGGCTTTGAACTAGGTACCATATTGGACACAATATTCCCAGAGTAGTCAGGCATGTGGCTATGACTTTTCTAAGTCCTCCATCATGTTCTTCCAGATTTATCCAGGATTTTCTGGATCACTATACTCTTGAAAGGCAAAAGGCCGTTTATGCTTACTTGTAAAGTGAACTGATACTACCTTTTGGCTTTGCACTTGGTACCAATGTTTGTACAATGGTGTACATGTATGTCGGGTGATTCTCCATTTATTGCCAGGAGGGTGAACAGGGTGCCCCTATGTCCAAACTGACTCCACTCTTTAGTCTCCAGATTTGATAATAAAAATACATTTATCCAATGTTTCAATTCCTGGCCAGCGTCGCAAACAGTGGCCAAGTATTGAACCAATATTTTGTATTTGGTATGGACAGTTGACACTTTTTAAATGCTACAATTAAAATAACTGTTGCAATTCTATTCAAACACAAAACGTTGAATCAATGTTGTTTTATTGTTGGGCTGGCGTCGTATATATTGATACAATATTAGGTCAACAGAGAGACAAGTTAATATGTGTACTCGGCACTCTGAATGCGACAAACAAAAATATTTATTTATTTAAAAGTACAAAAGCTCAGTGGGGACTTCCGAAATTTGAAGTGCGAAGTCTGAAGTCTAAAATTCCAGTTCAGAATGGCTGCCAAAAAACTCATGCGCTAAATTTCCATTAATATGTCATAATAAAAATAACTCAACAAAATTCAAAATGGCTGCCACAAAAACTCATAAAACTAACCCAAATATTAGTGTTACTTGAAAAGTCACAATTCCCCTCTAGTTATATTTACTTTGAATGGTATAAACTCAATCTCTCCGTCACTTTTCAAGTTTATTAATTTTATTTTATTCATCGATGTACATGTTTTCATCTATTATGTATTTTCCATGCACATCCTAGCGAAGGGAATTTTGTAAACATTTAACCATGTTTACATATACAATTATTTATATTTGTGTATGCATATATCCTCTATTGCATCAGTATGTTTCATTATTTGTCTATTTATATTTGTATATGCATATCCTCTATTGCATTAGTATGTTTCATCATTTGTCTATAATTTAATTGAAATTTCAGTTTTATTATGAATCTGAAGACATTACTCAAAATGCCTAAATACTTTTTTATACATGTTTTAATCAATAATTTATATGTACGTTTCATCGTCAATACCTATATATCAGTAAACTATCTGTCAGAAAAGGGACGATACACATTTATTTACTACTGGAATATTAATTCTACTGTAGTCATCATTTTAAATTATTAAAACACGTAGAACGGATATGATGTTTATCTATGACAACATTTTTTTCCCTGGAAATTATTTTTTAGATCAAAGTCACATCAAGGGATATATGTTACGTACATGTATATTATAAATCGTATAGGCAGCCATTTTGCATTTTGTTGGGTTATTTTTGTTATGACAGATTGATTGAAATCTTGCTTATGTGGTTTATGGCAGCCATTTTGAATTGATATTTTAGACTTCAGAACTCGGACTTCAAGTTTCAGAGATCAGAAGTCCCCACTAAACGTTTTTACTTTTATATAGATATATATTTGTTTGTCAAATGGAAGCACATTCAGAGGGTCAAGTAACACATTGACTTACGCACTTGTGAAAAGATTTGCGTACTTGCGCAAGTACTTGCGCACTTGCGCGAGTACTTGTACACTTACGTATTTGCGCAAGTATTTGCGCACTTAAAAACTTTTGTACTTTTGAATATTGTAGATCTGGTAATTTTCATGTTTCATGTGATCAAATTTTCGCGAACTTCTGATTTTAGGACTTTTCACGAAATTTAGAAATCGCCAATTTTCATTTTTTTAGTATCACTTTTATAAAAGTAGTTTTCGCGAGATTCTTGAATTCGCAATTTGTCCTTCTCGCGAACTTCGCGAAAAATAAAACCTTACGAATATTGACATATCTACAGTATACATATATGTGTTTGTCATTCAGTGTGCCCAGTGAACACATTGACTTGACTCTCTGTTGGTTTAATGCTGTATCACTGTCTGCGACGCAGGCTCAATAGTTATTTTATTTATTATTTTAATTGTGAAATGTAGCACTTAAAAGATTGCTACTGTCCATAGTAAGCAATCAAGGTTGGTTCAATGGTGGGCATCAGTCTGCAAGATTGGCCCTACAATAAATCAGCATTAGGCAAATGCAATTTAATAAGCTATTTGGAAAAATCTTGAAATGTATTGTGTCTGCGAGTACTGAAGGTGAAAACAAATGTTGTCTGCAAAAGTTGTCTGCAACATCACCATCTGTAGAGGAGAGAACCCACATACGTGCTTGTATATCTACATTATAATAATGAATAACTTCTGTATATACATGATATATCTCACATGTTTTGTAACAGAAATTTAATTATTTTAATTAGAGCTAGAGATGACCTAACCTTTTGCCATTTGTGTTTGTTATAAATCATATTTTCACATTTTCATTTTCAAGCGGGCACTCACTTGATTTGAATTCAGCTGAAAAAATCTATAACAAACATAAAAAACAACATTTTACAGCGAAAGCCACGTAGTAGGTTAGGTCATCTTTATATAAGTCCTATGGCTGGCACTACTTCCGGGGCATATCTGAAAAAATGTTTTTCCGATTGTTTTCGCTATGACTTATTATAATTTTCATAGATAGTGATAAACCTTGTAATTATTGTTTTAAATGTTCAGCAAGGACATCGGTAGCTTTTATAAACTGTAAAACGGATATAGGACACTCTTGTCGTATAGGGTATTTATCCAGACAGCGACATTTCCTCAGATAACCATTGACTGTTTTTGCAAATAATTTTGGAACCTACTTAAAGTGTTTTTTACACATGTGATGATCTTTGGGCCAAATTCATACTTGTTCAATGTCTGCCACAATTGCATTTCTAGGCTGCCAATAAAATGCTTGTCAAAAGTTATTTTTAGCAATAAGCTTTCTTTTGTGTTTCATCATAGCAATACAATTTAAAGGCCTTCAAAAGCCCTTTTTACCAATAATTTCGGGTATCAAAGACACTTATGTCCGAAATCAATAGAAAAAAGAAAGAACAGCATGATTAAAATAGATTATTTAATTTCACATAATTGCACTGTAACACATTTGTGCTATAATCCACTACCCACATGGTAGATAAATCAATGTTTTGTAAGTGAAGTTAAAAAACTTCCAGTGCACGGATCTCGCCGCCAACAACATTACCCAGTTGCCGATGATTATGATTATATATACAGTTTGTAATTACATTGTAAAGCGTACTTGCAGCATTAAGTAATGGTGTTTGCACTAACAATGATGTATTCTAACTTTCTTGTCATTATTTTCCCATAGCAGATGTGATTGTCACCAAGCAATCCAAGTGTTCACACAGCTCCGTTGATTTGCTTGTCATAATGGCCAACTCAGCAAACACAAAACATTTGTATGCCATTTATACAATGTTGGACAAGCGTCGAAGACTTTGGGCGGACGTTGTGTAAATGATATACATATATTTTGTGTTTACTGGGAAGTGGGCGACTCGTTGTTGTAGCGTTACAACTCAATTAAATTTGATAAAAAACATCTGGTTCTTATAATGCAATAGAGCCAAGAAACATCATTTGAGAACTTTGCATTTACTCTCATAGTCATATTTTTATAATAGTCACCCTTTAGGCACCCGGGTATTCCTCCTCATTTTCATTTACCTACCTAGAAGTGAATGAAAATGACCTAATTTTATCAAAGAATTATACTAATAGATTATAATAAACGAGCTCAGAAAATCCTCATTTTGATGGATTACATCATTTTCTTTTAAATTGACTAGATAACCTGTCACCGGCATTATATTCGCTCCTCTGCCTACGTGCCATCATCACGTCCGGGCCCCCCCCTGGATCGTGTTTTCTGTTGAGTTGTGGCGTTGGGCCAGCATTAAACCAACATTTTGTTCTTATATACCTGCGTTTCTCGTGGGGTAATACAAATTAAATGCATTTTTGCCACCCTCCGGGTTAAAATATGAATATTTCCATCAATAGTGGTCTGCATAACATCGACATAGGCTACTTACATGCACATGTTCCGTTCTTGTATTGCAATATATTTGTGCGATGTGTGCAGCATATAAAGGGTTAAATATACATTACAAATGTGTATAATGCACCTTGATAATTTGTGATACACAGTGGGAATTTTTATTTTATTTCTCAAGTCTTCTGATAATGCGATTACTTTAGCCTACATGTGGCATAAAATACGACGGAGCAAGATATGTGAGCGAGACTTGAGCATTGGCGACAACAACTGTTACAATCTGATCTCAGACGCAGGTTGTCTGCAGATAAGTGGATATCCAAGTGTGGTAATGGGCGACTCTGGTGTAGAATCCGTACTTTCCCGGCTGAGCGCACCCCTCGCCCCAGCTGACAAGTCCCACAATGTGCCAGCGATCCTGGTGTTTCATGACGTAGGGCGCCCCACTATCTCCCTCACACGCGTCTCCCTGCAAACCACAAAATACACATCTCTTAGAAAATGTGCTTATTCATATACTCATGGGGGAGCGGCCAGGAATTAGATGTGTTCGCGGGACTTTAATCCGCCCCTCGTGCAGAACGCTACAACAGGTAGCAAAATAGATCAGCAAGGGTCTAAGGAGCATTTTATAACCCCTGTAGATTTTTGCACGATCAAACTCCTTATTTGGGCTCCATATCTGCCGCTCTTCCATAACTCATGGTCTATTTACGATGCCGTGCAAAGGGAACAGCAGTCTGCTACAGCTACTGCTACAGCTACTGCTACAGCTACTGCTACTGCTACTGCTTGACCTATATATAAGGCTTATTGTGTGTAAACTTACATTTCACATAAATTGCAGTGAATGTGAATGCAAGGGAGACCTGCAAAATACTTCCAAAGCCGCTTCCATGCAGGCCACACTTGAATAATTTTTAAAGAAATGTACAGCATATAGTCTCCCGCATAAGACCATGCTACACAAATTAGGATGGACACAAACAAAGTTACCACGTTGCTCAAAATGCCACAATTCTGAGCAAGTGTTTTATTTGTTTATCCTATAATGACTATAATCTGCATTCTGAGACAAGATCCCCCGCTCCCCTCAATCCCCATTTTTTAGAAAGTGCATATTCTGTCGAAAGTGATACATGTATGTAGGATAAACGTCGAACAGAAAACCACGGGATAATTACCAGTACTCTTCTCAAACAATTCTAAGTTGGTATGTTATTACCTGTACTGCCTGGGCATAGCCGGCACACAACATGCCACCAGAAACAGGGAAGTCTGTAGACGCCTCGCATACAGCTGTAGATTGCAGAGGCAACTGAATTTCCTGCAACATTCCAAATAATATTAATACAGTATTAACCCTTAAAGCGCTGAATTTTTTTTATGAATTCGAAAACCTTGGAGACAAAAGAGTTTTTTTAATTTGAAACCGTCATAAACATCTTAGTTAGCTCTTTCCGATTCATTTGAATACCTATGGTATGTGTCTACGACCATTATACATATTTTTGCCCTTACAGTGCGTGGATCGACTTTAGTTGTCAGAATCTGACGTCTACAGACGTCAGATTCTGACGACTAAAGTCGATCCCCGCGCTGTAAGGGTTCACCCTTACAACGCTGAAATATTTCCTATAAATCATGGAGACGAAAGGGTTAAATTCAATTTGGAAACATCATTTTGGCAAATTAAAAATCATTAGGACATGTATTTTGCAGAGGAAAAAAAGTTTACCAACAATTTCCTTGGGGAATTCCCTAAATTAGCATTTTTCAAAATGACCGCAAAGATCACGCGATGAATCTTATTTTCGACATTATCGTTATTTATGAATACATGGTCTCACCATCCTAAATAAGCCGAAATCCAGGGAGGTGTCTACTAATGATGGAATCATCACACAAAATATTTTTAATGTGGCTGTTCCAACCTCTAGTGAAACAAAATAATATACAAAGAAGTTATAATTTTTTGTGAATATTTAATAAGTACACTTTATCTTCTTTGTCAAGGATATCAGATATAACTGCTATATGAAAACCTCGCAGGGGGACAGTGGGTTAAAATGATGTGTGTCTGTTCTGTGAAAAAGAGTACGGATTATAGCCCAATTTTAACAGTAGTGACCTTTTGACACGCTAGGGGGCGTAGCTCCAAATTTGTCTGGTAAGCATACCCATAGCGGGCCTGTTTTCGAACAAGGACATCTCAAGCTTTATCCTGATATGTCACACTAAATATCTAATAGGTTGCCATTTAATTACGTTTTTTACATAATATATGCACATACACCTGTGATGCAGTAAATATGCCAAGGTGATTCCTCCCAACTAACACGAGACGTCGACCTGAAGTCGGTTCAATGTTGGGCCAGCATCGCAGATTGTGGTAAAGCATTAGTAGTGCATGCAAACAATTTGAATTATTTACCTGCAGATGAACAGGCCTCGGTCCGTTTTCCACCAAACTGCCCCATCCTGTCAACGTACCCATACGTCCCCCAGTTAGAAATCCGTACTCTTGTTGAAGGTTAAGTCGACTCAGGCAGATGGGCTGAATATAATCACTGGAACAAAAACAGAAATAAAAACGGTGCAGAAAAGCAGTATCAACCTCGCGATAGTGTGAGTCGTTCACTGAAATGATGTTTTTCAACTATTTTTCAATTCGTTTGTAGCCCAATTACGTCTCATGCTCTCTGGACAGTCAGGTCATCCACTTACCTGTACGTAACATCTGACTCTAACTTCAGCAAGGCTATGTCACTGTCATAGCTATCCTCATCAAAGGAGGGGTGAGTGATAATCTGAGTCACCGTCAGTTCTCTCTCGTGAGTCTCCCGAGTACCACTGAAATACAGACAAATGGGAATTTTAATTTATTCACTCTTTATTTCACTAGATGTTTTATCAATTGTGTAGTGCTGGTAATTTGTCTTGCTTTATGAGGTGCATAATCAATTCCAGCTATGATGGGATTAATTCATTGTTATTAACAAATAACAACTATGCATGAAGCTGTGGGATAGCTTCAAGTGTGTAAGGTAAAGTTTATTCAAGTAGGATTTAAAGTGTTGATCGCTGTTGTAGCTATTTTGAATGATAAATGAGACTACGGTTTTTATATGAGCCTACTAAATTTTGAATGAGAAAAGTCAATTTTAGCAACATTACAATCCCTAATTTTCTTTCACTTCTCCAGGATTCTCAAGTTCTAAACATTAAGCCAACCATCATATTATATCGTTTTCTGGCAGACCCATATTAGGTTGGTGCTTAAAGATGTGATACCGACATTTTTAAAATATTGATAAACAACCTGCCCGAAAATGTGTATATTTGTTAAGACAACGGATCAGCTTGGACTAAATGCTACAAATCAGTCATTTAACAGATTGTCGTAATCTTACTGTTTATTCTCGACCATAATATTGGCCTAATGCTTCCGGGAGTTTTGCTTGTTCAATAATATAAGAAACAAAAAGTAAGAATTATTAAAAAAACCTGTAATATCAGTTTAAAACTAGATTGCCTGTTGCTGAAGCAACATGAAGTGAGTTTGGACAGTTGAGTTGAAATAGAGAGCCTGGCTGGGCGATAATGGGGATTTTACCTGATTTGCCTGAATTTTAGCAATTTTTTTTGCATATCGGCCAATTTTTATTTCTTCTCGTCCATCTTGAATTTTATCGGCAATTTTGGATTTTGTCGGCCTTTTTGGATTCTGTTTGGATAGTGGCGGCTTTTAAATGGAAATTTGCCAAATTTCACTCCTTTTCTGCCTCAGACGCACCGTTTCGAGATATTTTATTTTCAAATTTTATAATGCAATCTCTGTCCATGGAATTTCCCCAAGGTCTCGGCAAGCGGGTGAAATAGGGGATTTTATTGTACAGTAATGGAAGTGCTCCGAGGTCGTGTCATATATCATGTATATAGGTGTCCTATATCATGTATATAGGAGTTTAACACCCGGAGGGCTCAAATGCACTCATCAGACGCACGGATTTCGAGATATTGCAGTTTTTAATCCGGCTAATTTGCTAATGTTAAGTCATTAGGATTTTTTCAAACTTTAACCCCGCAGTTCTCGAACAGCATTGGTTGGATCGCTTAGAAAAGTCATAGCAACCTATTCGGGTACCCTAAAATTATTGAGGTCAAATTTCAATTCGATTGGGTAAAGACTGAGGGAGAAATAGGGTGGCAAAATTGTGGCCAAAACTCAAAACAGCAACAACAATAGTTCGGATGAAGTCATTCGTCCAAACTAATAATACTATTCATGATACAGTGTTTGTTATTTTCAAAATAGCAAATAATCAGTTTTCAGATATAAACGAGTCAAATGTAGTCTAGAAATAATGCTATCTTGAAAAGTCTAATAAATTTATCATCTACAGTATAAAACAAAACTCTCCTGGTGGGTGTCTCATTTGGCTTTCTAATAAGACAATATAACACTAGCGCGAGTCTGGAAGGCAATTCGTTCATTTGAGGCCAAAATGGACCCGCCTCGGGAAGAAGTGATCCTGATAGGACTCAAATTGTGCAAGAAGGGCCTCAAATTAACAAAATGTCCGACCAAAATTATCTTATTATTATTATTATCAGATAATGATCAAGCTTTTTGAAAAAATGACATTCATCACAAAAATGAGCACAAAATTATTACTTAATCTTGTTGACTGATGCAAGAGTGACATAAATTATGCATTCATCACACATAATCTAGATTTGATCAGCAGAGTTCAAATGATTGATGATGCTGACCATTAACCCTCTACCTGCCGAGTAAATGTACGTAAATTTTTAACCACCTGAGCTTGTGTCTTGCTACCGCGATCCACAATAATTCAAAATTGCTCGTATTTGTCAAATTTGACACCAAACATTTACAAATTTTGATGTTTAAACAGTCATTTAAATCCCAATAATAGTGATTCAGGCGGTTGATAAAACGGATTAAAACGACTATTGTCGTGATCAGCAGATGAAAATTGTGATAGACGTGTTTAGCACACTAAGGGTTAACCCTTTAACCGCCGGTGCCGCATATATTTGTGTTTTCATTTTTTATTAGCACATAAAGTACCACATTTTAAATATGGTAAAGATAAAAAGTGACAACAACCAGCAAGATTTGAAAAGAGTTGACCTCCATTCTGTCCAATTTTAATAATTTTCACTCACTTGAAGTTGTGGATCGCGTCAGCGAGACACAACTTCAAGTGGGTGAAAATTTAAATTGAACAATTTGGCGGTTAGAGGGTTAATTTAAATCATGGCATGTTAATTAGAAATTATCTGATATCCTTACCTGTCCCACTTTCCTAACTTGACCACCATATTTGCGGCCAAGAGTGGTCTCTCAAATCTATCATTGAATTCTTTAATGCAATGAGCAGCAGTGAGAACCCATCTCCTGTAATAAAGAATACATCAATTAGAGTACCCAAAATGGATGAAATACAGACAGCGATATTCAGGAAAACTCTACTCCCAGAGTGTGTATATATATGTAATTTATTACTTGGTTATCAGTAGTTTACTGTTCACAATAAAAATTATAATGTAGGCCTCTAATGACCCTGGTAGACAGGGTCAACGCATGAGCTCAGCATTTCAATCATAATATCTTGTTTAACTGTTAACATAATAATAGTAATAATAATAATAATTGGTGTTTATTCAACTAAAAAGACATGGCAGCCAAAAGGCTGAAGAATTGTCATTTTACATAAAAAATTAAATACAATATATACATGATGCGATATTAAAATTGAATAAGTTAAATAAGTTAGATAAGTTAAAAGCCATTTTCTGGAAACACATGATCTGCAGGCACAATGACTAGGTAGAATATATCAAACATTATTCAATAATTTAATAAAGAACATAATTGGGCTGGAGCTGAAACGACCAGACTTGGTAGGCATAGTGGATAATTTGTTCTTATTACGGAGGTTGTGGTGATGACACTTGCCCCTACGGGGTGGTACCCAGTTGCTAAAATCAGTGCTTTCGGCACTGGCAAAGTTCAAACATAGTTTTGTGCGTCTCTCAGACAGGGTTGGTAGTCCTGAGATATGTCTGGCTTCGCTGTAACTGGAGTCAGGTGATAACACTCTGAGGACCTGCCTCTGTACCTGCTCCAGGACATCAGACTGCTGGAGGGTGAGTCCTGGGTGCCAAACCGGGGCAGCATACTCCAGCAAAGGTCGCACAAAAGTACAGTAGCACCTCACCAAGTCACCTAACTGAACACCAGAGCGCTTAAGAATAGTGATAAAATATATGCGTGTGTTCGCTTTGGCCACCATACTGTCTATTTGCTGGTCCCACTTCAAATTGTTTTACTTCGTGAAATAGCAATCGATGTGCTTCTTCTGATGCTGCAAAAGGGCAATTTCACATGGGAATATCTCGTCATATCAGATTATAGTATACCCTATGGCCTGAATAATATCATTTTGTACATGAATGCAGAATAATTTAACTTTGAACCATATCGATATGACCACTGTATAGCATTATGTGACTACGTTTGGTGCAGATCTGTAAACCAACGGTAATTTAAAGCTGGTCCACCATCTGCATTGCTCCACATCAACGTTACCGACCCACCATTAACAGGTAGGAGAGCAGCCCCTTTTTAGAGGGCGATAGTATTAATACTAGCGCCCCTACTTATAATAACATTGGGTGATGTCGTCTAGCGATAGTATTATTGGGGGCGCCCTTATTTCTGTGGGTGGAAAAAACCAGACGTTGTTTGCCAACGTTTACCAGTTTTTTTTTAAATTATTATATCTATAATCTGGTAATTTACTAAAGACGTTGAATGTAGTATTATGATCATTTCACATCATATTGCATACCTTCTATAAACGTCTGATAGCTTGGAGCTCCATATATTTGTAATAATGTTATTTTAGTCTACTAGTGTTCAATTGAGTTTGTGGAAAAGTATACAGATTACTGGTTCCTACCACGTCAACACCACGTGGAAGCACACATGCAGCTGAACATTTTCCATTCGGCGATTTCGAATCATATGTGGCGTTTTTATTTTATGACGTTTTTATTTTATCAAACACCAATTACATGTGCATAAAGCAAACTTGATAATCTAAAAATATAATTAGAGTGTAGAAAATTACAATGACAAATACCTGTATGTAAATTAAAATTGTTTTTTGTGAAGGGTTATACTCAGTGACAGCCCTTTTGCCACTAAGGGGTGTACTGTTGTGTAACAGTATACAAGCCTACGCATCTAAAGCAATGAACCACAATCTGATGATGATGGTGTAGGCAGGGGTCAATATAATCACCGATAATTATTTGAGGCCTCCTTCCAGAAACTTAGATTTACTTCACCCTGTATAAAATAACAAATAATAACTAAATACATTTGTGTTCACTTTGCCGTCACCATACTTTTTACAATTAGGGCGCCCTCAAAAATGCTATCCCTAGACGACATTTTAACCGATGTTATAAGTAAAGGCGCTAGTATTATAACCATCGCCATCTAAAAAGGGGCTGCTCTCCTACCTGAACAATCCTGCATTAGGTCAGTATCTTGTACTTAGGCCACTATGTTTTTTCTCTGTTTTAGATGAGCGCGAGCATTAGATTTAGGCCGCGCATTACCAAAAAAAACATGTGTTTTTTTCTTCTCAGCGCGCGCATTGGATTGTTGCCGATTTCCGAAAAAAAGCAGTCAATTTCGGGAGATAAAAAAACATCCCGTCGCCCTCATTAACTTTTCCAAAAATAGGTTCAATGTTTTTTTTCTTAAATGTTTTTTTCCGCCTTCCCTCGTTAGATTTTGGATTTTTTTCTGATCTAAAACAGAGAAATTAAACATAGTGGCCCTAGTGAATTAGTCTGAGGTTTGTTCACCTGTCTATGAGAGCGCCCCCACAGAACGTTCCTGCTCGATTCTCAACAAGCATCGCCATCCAGGGTGTGGCTCCGTACACGGCATCTGATCCCCCCACTATATAGCCGGCAGATTCCTCCACAGGTCGCTCTGCTGGCTGAGCCACTGTGGGCTGGCCACACACTGTCAACAGCAAATAACATGGATGATACATATTATATGCACACTTTGGGCCTTCATCTGGATATAATTTTTCCGTTGACCTGGTGTTGACCCGTCGCCAACACCAGTTCAATGCAAAAATTTCTTCCTGAACAAGTAGCTGTGTCTAAACAATTTCTCCCTCCCGCATTTTGTCAGTAACAGGCAATTGGACATAAGATAATTAGGAAGGCTATGACGTCATTAACAATTCTAGTATACCTTCTCACAAATAAAAAGAATGCCTCTGGCAGTATCAACACCCTTCTGATTTGTAGATCAGGTCATAATTAATTAATAAATTAATTAATTTTAAATGTGATGCTAAGAGTTAAGATATTTTTATGGCGCCAAGCTCCCTCATAACTCCCTCTCCCTAAAGAAAAAGACATTAGAAATTTTCAAGTACAAAATATATTTTTTCAAAAACATTGATCACCGGTCCAGCGCCTTTTCCCATGAAACTTATCCTCATATTTCAGATTGTCAGAGATTGAAAGAGGACCCAATAGGTACAATTTTTTGCAAAAACTATTGCTCTAGCTCCCTCCCCAAATCCTCATTAAAAACACCTAAAAAAAAAATACTTTCCACATAGTATATACCGGAGCGTACTACCGGTTTTATAATTTATGATTGACACGAATGAAGATAACTGTAGTTTGTGACTTACTATGCCAGACTGCAAGTGTTGCCGTCTTGTGTTGCTCGCAGGAATTGCCTTGTTTGTAAGCTATGCACACATACTCCCCCTCATCCGAGAAACAAGCCCTTCGTATGACCAGGATACCACGACTGTTGAAATAAATCATGATAAACAAACATTATCCATCAATGTGCCAATGTTTTCTACATCAAGATTGCAACCGCTAAAAAACACAATATTCACTTAATGCTACCATTTGGAAAAAATACTGGCCAAATTTATCACCAAATATGTAACAAAAATCAGGGGATTAATTCACGAGAAACATCAGCCAACACTGGTAATTATGTCCACAACCATATGATCGGTTTTTATCTACCCAGGTCAACGTGCTACAAGAAAAATAATTAATCATAATATACAAGCATTAGACTTGTGTTAATATAACAATCTTTTCGAGATGATTTAATTTCACTCAAAATGTTAAGTAGACATGTCGATAGGCATATTGTCAAAAAAAGGTCGATCACTCACTCCTCCACTAGCATAACTATGGTTTTGTCATTTTGTTCAAATTATTAGCATCCTACATACATATAGTATATTGTGTATAGTTAGAAGTTCAAGGCAGCATCCAACAAATTTGCAAATTATATTTTAGACAGTACAACTGCAATACATTTCGCGTCAGTTACCATGTGCATGTCAGTAGTTCTTATTGCTAAAACGTTTCATATTTATACTCACGATGATATTTGAATGCGAGATGTAGTGCGCAGGCGCCTTTCGGTACCTCCGTGTTCCCTCTTACGCCACTCGATACGCTCTGCGTTTGTCGCCATACACCTGAAGACATGGCTTCTCCCTTGTCGTACAGAACCAGTTGTTGGCGTCTGAGTAAACTCTAAAACATATAAAACGTTGTCAATATTCAGTGATGATAATGATCAGCATCATGATCATGATGAGGAGCAGGAGGGGAGGTGTGTGTGTGTGTGTGTGTGGGGGGGGGGGGGAGGGGGGGGGTATATTTGGACCAAATTAGGTACCCTTGAATTTGGGTAAAAGGGGTGGCTCCCCCCCCCCCCCGGTTCTTTGCCTGATCATCATAATAATCACGATGGTCATGATAAATGATAGAAAACGGATGCCAGACGTTCAGCTCTATTTTCCATTTTCATCCATGTAGTTATTTTTATGTTTATAGAACACTTTACCTTTTGTTACCTTTTGTATATATTGAGATTCTAGTAGCTTGCCTATTTTTAAGAAAAACCTCAATGAATTGCTAACGTAACTCCCAAATTAAATTAATGTAAGTGACTCAATTTCATCAAATGTTATCTTTAATGTATATCATTCAAAATAGGCAAGAAATATTTTGCGGTACTCGATATCTCAATCAAGATATCCAGAGTAACTGAATTGAATGATGTTAGGATAACCATCCTTTATAATTCATCTGGGTGTGAGAATGTAAAAACTGTTTCATCAAAAGCCCATTCTCTGATGGGAATGATAAAACATTCTGTTGTCTTTTACAGCCCCCTTGATGTTAAACGTCAATTTTATTTCACTCATGTCAGAAGTATTCTTGAATTACTCTAATTCGATGTGGAGTCCCTCTCATGTTGAAGACATATTCAAATTAGAACAAATGCTATGTCAAGCTTCAAAATTCATTCTCAATGATTATGTTTGACCCTATCACGAAAGATGCACGGCGTTTATTTTTCTTGCCTTTGTGTTTCTGTCAAGAAATAATTGACTTGTGTTTTTTGTACAGCTACCTTCATGGTGAACTATTTTGTGATTACTCTAATATGTTGAGCTAGTTTGTCTGCATAATGGCCTCTAATCTGATGAACGGGGGCGGTCCTTAAATCACCTCTGTGCAAGACTGTTCAGGTCCAATGTAGTTATTTTTATCGCACTGCTTGTTCATAGAACACTGTACCTTTTGTTACCTTATGTATATTGATATTCTAGTAGCTTGCATATTTTTAGGAAGAACCTCAATGAATTATATCTCGCTATGGTGAATTTATTTGATGTGAATAATTGATGTACCTGACTTGTGGAATATATTAAACTACCTGTGTAATTTGAATGGGCTGTGAGACGGCTGTTTCAGCTGACACCGGTCATGCATTTATTAAGGGATCATAACTAGGGACAGATGGTTCCTATGTCGATACTCATGTGTTGGACGCTGACAGCTTGGTCCAACTTATACTAGTGTATGGAATATAATTATATCCAAGTAGCATTGTTTCGGCTGCACGACGTATTATGAGCTGACGTGAGCGGATTCATTCTATGTTAACATGGTTAATAGTAATACTCTTACTTAAGTTTGTGTTAATGTTAAAACTAAGAGTACCATATCGTTTTTACTATTTGTTTTTTACACATACCCTAGTTGTGTGTACTTTTATATAATAAACTGAAACACTTAGTTTTTAATTAGGTTCATACACTTTACAGAGTGTATTTTTTGCTACATGGTGCAGAGCACTGTGTAGCTATTTTATATTTGGTTTTGGCGCGGTTAACTGATGACAGACAATGGTCACTTATCTTTATTTTATGTGTACATATCACATGATGTATAATTAACTGTGTATATTTTAAAAATAGCATGTACACGAACATGACGAAAACATTGCTATTTTAAACACTGGATCTTAAGTTGTCTTACACGATAAGTATGCCTACAACTATAACTGGTGAACACTTGTTTTTATATTATACTGTTATATATTATTTTATTTTATTTTACTAGATTTTAATTCACAAACATGGTCGACAGGCATCGTAGAGGTCGTCTCGACCTGTTTCCGTCAGCAAAGTAATTGTTTATAACATGTTGGGAAAAAAACGACTACATTAATAATATTGATATTAGGTCTACATGTTTTAACTGGAAAGTCAAATAAATAAATAAAATAAATAAACAAATAAAATAAATACATTGTTTGTTTTAGTTTTCACACAGCATTCGAGTTATCTATGCACAAAGTGCGCAAATAGCCTACTCGCGCAAGTGCGCAATTAACTTACTTGCGTGAGTAGAAATATTTTAAATGCTACATTAGAAATTTAAAATAAGAGTTGAAATTCCAGCAAGCACAAAACGTCGATTAAATGTTGTTTTAACACTGGGCCAGCTTCGCAGACAGTGACACAACATTCAGCCAACAGACAGACAGGTCAATGTGTTTACTGGTCCCTCTGAATGTGATTTCATTTAAAAACTAATATATATCTATATAAAAGTAAAAAGATCAGTGGAGAATTCTGATCTCTTGAGATTTAAAATCTGAAGTCCAAATTCTGAAGTCTGATGTTTAAAATTCAAATACAAAATGGCCGCCAAAAAACCCATACGCAATATTTCAATCCATCTGTCATAATAAAAATAACCTAACAAAAGTCAAAATAGCTGCCAAAAACTCATAAAGCCAAGTTCAAACATTATTGCTACATGAAAATTCACAATTCCCCTCTAGTTAAGATAGGCGATGCTCTCCTTACCTACACCACAAGCAGAAGTATCCAGGCGTACACGTGCTTCTGTCTCTATGGTGTGCTCGTCATTCTCTGCTACACATATGTACACACCAGCGTGAGCCATCTGTACACTAGTCACGAGTACAAGACCTTCAACAACCTCCATTCCAGCCGGAGCTCCATTCTCGCTGGATATCGGATCATCGTTGAAATACCTAAAATGATAAAAGTGTTGTAGTCTGAAGAGGGCTGAAGAAACTAAATATACACATGCATTTACTAAAACAACATGTTGGCGATTGCATGATCCAAAAGAAATATATTAGAAAGGTCTACTCCTACAGCTTGGAACGTGTACTGAATAATTGATGTTTTGACCATACATTGTGTGTTATATTACTAATACGCCTACAAATATTGATTTATTCTCTACAGCAGTTCCTCATTTTATTTTTTGAGCGGCCATTTTGAATTTTAAGAAATTTTCTGGTTATTTTGGATTTTGACATATTCTAAGCGTTTTGTTATTATCATGATTATGAAGTATAACACTTGAAGTGTGGCTTAAACATGGGTGCTATCTTGATGGTGGCTCGGCATCCCCTATCCGGCGCAAATTGATGTCGCATAACGTTTGGTATATGGCCTAATCAGTTGCTAATGGTGAGTCAGCGTTGCAGACGATGACATAATATTGGAACAACATTGGCATCGTGTTGACTTGGCCAGACTATACAACACCTATATATCTATCATGGCTGTAGCATTGATACATCATTAAAACCGCATAGACCCCCCTTATCTTCAGAAATACTTAGTGCAAAAATTATATAAAAATATGTCATACCAAGGGATTACCTTGGTCATAACAACTTCCAAATACCGGAGCTGGTAAGTGTGATCATGTTGCAAAAACAGTGCAAAAGTGAGTGAACTATGTCGAATATGGCGATACTAATGTGTCATAACTGCAAATGACCTTTAACCTATTATAACTCGAACGATATTGGTTGGATCCCTTAGCAAAGCTATGAAAACGAACAGACCTTGCTCGACGTGATTTTTTTTGAAATAGTGATGGACTAAGATATTTATGCTGAATACCGATATTCATTGTATTTCAAAATTTTCAGCCATATTAAATCCCGGCTATTCCATGGAAGTTTAGTAAAAAAACAGGTGATTGTGTTTTCTCAGAATGCGCTTATATATATTATATTACCAGTAAATCTCTGCGTCTGGATCATTGACAGCACACTCCAACATGATTATGTCTCCAATAGGGACACTCGCATCTTCAGGCACAGTCGTGAAAACAAGCTCTGGTACATCTTCTTCCTCGTCACTGTTCTGCTCAACTGTACAACGAATAAAAAAGTTACATCAGAGTTATATTTGCATTTTTCTGAGCTTCTATGAAGAACGTATCGCAATAGTCATATACATGTATTTTTCCTATAGGGTCTATACATTTTCCCTTCATTGAAGTTACTTATGTCTGGTATCATGTGAAACTGGAAATTGCGTGAACAATTATAGTGATTTGCAGCTTCAAGTGAATTAAAATCATTATCTAACATATTTATTTAACAGTGTTTAATGAGAATGGTTAAAGCTAATACAATATACGCTCATCAAACGCTGTCATGGTTGTTCATAATTATATTTAACCCTTTAACCGCCTAATTTTTCAATCTGAATTTTCACTCACTTGAAGTTGTGTCTCGCTGACGCGACCCACAACTTCAAGTGAGTGAAAATTATTCAGATTTGACAAAATGGAGGTCAACTGTTTTCAAATATTGCTGATTGATGTCACATTTTATCTTTAACATATTTAAAAGCTGGTACTTAATGTGCTAATAAAAAATGACAACCCGAATATATGCGGCACCGGCGGTTAGAGGATTAATAAATGGAATAAAACATCGTTGTCTGATAATTAGATCGAGTATCGTAAGGTCTGATCCAGGGCATATCAAAGCATCTGATCTAACACCTGCTTAATTGGTGTCTAAAAGGGAGGACATGGGGGGGGATTCGCTTGCAGCACATATTGTCTGGCCAAATAAATGTTGGGCCGACGGCATCAACATGTGGCACAATGATGTGCTAACATTGAACCATCCTTTAGATTTGCAAATAGTTTGTTTTGGTTTTATCTGGATTCTTATAAATGTCGATAAAAAATGTTTCAAAAAATATAAAAATTTAGAAAAAAATGAAATCATGATCTGCGAGATACACAACTTCATTACAAAGTTTAAAACCAAAATGCATTTCATCCAAAAGAGCAGCTTTGAAGAGGCCAATTCGTGTATGACGACCCAACTACTTAAAATAAATAAACTATTTTGCCGTGCAAAACCATAAGGCAATAACAGTTACTGTTTACTATTTGGTAAACAGTCACTGCCTTTGGCTCTGCAGTGCAGAATATAGTCTACCAGGTGCAGAAGTACTGGTTGTAGATGTCAGGGTGGTTGGCACGGTTGTGGTTGTAGATGATGACGTAGTGAGCGTCGTCACGGTGGTAGTGGGCGTGGCCACAGCTGTAGTAGTTGATGCCAACCAATTCTCCTCGACGCTACCTGCAACAACAAAACATAGGAAATTCACAACAAAAACTTTCAAAATAAGTCTCTGATATAGGATCTAGTGAGTAGCACCATATTCAACGTCCACAGTTTTCCGGGTGTCCTATTTTTCATGGCTAATATTAAAATTTTGATCTGGTTTAAGGAGTCTAAGATAGAAATGATATTTCGTCACTTTCTGCATGATTTCAGAAAGAAATGTCTTTTTTATAGTAGGCTACATAGCGGTACAGTTGATGTACAGTACGCGTACTTAAGTCATTTCAATCGTTCTAGTTACGCATGTTAGGAGTGTGAAAGCTTTAATCTAATGAATGAATGAATGAATGTATGAATGAATGGATGAATGAATGAATAAATGAATGAATGAATGGATAAATGAATGAATGAATGAATGAATGAATGAATGAATGAATAAATGAATGAATGAATGAATGAATGAATGAATGAATGAATGAATGAATGAATGAATGAATGAATGAATGAACGAATGAATGAATGATATAGATATAGATACACTCTATACCATTAGTGAAATAATGAATGATTAAAACGTGTGATTTCATACAAATTTAGCAGTTAAAGGTTCTAAAACGATTTTTTTGTGTGTAATAACCATGCCTTAAATGATTTTCGTTACATAATTTTTTTGGAATGAAATCTAGAAAAATCATAAAGAGATAAGCACATTAGTTATCATGGTCATAGTCTATATAGAAAGCAATTTCATGCAAATTACTTTATTAACTTTTTGTCTGTAATAACCATGCCTAAAATTATTTTCATTACATATTTTTTTTGTATGACATTTAGAAAAATCATAAAGAGATAAGTACATCAGTTATTATAGTTATAGCCTATATAGAAACTAATTTCATGCAAATTAATTTAATAACTTTTCTTGTTCAAGTATTTCCCAACCACTTGGCCACACAATGTTAGGCTGTCAAATTTATCAACCATATTAATACTCCTGATGATACTCACTTCTAATTTGGCGTATGATGTACTTTACTATATTTTGGTCCAAATGCTGATCTTCTATGGCTGGCTCAGAACTTATACAATTAATTCTTTTGATATTTAGCAGCTATTGTGCATATTTTGTTTGAATAATACATTAAAAATTGAAAATAACTGTATTAAGAGCTTTATCAGTAAAAATCATGTAAAAAAGACGTATTACAGTAGAGTTTAGACTATGCCTGTGTCAGGAAATGGGTGAATGTCTATTTTGCTGGGACACTTTGCACTGTATGGAGTTATATACTAACCAACGCAGCTCAGGTGTATGGACGGGTTGATCACCCAGGTCCCGGCTGCCAAGTTGAACTCTCTCCACGGTTCTGCAACTGTATCTGGACCCAGCGAGCTCTGTACGAAAAGATGAATTTTTACATAGGCCTACTTTAAACAAAGTAGCCAAAGTAATTCCCCATTCTATTTTGAGATAACTAGCTAGATATTGTTTATTTCAGTGACATGTACATAACAACAAATACATGGGAACAGGAAATATTTTTAGGCGAAGTACCCAGCCCTGAGGACTTATTAGTCACTAATATTCAGTAAAATTTCAACAATACCGAAGAACGAATCCATTTTTCCGATCTGACCTGTTTTACTACCACTGTGTACACCCCAGTGAACACAAACCATTTGTATAACATGTGTACAGCGTCGTCCCAATGATTGGGACGACGTTGTACACATGTTATACAAATGTTTTGTGTTTGCTGGGCCCGTATTCTCGTACAAGTTACGTTATATCGTAGGCTTATGATTGGTCGAGATGACCATCTCGACCAATCATAAGCCTACGATATATCGTAACTTGTACGAAAATACGGTCCCTGGGACGTAGCTGTTGTTTCACAACATGGTTATTTTCAAAGCTCTTAAGTAAACTCCACACACCAACATGAATAACTTGGGTTTCATTTAGGCCATTTCACCCTTTTTTCGCATCTTCATAAAATGTAGTTTCCTACCTGTACGACCATAAGTCCACCAAACGTGTCGCAGGGCCGCGGGCCCACAACCCAGATCCTGTGCTGCCAAAGATAGAAAAGATAGTTGGTGGCGGTGGGTGTAACTTGCCGCCAGATTGGTTTGTCACTGCACTGTTGTTGAGTAACGTCCATCATAACGTAAAATCCCTCCTTGTCCTGCTGGTGATTCGTGCCCATTATGGTGATGTTACGGCATATAGGTATACCTGCGAATTACATAATTATGTTATGGTGTTACGAAATCTACAACAACGATTACGTCACCAATATGGCTGTATTTATAAGGGAGGAAACATTTCCCATCAATCAATTACATGGGGGCACCCGACACCCAAAACGGTTGCTGTGTAAAGCAGGACCAGGGGAGACTTTGAACTCGGAAGGGTTTATGTCGGGATTTGTCGGGATTGGAGCTCCAATCCCGACATAGACCCTACCAGGTACTCATTTACCTGAGTCGAGTGAAGCATGGGAGGGTAACGTGCATTGTCCAAGTACACAAACATTGAAACAATATCCCAATATTGAAATGGGAGAAACATGATATATTTCTCTGAAAACCTGCCCAAGAGGGCTTTGAAATGAAATGAAATGAATCGGGCTTTAGGCCACCTTTGTGCACATATAGGCTAAATTGGGCCAGGAGAACCTCCTGAGGATGGTGAGATGATTGGGATGACACTGTCCTCCAGACACAGGATTCGACATTCGAGCCCTGGCGGTCTGAGGCCGAGCACGCTACCTCTCGGTCACGGAGGCTCCCCACAATACTGACTTTCACACGTGGATGGGGAAGAAACATTTTTTGTTTCTTTCAAACCGCCGAAACCGGGAACCGAACCCTGAACTCTGGCGTGAAAGGCAGCAGTGCTAACCACTACCCTAGGGCCCCCGCCCAAGAGGGCTTTGAACCGGCACGGAAATGAAATGAATCGGGCTTTAGGCCACCTTTGTGCACATATAGGCTAAACTGGACCAGGAGAACCTCCTGAGGATGGTGAGATGATTGAGATGACACTGTCCTCCAGACACAGGATTCGAAATTCGAGCCCTTCCGGTCTGAGGCCGAGCACGCTACCTCTCGGTCACGGAGACTCCCCACAATACTGACTTTCACACGTAGATGGGGGAGAAACATTTTTGTTTTCTCTCAAACCGCCGAAACCGGGAACCGAACCCCGAACCCTGGCGTGAAAGGCAGCGGTGCTAACCACTACCCTAGGGCCCCCGCCCTTGAACCGGCACGGAAGGCAGCGACAATTGCAAATAAGCACCACGCTCTAGCAATCGCGCCACGTCCATATCTTATGTTAACTGTATTCGTTCCGATAAGCTTTAGCAACGCCCGTAACCATTTCTTTCAAAGCGTAAAATATTATAACCTTTTTTTATTGAAAAATATTATTTACCAAAGCAAGCAAGCTTACATGTTAATAACAATAACAAAATAATAACATTTTTATATCATTGGTTTACCTGAACAAGTGGTTCTGATGCTTGAATTTCGCCATTCGCCGGCAGGATTTGTTTTCGTTCTAGCAAATTCAGTCCATATTCCCTGAAATATAAGTAAAGTATGTTCACTCTTCCACATTTACTTCAGTTAATGCTAATCGCCTTTGTAGTGCCAGGATTTTAAGAGCTTTCGAACTGTTTTTTTTCGACAAGAACTGAAATGTGCCAGTGTAGATCACAATTTAAGCGCTAGGCATGATAATATTCATTTCTAATCTGTTTCATTAGCCGATCAAATAACGTCATGTTATTGAGAACGAAATGTGTTTTTAAAATCAAGATTCGCCTATGTTTGCTCTCAAATTAAACAAATGTGAGTAATTTTCACCCACTTGAAGTTGTGGGTCGCGGTAGAGCAATGGCGGATCCAGGATCCGAAGAAAGGAGGCGCTGGAGGGTTGTTGCCCCAAAGATATTATCAGTAAATTTAGAACAACTTGGGGAGTTTTTTCAAATATTTGACGAGAAATAGCCCCCCCCCCCCCTGAATTCGCGCCTTCAAATATGGGAGTGAATATTTGAATAACTGGTAATTACGACTATATATAGATCTATGTGAACGGTTGAAAACGAAATATATTCTCTTATCACCCTAAGCTGGCATTGCTGACATAATTACATAGGTGAAAGTAATTATCGTACACTAGTCTCCATTGCAACTCACCTGCACTCTATCTGGACTGAGCGCTCCGTCTGAGATCTGTATACCTGCATGGGCGCTGCATGGTTGTGGGCCCACTAGCCAGCGGGACCCCCTACCGGGATAGAAGAACAAGTAGTGTTCAGCATTCAGCCAAACCTGGATTCAAGACAAACAAAATTCATGACAAGGCAGTTCACGATATGAATGTTAATTAATATGTTATTATTAAACCCACATTGGGAAGTCCTCCTGCCCAGTAAACTCAAAACATTTGTGTAACATTTATACAACGTCGGCCCAACGTCTTCGACGTTGGTCTAACATTGTATAAAGTCATACAAATGTTTTGTGTTTACTGGGTGTCAATACAAGCGTGGGGTCAGCCCGTTTCGAGATACCCGCATTAATACAGTCAGTTTGTTTGCAAAACAACGCCCAGCTAAGAACCAGGGCTAAGGGCTCTGAGCCTTGATTGAATTATTAACTCATAGATGTCGCTCAAGTATATATGAACTTGCTGTGATTTGAGAACTTGGTCTTAAAGGGACATGTCCAGGTCCAAAATCATAAAAAAAATGGTGATTTTATTTTAGATTAATAATATGACCATATGATGTAAGCATGTCCATAGACTACAACTGCATTTTTTATTTATTTTTGTGCTGCGCACATATCAGTTAGGCTAGATATAGAGACGAAATTCTCGTATTTCTTATTTCTGACATGGTTGTCAATAATTAGAAGTCAGGAATTTCGTCTCTATATCTAGCCTAACTGGTGAATGCGCAGCACAAAATTTTTTAAAAACTTTTGCAGTTCTAGTCTATGGCTATGTTCTCATTATAATTATGGTCATATTATTAGGCTAAAATAAAATCACGGATTTTTTGATGATTTTAGACCTGGGCATGTCTATTTAATGTGGCTTTGGGTATGAATCGCATATTTAGTATTGTTATGGAATAGGGCCCAGGCCTATCCCCGGGCACTATTGCATTCTGGGGGACGCATGTCCCGCGAATTTTGACAGTTGACAATACCCTTAATATTTAAACGACTGTACTTGATGCTTGAGAGTTAGGTCTCTACTATATCAAATACAATTCAGCTGGTAGAAGTGTTGTATGACAAATACTTGGTTTAGAAAGTAAATTAGAATACAATGGTTATTTGTGAAACAATAAAAACTAGACGTTACATAAATTTTTAGATATCAACTTTCTACGTAACATCCGAGACACCTGCTGTCTATCCAGCGTATAGGGTCACACCATATCCAACACCCAACGATAACTTCCTATGGGATACAATAGCCTTCAGGAACACTGGCGTAGCTGAAGGAGTCTTATTCGTAGGTTGTGACCCTATAATCCTCAGGAGACATTATTGAAGTGTTTTAAAAAGAGTAATTAACCTGTTTCCAGATGGGTCGACCTCCGCAGACGACGCTTTCGTTTTGAATACGTGCAAAGATACCCTCTTTACGTGGCTGTACGGTGCTGCCCTCCATAGTGATAACGTCACACACCGGAGACCGATCTGAAAAAAAACAAGACAAAATAAGAGAAGGAACAAATAGATTGTTTAGAACAAATAGATATCGTTTATTAATTTTACCCTAAAACCCCAGGTTAATGGTTAGGGATCTTGTCAAGTTAAAAAAAATCCAAAAATCTGAGAAAAACTCGGATTGGACAGACACCACCCACCCACCCCCCTATCCAATTTTTTTTTAAAAAAATCCCACAAAAAACACAACATTTCCAAAAAAAAAGAAAAAAATCCGAGTTGGAACTCGACCCACCCACCCACTTCCGAGTTTTTCTCGGATTTTTGGATTTTTTTTAACTTGACAAAACCCCTTAGCACCGCTACTTTTCACTCTAGAGTTCGGGGCTCGGCTCCCGGTAACCAGGTAAAGGCGGTTTGAAAAAAACAAAAAAAAATCTTCCCCACCCACTCGTAAAACTCAGTATTGTGGGGAACCTCCGTGACCGAGAGGTAGCGTGCTCGGCCTCAGACACCCAGGGCTCGAATTTCGAATCCTGTGTCTGGAGGGCAGTGTCATCTCATTCATCTTAATATCCTCAGGAGGTTCTCCTGGCCCTGCTTGGCCAGATTATGACGTTTAAAGTCGGTCCCAGCACAGAAAGGGTTAATACCAAGATGGTGATATAGATAATTTACAGACATATAATTAACCCTTACAGTGCGGGGATCGACTTTAGTCGTCAGAATATGACGTCTAAAGTCGACCCCCTAACTGTAAGAATAGAAATATTTATAACGGCCGTAAACCCATAACATAGGTATACAAAATGAAATTTGATCGGGCTTTAGGCCACCTTTCATGCTTGTAAAAAAAACTATTCAAATAAAAACGTGACATTTATAAGGCGTACTTGAGATCTGCACGTGCACATAAAATTGTTTATTTTCAGTAAATAATTTGCGTCGATACCTAAGCAGGTGACCCTAAAGCGTGGACTGTCGTTCCAGACGTTGGAGAAGTGTTCCCGCCACGCGTGGGATCCGTATGGCCTGGTGACACTCGTATCGTTCAGGAACACTCCACCGTTATCCTCACAAAGGCGGGGTCCGATCAGCCAACCTCCGGTCCCGGATGTGGACAAGAAAAACAGGTAGTTCTCCTGTGAAAAATACAGTCAATCAATCACAGGTACTTCTGTTATTGATAATTAACATTTTAAACTCCATTGTTCCAATAAAACTCATGGACAGTGGTGTATCCAGAGCAGGTGTTTAGGGGCAGTGGCATAGACAGGGAGGTGAACCCTCGATTAAAAAAAATCATGGGGGTGATCCAGCAAAACATTAATAACAAGAGCAACCCCTCTACGCCACTGGAGAGGGGGGGGGGGGTGCAGAACGGGGAGTCAACCAACGGGATGGCATTTAGCCCCATTTGAGACGGCGTTTGGGGGCTCTAGACCGAATCTACCTTCAAAATGTGTTGTAAACAGTGATTCCGTCACAGGAAACTAGATAAGACAAGCTTTGGGTCAATACCTTCAGTGGTCATGAAATTATAGGATAAATAAACTATGATGGCGAGGATCAGGTTCCCATGTGTTATGTTACCGTATTAGCCACGCACTGTCAATATTACACAGTAAAAACCAATAATACACGGCATGGTTAGGTTCAAAATAAGTGATATTTGCATGGCTCAGGTAACAAAACTTTAGTATGTTTAATGTTGTGTAATGGACAAAACATAATAATTATTAGTGTGCAAATCCTGCATGACTCAATAATAGCCCGATTCCTGTTTGTATGATAGGCCACCATAATATATTATGTTTTTTTCTCTGTTTTAGATGAGCGTGCGCATTAGATTAAGGCCGCACATTACCAGTGCTCACAGTAGATGTTGGCCAAGTTCCGACGAAAACATGTCAATTTCAGGAGATAAAAAACATTGCCCAAGCTATGTTTTTGTTTTGCTATTTTTTTTTTATTTTTTAACTTTTAAAAAAAATTGGTCTAAAGTTTTGCTTCATTTCAAAGTTTTTTTTATTTTCCATCAATTGGTCTTTTCTTTAATGTTTTTTTTTACCGCGCGCCCTCATTAGATTTTCGATTTGTCCCATCTAAAACAGAGACTTAAAACAGAGTGACCACAGTGTTTGAACAACGCCTTGCCATATGTGTGGCAAAATGGTATATTATTAGGCTTAATACTACCGGAAGGATTAAAAAGATTCATTTTATATAAATTTATTAATGAATCAGTTACTGCATTTTCGCTTTAAACGTTTGAGATAATTGGTTCCATAGCCCACTGTGTACCTGGAATGGCCACGACTGCTGATATGCAGCTTTTCCTCCACATGTCTCTTCAATTTTTCTGAACACACCCTCCTTCTGGAACTGATGCTGACTGCCCTCTACTGCCAGATCATCACAACTGTTCATGTCTGTGTCAAAAAAGGAAGGTAAATCTCAGACAGAACAAATAGTTATTTTGTCGTCTAAAATGACATGTTATATACGTATATATACTATGACTAGACATTATATGAAGTACATCTAGTTATGTGCTTCCATGTTTGTTTGTATTACTGTATTATCCTCGTGTACTGTGGATTGTTGTTGCTTCAGACGCAACAACAATTTACAACAATTTATAATGCAGGAATACAAAGAAGTCCTGACGAAAAAAATAAAAAAAACAAAATTCACGCTAGACTAAATAACACTATACTAATACATTAATAGTCTACAACGAAAAATAATGGCGTCATCACGTGAAATTATATGTAAAAAATGTCGAGGAATCAGTGATGGTCAAACTCAGTGGTGGTCAGTGATACCAATTACTGTCTAGAAACATCCTCATGCCCATGGTACCATCTGAATAGATGTCTGGAACTCTTTCCAAGGCGGTATTTAAACGTCAGAGTGGAATCATGTGGTACATGTGCTATAAGATGAAATATCCTGAGCAATGTCTATGGTAGTTTTTTAAACGCTGTAATTTCGAGCGCTATTTTCATCTTTGAACAAACGAAAACTGCAATTTTGGAAAGCAAAGCCGACCAGAAATTGTACTTTTCTGGACATTTCTATAATATTGAGTGGGTCTATTTATTATGGCTTGTCATTTAAATTAAAGGGTATAATAGATATATATCGCTCGCACGGAAAGAGTCTAAATGGCATCTTCAAATACATTTATTAAATAAACGATGCTATGATATAGGCCCTACATCACAGTAAGTGCGTTCTAAAATGTAACAGATTTTGAAATGCTGCAGTACAAAAAAACATCAAACTCAGGCTAAAAGTTTTGTGTCTTTTCTGTGAATTACGAGGGCCAACATTGGCCGCAAACGATATGTCTGGTTTACGTTGGCCTAACGACGTATGCTGCAGGTCTGAGGGACAACATTGGCCCAGGGGCGGATCTAGGGTACAAAAAAGGGCAGGTCACCGAAAGATAAAAAAGGGCACAAACATATAAGATAATAGACGGGCGCCGGAGGCGCGAGGAAATTTTTGCTAATAAAATACAAAATAGGCCCACACCATTTCTAGGTATCTAAGGAATAACAAATGGGAAAATAACTCGCATTAACATCTGATCTAATTATTATATACATAATAGAATATTATATTGTCTAGATTTCGAAAGGGGCATTATTTGGCCAGCCCTTTATTTCCAATCCATCTTACTCTTCTAATATAGCATCCACTAGCACATTAAATGGTTACGGTAGAAGCTAGAAGAGTAGCCCATATATGGCATAATATACATGTATGTTCTTTGGTTTTTGTTGAACTATAATCATTTTTCGGTGATCTTGAGTTTAACGATTTTAAGTAAGCATTTGAGCTATAAAAACAAGTTATTTGAATTAATACATAACCTCCATGTATGGTCACCAGTCCACTTGCTGTCGTCAACAGAAGTAAACCCACCAGGAAAATCACTCCAGACATAACTTCAGTCTCGATATAGGCCTACTGGCCTACCCGAGAATATGCTATTATTAATTAACAATGAGCCGTCTCTCCAATCAGTATGGATAACTCCGCTTGTCGCAGCAACTCTTTATCTTGAACTGCGCAGAAAATATCTGAGAATGGCGACCGGCAGTGCTAGTTTATAACACTGATAACATCGGGTTGAGTTTTCTATTTATTCTAGATCTGCGCAGCTTCTGTTTTTCACAGTGATAAGTGATCCCCTACCAGGATCAGCGGTCACAGCACCAGCCAGGGATACTGGCACATCAGGATACGTCTCTTATATATGCAAGCGCCTTATCAGGATCCAGCAGACAAGTTCACCGCGTGTTGGTTTAATGCTGGGACAGCGTCGTAGACGCTGGCCCAACATTAAACTAGCACGGGGTGAGCGTCGCGTGTTTTCTGGTATATCGGATGGCGCCTTGGATCCAGGACTGGTTAGTTGATAGACTAATCAACGCGGATTCTGGGGAAATCCATGCTGGAGGGATTCCCCACGTCTCCAGTTTCCACTAGGGATACAACTTTGGTCCAATGCTGGGCTAATGTCAAAGCGGCTAGCCCTTGCAGTACTTTCCCAGTTCTGATTTTGTTGACACACGATTTAACTTGATTCAACACGAGAAAGTCCGGGTTTTGTTTACTCTAAACTCCCCGCCCCGACACACACCCGGACGCAAGAGATATATAGTCAGTAGTCTGTAAATAATAAAATTGTCATCTAAAACAAAGGCCTGTACAGGTTTTTTGATTTTGATTGTCCTAATGTTATAAAACGTACATATTGGACCCCGATTTCACCTCACATGTATAGACATAATTTATTTGCCGCTATTCAATGTTTTAGATAGGAACATTATAGACGATATTCACCCCCGGTATGCCTGTCCTCCGGATAAGTTTATAAGCCGATGACATGCGTGTATATCAAGACTTAGCAGCTGACTTTCTATTTTACGTATATGTATATGTATATGTGCACTGTCACATGTTCATTTGTTTATTCATGCCATTTCAACTCCCCGGTGATCTATGGCCCTGCAACCATTTCGGCGCTAGGAATTTATTGTTGGCCTAGAAAAATTAATAATAATAATAATAAATTGTATTTATTATTATCATTTGGCCTCTGTCCCACCATGTCTTCAATTACTCTTGAGTGAAGTTAGGTATGTGAAAGTGAAGTGCTTTGCACAAGGACTCAAATCTCTAACCATTGTGCCAAATCCCTCTTATTAACTCATATAGACGTCCTTGTTTGTTTGTGTTGTTCTTTATAAGCGTAATAAGACTTGTTTTATAAATAATGCTTCCAGTCTTATAATCAGTCTGTTTCTTAGTCATTCATGATATATATCTCCTCGTCATTTATCTACAATATCGTTATGGATTTTTTCACCCACACACGTAGGCCGTATACACGACTATCGCAAAGCAGTAATATGTTTAAAAATAAGCTACATCATGTCTATAGCCAGCAATGTCACCCCCCCCCCCCAACATTTTCTGATAGGATAATTCTTCGGCGACCAAATTATTCTTGCCCTGATTACAATAAGAACTTTTCATCCCTATTAATGATCATAGTTCCAGCAGAATGTGTTTCGATAGTCCATTGTGCCTTCCGCCACCCCTTATTTCCCGTCAATTATTAAGAAAACATCTAAATTTACCTGAATATAAACATCTGGGGGGGGGGGGGCATGCCACTAACTCCCATGCGGCCCCTACCTTCCGATCCGCCCCTGCAGTTACGATATATCGTAGGCTTCTGATTGGTCGAGATGGTCATCTCGACCAATCAGAAGCCTACGCTATATCGTAACTTGTACGAGAATACGGGCCCGGCATGTTGGGATCTACTAGAAACACCCTATCATTTCTTTCATCTGTAAGTATTATTTATTATCACGGAAACACGTGTTTCAACATTTATCAGGCATCTTTCCATCATCACAACAAATAACTGTACATTTATTAACACATTGTCCTAATCACTGCTAATAGAATAACTGTGGTAACAAACAAGGACTTTTTTAGTTTAATTTTGTAGGAATTTGTCGAAAAATTCAAGAGATTTGACCGTCATGTATAAAATCATTACCGAGCGTATACAACATTCGTTGTAATGTAATCTCAATTTATATTTTCATTTGTATGTGTATGGGTAAATTTAAATGACGCAAATTGTTTGCATATAATTATTTGCATGGGACATCTGTATACACTTAGTTATCAGCCTAGACGAGGAGAGCCACTGAAGAGACTGGGCATGATATGAAACCCTAGACTGGTTCGCTGTCCTACTCCATCTGGCGAGCCGAATGTAGATAGATCTTATCGCCAGGTGGCGTAAAGCAGGGAAACAGTCTAATGAAACCCCTGCTGAAATGGAACAACCCTTCTTAGCCAATCGAGCCACAAAGGGTGGAGATGGATTGATACACAATTTATTTGTACATATCTCTCATTCGATCATGTATTCTCATTTTTTAATTAATTTATGAGAATATATATAGATTTTAATACCGACAACGTTTGTTGATCCGATATTTGGAAATTGTGTAAAATGTGAGCTTAATAACGTTGGTGAGAATTATGTACAATTATTAATTTTACCAGTCCATATCCACCCTTTGTGGCTCATTTGAATCAGCTGAGCTGTCCCATTTCATTAGGTATGGGGTCTCATGCCCCTGCCTCGGAAGATGGGGAGGGGGGGTATGAGCTTCTCCAGATTTGTCAGATCCTCCGCTGAACAACTAATCCATTGTTGTTTTAATGTTGGGCCAGCGTCGCAGACGTTTGATGTACATCAAGCCAACACTGGGTCTGTTGATAAGTTCGTCGTGTAAACCTCCTCGTTTCATGATTATCTGCAAAATCCCACTTCTTTCCACAGATAAGGAAGTATTATAAACTGCTCTTATCAGTGGTTATACATAACGACCACTCATTTCAGTCAATTTTTCGTTGGTAACTTAGCCAGCTGTATACTGTACACACTTCCCAGCAGGCACAACACATTTGTATAACATTTGTACAATGTTGGATCAACGTCGAAGACGTTGGGCCGACGTTGTACAAATGTTAGACAAATGTTTTGTGTTTGCTGGGCTAGGCTTATTTTCAGACATAGAGTGCAGCGAAAAACATAAACAAGTATCGCCATCTCTATTTTTTGTTGTCCAAGATAAGATTTCAGATGCAAGAACTGTGGTGCTATAAGCGTATAGCCGTACGGCTACCAGAAATATTGCGTGCTCGAGGTGTTCCCTCCTGACGTAATGGGCGGGGGCTACTAGGGTTGTGATTAGCAACGCTACCTTACACGCTAGAGCCCGGGGTTCGGTTCCCGGTCTCGGCGGTTTGAAAGGAGCAAAAATGTTTTTTTTCTCCATTCACGTGTAAAACTCAGTATTGTGGGGAGCCTCCGTGACCGAGAGGTAGCGTGCTCGGCCTCAGACCGCCAGGGCTCGAATTTTGAATCCTGTGTCTGGAGGACAGTGTCATCTCTTTCATCTCACCATCCTCAGGAGGTTCTCCTGGCCCAGTTTAGCCTATATGTGCACAAAGGTGGTCTAAAGCCCGATTCATTTCATTTTCTTGACGTGATTAATTTTATTAAATATTAGTTATGATTCTCCTCTTTTACATAACTCATCTGGATGATTGTAGTTATATTGTGTTGACATTACACGTCAAAGAGAAATTTAATGATGATGTTGAACAAAAACAAAGGAAATTCTGAAAGCAGATCAACAGCTGTATAATATATTTGTTAATGAAACGTTTTTTGAGAAAATATCCCAATGATCCCATCCAGCAAAAATGAACGCAAAGTGACATATAACTCAAGGATGACTGCAGGCCCTACCTTGTTTTAGATACTTTATATTGCTTTGATGCCATTGTGTTAGGATGGAGCTGTTACAGCTCAGTTGTTGCCACTACTGTCATCAAACGATTTTTTAAGTATATATCTAACTGACATATTCTCAAAAACTGGTATACTCTCATGTTTCTGAGATTGAAGACATAATCACAATCATTAAAAGAGAAAAGCTAATCAAAAAATGGCCAAAATGACCAGGTCCTACCTAGTCGTGCTGGCGGAGGTTGACACAAGACTGGCCCTGATTGGAAGCCAGTATGGAGTACACTCATCAAGCTCAAAAGACATGATGAAAGTATACTCTGCGGCTGTAAAAAGGCCGAAGATGACAGTCAATCCTAGTCAGTTTACCATTCCATAAATCGTATGGATGATTTCAAACGTTCATAAATGTTAGGTGATTGGATTATTGTATATGCTATTTGAGCATTACGTGACACAAGACTGTATTAGGCACATCGACGTTGTAATCATTCAATCATTCCAATAGCTACATCTACATTAACACAAGACAATACCAAAGTGATTTTAAAAGGCTCTTTGTGGCACATTGTCAGAATCACATAATTATGTTAGCCAATCTGATACAGGCCAGCCCATAAGGCTGATCCTCAAAACACTTGTTTTGTTGTTTGATCATATTGGCTGTTCGAACACACAAATTTAATCACATGTGTTTTTAGGTACAAAGCAGAGAGCATTAAGTGCAGCAGAATAGGGGCACAATGGTGGCAAGGCGCATGCAATAGAATACATTCTTGACCAAACAATCTGTTTACCACCATACCCCTACCCGCCAGCTCGTGCCAGGGACTGCACATCCGTGTACACCCACCAGGACATGTATACCTAACACCATTCCCTTTCAATGCAGGGTTCATCTGGCCAAATCCAAACACATTTGACCAGTAATACGGAACTACTGTTATTAGTGTGGGGTCTTATGTCAGTAAATGTGGTCCCGTGGGAATTGCATGTTAATTCTTGACACCCATGTTCAATGTAAAGAAAAAATAATACTGAACAAAATAAAATAGGGTGTCATTTTTTTCTGAAGCTCTAAAGGTCATTTCCGGGGTCTTAAAGGTCATGACCCTAATTACACACCTAAAAACACACGGGGATTTTTTAAAACGCTTGTATTTCAAGATAATAAAGTCGTGTAATATAGCAAATCGAAGGAAATTTGCACTAAATAGTCAACATTCATAATTGACAAATATTCTGAAGATTTAAAGGTCATTTCCGGTCTCTTGAAGGTCATAACCCTAAACACTTATATAGTCCATAGGCCAGAATTGGTCACCGTGCGACCCCCCCCCCCCCTCCCACACACACACACTACTCACCCACACCAACTTTTCGTTAAGCTTTGATATGTCCAAAATATGAAATAAGATATTACCAGTAACAAAATAAGGACGAAATATATATTTTGAACGCTTATGTGGGGGTGCCCCCAAAATTAGGGGTTAGTGTTACGCAAACGTCTGTCGTTGCAGTAGTAGCTGACCAATCTACACATGCAACATACCATATAAAAGATAACTAAATATCCGTTCTACTGATGTATTGCATGATGCAGTGGATTAAACAGATATCTTTTCACATACGTTTAAACATTTGTTTTAATACAAATAAACAAAATCGACAACAAGACAAACTAGTAAACATGGTCAATGGAAACGACTTAATAAAACATAATTATTGGGAATATATATATTTGACTTATGTTTTCCAAACCCAGATGTATATATACTTAAAACTGAGTGGTATTTAGATTTGTACATTGCACATTGCATATATATTTTTAAACGAAAAAATATTGCAGACTTTTTCAAAAATGTGTGTATTTATCCTGGGTTGGAATATGAAACATTGAAATTTGACCTGCAATTAAGGCTATATTTTTGGTTCCGCTTGTTTTTACATAATTGGTGTGTGCTGAATTCGAATCTGTCGGATAAAATTATATATTTGGTGTCCTTCACCTTCAAATAGGCAAAACAAAAAATGGCCGCCAAAACCACATCTTTTCTATATTTTTGTTCCAAATTATTGCACGATTTCTGGTTTCTGCATGATTTTGAGTTGATAAATTTATGTCTCATGTTTTTCGATCAAACTGACCTTTATTTGACCTTCAAATTCAAAATGGTTACCGCCAACAGACAAATAAAAGTGTTTTTAATGCACGTGAAATATAATATCATAAACAACATTTGTTTAATGGAAATCTAAAAAGTATACTACGTATTACGGTAGATTAGGTTGCAAGGAATTCGAAACTGTGTTCAAGTACAGTATATTCTAACATGCTTTGATGTGCTTAGTATTGAGAGTGACATCATTATTTTAATAGTAAATATGCAAAATGACGTCCATCTTGGATTTTACGAAAAACTATAGGTCAGACGATGAACAACAAACACCAGAAATGCTTGTTTCGGCCCCCGAATCACACAAAATCAATAAATTGAGCAATTCTGAGCCACAAATTAAAAAATGGTTAAATTTACATTTTAATAGCCATTTTGTTTTTTATTCATATGAAGGTAAATTTCGCGGCCATTTTGGCTTTTTTTTAAATTTACTCGTCAGTAAAGTTTAGTCCTCATCCACTATGTTACCACAAAAACATTATATTATTGTCAACATATTTAGCAGTATACTTACAGTAAAAGTAAATACATAATAACGGCGGATATCTTGGATCTAAAGGTCAAATAAAGGTCATTTCTTTCCAAAGACACAAGAAAAAAATTAACAATTAAAAATTTTGCAGAAACCACAAACTGTGCGTTATCTGCGACAAACTATAGAAAGTATGTAGTTTTCTTAACATTTTGGTGGTCATTTTGTGTTTTGCTCATTTGAAGGTAAATGTCTCCAAATATAGAACGTAATCTGGCAGATTCACATTCAGCACACGCAAATTATGTAAAAACAGACTACAAAGGTATAGGCCTACACTAAAATCCCGAGCAAAGTTGCATGTTTCAGATTTCAACCCAGGCTAACTAGACTTATTCTCATAAAAGGCTGCAATATTCTTTCTTCAAAAAAATATGTGTGATGTTTATATATATAAATAACACACAATTGAAAGCATACACATATCTGTGTTCAGAAAACATAGGCCAGATATGGATATGTCCAATAACTACCATTTAATATGTTGTTTTTAATGACCATGTTGACTAGTTTGTTTTGCTGTTCATTCTGTATATTTTATAATAACAACATGTTTGAGCGTATGTGGAGAGACGACTATTTACTCTACTGCAATGGTTTGGGGATACCCCCATAAAAGCGGTCAAAATATAAAGTTCGTCCCTTTTTTTACTGATAACATCTAATTTCATGTTTTGGACATATCAAAGCTTAAAAAAAATTGGTGGGAATATGTAAGTTGGGGGGGGGGGGGTGCATGATGACCGATCCATGGACTAATATGTCTATTTGAAAACTTTGTAATATTTGACCTTGAAATTACTTTCGAGGGGTTTCAATTTTTTTTTTTTTTTTTTCAATTTGATGATATTTCCTGAACAATTTCGGTCATTTTGATGTGTTACACGACTAGTAAGACATGTGTTTAATTAAATTAAATTAATTAATGAGATCTAGGGGTCATGACCTCTAGGGGTCGAAAAATGACCTTAAGGTGACCTAAAAAAATGACACCCTATTTTTTTGGAATCAGCATAAAATTCTGAACAAGAAAAACGTAGGTGACAAGAATTAACACAAGATTTCCACGGAATTACATAATGCTGTGAGGAGCGCGCAGCGCGGGGCCCTGCGCGAAATTAACGTCGATACACTGGTCTCAACCTTAACTCGACGAGGCCGCCATTAACGTGATCGCCTAGTCACATTGAGAAGGGAGAAACAATGCTGCTTCTCTGAAAACCCCACACGGGAACAGCGGGGATCGAACCCGGAACGCATGCATGACTGGCGAGGCAGTCAGGCGCTCTAGCCATTGCGCCACGTCCCCTTCTCTACGTCCCCATAATGCTACGTTCCCACGAGGCTTTTTAAGCCTCCCGATGCACACATTTGGGCATCGCCAGGGCAGCGCCACCATGCACCCGTGGTTCGGCGAATGATCGGCGACGTACGCGAATAATCGCCAAGGCATCGGGACATCGAGAAAAATTTCAATGCATGAATTGAAATTTTCTCCCGATGTTTCGACGCCAAACATCATCGGCGATATATCGCCGAACAGCGCAGAGCAGTCGGCGAACATTCGGCGATGTACACCAAGACCAAAAATGTCCCAGACACATGGCGACACATCGGCGATGCTCGTGTAAACATCGGCGATGAATATTCGATGTGATAATATCGCCGATGGTTTGGTGATCCATCGCTGATCCATCTCCGATGTTCCCGAGCTGTTCGGCGAAGTATCGGCGGTGCTACGGTGATGCTTCGCTGAGCGTTAGAAATCTTCCTTCTGATTGGTCACCGATGATCACATGAGCACTATCATAACCCATTGAAAGTGAAAGCGTGGTATGTTTTGTGTGATTGCAATCAGGTATTAACAAAATAATTTCTAAAACCTATAAATAAAAAAATAATTATTTTGTCATGACCTCATCCCAAGGTCAAAATAAGAATACATAATCGAATAAGCAAATTCAGTTTTATTTCTCTGAAATAATCCCCGAGCTGTTTCAGCTCGATGACCTTGAGTAATGCTCAAAGGTGAATCTTTAATATTGTGGGTAGCCTTCGTGACCGAGAGATAGCGTGCTCGACCTCAGACCGCCAGGGCTCGAATTTCGAATCCTGTATCTGGAGGGGAGTGTCATCTCATTCATCTCACCATCCTCCTCAGGAGGTTCTTCTGGCCCGGCTTAGCCTATATTTACGCAAAGGTGGCCTAAAACACCATTCATTTCATTTCAAAGGTGAATCTGATATAATTATTTAAAATTATTTTTATTTATTCTAATTTCGTGGAATAAATTTTATGCGTAAGGACAATGCGTCATTATCAATAACAGTTGCTAAAAGTATTTTATGGCATTCATTCTAAGTCAAGTGCCAAATAAAAGAGGATAATCGAATGTAGTTTTTTTTTAATTATTCACCAACTGCATTATATTTCATACGAGATCGGTTTTCTATTTAAAGTTGTTATGGAGGATTGCCACAGTATTGTTTGTGTGAAGTACGTGCATATGTTGTCATAGCGATACATGTTATTGAAAAATTACGCATATAATATTTTTTGTGCAACTGCTAAGAGTATGGTACTGGTCTGTCGTCTCCTGGGAGTGGCTCTGGGGGGATTAAGCATTAAGATTTTAAGTTTTGCCTCATTGACCACCAATAACGGTAATTAAATTTTGTTTTCCGCGCATTAAGCTGGATAAACAAACATATTAACGCCGCCAACTGACACGCCTCCCAGAAGAAAGAGATGTTGTTTTAATGTTGGCACGCCTTCTGCAATATTAGCCCAGTCAACAGAACTAATACAAATCATCATGGTATATTATTATGCATTTCACCTTATAAATAATAGACAAAATATCCATATTTATAATCATTTTTTTCTGAGATTGCTGGTATAGGTGAAATTGATGTGAATAATCAAGCAAAAATACAACAGTGTAATATAAAGGTAATAGACTATTACATATTACTTGACCATCAATATATCTTTTACTTTATACTATTACCCCATCCCTGCTCTCAACAAGGCTCCATATACCATCGCCATGACGTTGTTAAGACATCGGCACGATATCGTCAAGACATCACCGACCGTCCCCGATTCTAAAAGTACATCGTTAACTGTTAGCCGATGTAGCGCCGATTAATCCCCGAATATTCCCCGATGTATCGCCGAATAATCGGCGATGCATCGGTGATGCTTCCCCGAAGGTTCGTCAATACATCTCGTGTGAGTTTTCTCGTGGGACCACACGTTCGACATCGGTACCCATCGCCACCAGAACACGTGATTTTCATCGCCAGTGCATCGCCAGACATTTTGGCCCTAGTGGGACCGTAGCATCATACACTATATTGTCATTGGTTGCATACTGGGTAATGTAATCCGCCATGAATTCATTACCAGTTGTTCTAACAAGAACTCTGCAAATGTTACAAAAACAATTTGAGGTGCACAGCATAGTGCACAGTATATATGTGACGGGAGCTGCTACAAAGAAAAATGGATTAAGATAATACTTTAATAATATCGCAAACACAAGGGAGCAGTTTTCAGTGGCATCAAATATATATATATATTGTAATAGACAATATAAACTAATAGTGTTAAAGATCCAAGCAGACGATATGAGCCAGGACATGCATACTTATATCGGGGCAGAGTGTGTTTCTTAATATTTCTTTCTGTAAAATCAATGCTATGCAACAATCATGAGGGTAACCCTGTTTTGGCTGATAAAAAAAAGTTTCTCTTTTGATTGTGCATGGATAACACCCCATACTATATGGACCGATATAGAGCTGTCTTACAATCAATAAAACTATCATAACTTTCCCGATAGTTGAGATAAAGACTTGATTTTTTCACCGAACCATATATCTTTGTTATCAAGGAATACAATGAAACAAATAAAAACCTTCCTTTGGTCTCATTATCATGCTTAAAATGCTATAATAGTACTTAGATGACCGATTGCATAGCTGCACAACTATTCATTACGCATTTAATACCCATCTCCCTTAAACTGATAAACGTGACATTTTACACGACCTTGATATAACATTCACGTTTCACGATATCCATAAAGTAAAGCACAAGCTCAACCCATGTCAACCTCCATACCTGATTATGCATCAATATTTTGCGATGGAAGCCCAAGGTGGTGGTACACGCTGCTGCATAATTGTAATTTTGTTAAATTTGTTAAATTGAGCCTTGATGAATTGAGGAAGGGGATGTAATATTGGCAAACATGGGGGTATTACCCCTCCCAATATCATCACTGTCGTAGATTTTCTGAGAAAATACCCGACCAAGAAAGTGTAACCATCAGTCCTTTCTAGTACTTGACACCACTAACAAGCTTGAAATGACCTTGATGTGCCCTTGACATGACTTTGGTGTTATGCACCAGTATAGAACAACTCCTTAGGCCTATGAATGTTATTATTTGCTCATCAGCTAAGATCCTGCTGGTGTCTTCAGACACATCTGATAAAATATTCTGATGTTTTCCAACCCCCCTTCCCAGGAATGCAGCGGTGGGAATGCAAGTGTGCCCAGGAGTTCAGCGTTAAAAGGGTTCAATATAAATATGAATCTTTTTTTCCTTGAAAATATTCATCACTGTGAACATATTTGGTGCATTGTCGTGACATAAAACAATAAATTTAGCCATTTTTCGGCAAAAATATCTGGGGGGTATGTTTGCCATTATTATAGGCCCCACAGATGACACACAAAGGTGTTCTACATCAGTAACTAATCCCACGCTACCACTAACCACTCAGTAAAAAGTTTATCCTTTTAACCCAAAGTGCAAGGTTCGACCCTAAATAAACTCTTAACGGTCCCACTTGAGCTTCAAACAAATTAATTGTATACAAATAATATAGTAGGGGAGAGCAGGGCTAGTTGAAAAGATGTCAGAATTGTTGCTCTACACGTCATAGTTTTTTAGGGTCAGATTAATAAAATAAAGCACTACAGACACCTTTAAGGTGCGGCCCCACCAAACGCCGCGCCGCGCCGCGCTGTGAAATATAAACTTTTCCCAGCTTTCATTTCGCGGCGCGGCGCGGCCCAGCGCGGCCCAGCGCGGCGCGGCTTGCAGTGTGACCCCTGCTATGATAAACAGTAAAGTTTATATTTTTTAACGCGCCGCGCGGCGCGGCCTTTGGTGGGGCCGCACCTACTGATTTTTTTCGGCGCAGCGCAGCGCAGCGCGGCGCGACGCGGCGTTTGATGGGGCCTTAGCTTTAGCGGCGGATTCAAATAACCATGTGGGGTCAGTTGAAACACAGCTCTGGTGTGTAAAAACATTAATAATCAATATGTAGGTAATATCATTTGCATGAGATGAAGTGCTTACTCTAATTCTGGAAGAAACCGCGTTGAGATAAGCCTTGTATCATGTGTATGGCGAGGTTGTTTCTACTAATTTCATTTCACGTTTATACTAAACCCATTTCAATGTTTCTACAACCCCCGTTTTGATAAGGCAACTCTGTACCGATTCTTATTAAACCCAAGATAGTGTGCAACATTCACGAATATATAAATGAAATGAAATGAATCGGGCTTTAGGCCACCTTTGTGCACATATAGGTTAACTGGGCCAGGAGAACCTCCTGAGGATGGTGAGATGATTGAGATGACACTGTCCTCCAGACAGAGGATTCGAAATTCGAGCCCTGGCGGTCTGAGGTCGAGCACGCTACCCCACGAATATATACCTGTGTACAAGGTTTATAGAGGGGACACAAGATTATTGTTAACCGTGCAATTATAAGTACCAAGGATAATAAACAAAAGTTTGCCGAGTAGACCAAAATTTACTCAGCACATAATTTTTTTCAACAAGATTGGCATATTATGTTGATTTTTTTAACAAGGTGTCCTCACATTACCCATAAGGATCATACTTCGGACTGCCGTGTTTCAATTAACATATACTGCGTTTCAACTAGCCCCGGCCCACCTTATTGACTAAATTATACCTATATGTCAGCTTTAACGACACTAGGATGGCATCGATGATATTCGATGAGACCTAATTATCGGTCTTCAAAATGCGTTTTCAAACAGTGATATCATGATATGGTGGAATATTGAGCCGCCACCCGAAGCTGACCAATATTCGACCGGCATATGGATAGCGCGAGATGTATCCATTTAAAATTGTTTATTTGTGGGATACAAAGACACTTCTCTGCCGCGAGCAATTCCCATGAAACCCTCTGTGGCGATGACGACGCCGCCGTGTTCTGCGAATAGTTCCAATATCCATGATAACGATGATTATACCACAGGACAAAATAACGCAGAGGCTGCAAGCGCCAATCCCATTGGCACCATCGGCTTCAGTGGGGTCGTTCCAGCTGCCTTTAAATTTATATACACTACTGTCTGGTAATACCCGCAAAGATCTTTTTTCGTTACTCGTATAAGGGTTGTCGCTGGTTATTTCAAGATTCCTAGACAACGTAACTTCAGAGTTGGTGACATACTCTGGTTTGTTTAATGACGTTTTGAGAGTTGTAACTAGTGAATTGTGTAATAGTTTCCCGCTTGTTGTTACTGGGATCTCGCGGCCTGACACAGAACTAACACCCATCGTTGCATCTTCAGTTGTTGTAAGTCCAGTTTCTGTGGAGATGGGGGTATTATCCGTGGTGACGCCCATGTTTCCTGACGCAGTTGTAGCCGCCACGGTCGTGTTTATCACATCTATAACATAGCAAATGTGATGATATTTCAACTTTGTTGAACTTTTATTGACGGTCTTCACAGTTGGTCAAGCTTATACTTGAAAATAAATTATTATAATAGCTTTCTGTTCTTTCAAACAGCTAGAGACTGATCACCCAAGACATAGCATCCACCTAGTCAGTCGTATAGCATTATAGATAATGCATCTATATAGTAGTAATTAGTAGTAAAAACGTTCTGTCGCTTCTATTTTAATGAGTTTAAATGATATACTCCACCTTAATACCTGATTGAACTTTTTTTTATTCTACTATATATAATACATGCTCAAGACCTCACCTGGAAATTCGAGGACCAGATTGAATGTTCCTCTGCAACCTGCAGTCACAATTAGCTCATTGCTTTCAAACCAGAAATTCCCAGAACATGGCGACGACGACAGTTGAGATTTAAGACTGGCGGACGTGATGTTTGAATCCTGTGTACATGTGGTCGGGGACCAGCTTTCACTCTCACAGAGAACAACAACAGCAACTTGGTAAGTTTGACCTGTCAGGTTCAAAAACCAAATAAATTGTATTGGATACTTTTCATGAAGAAGAAGGGAGAATTTATTCTTTTAGGATATACACATTATATACATATACATGAGTATGGTGATGTGCAAAACCAAAAGGCAGTAACTGTTTACTATTAGATATTGTCACTACAAGAATTTTGCTGCTAGGCCCATATATAAACGGTTTCAAACAATTGTCGAACTAAATAAAATATACTACTCGAATTTAGTTCGAGAAAGATACTCATATTTAATCGATTCAGTCTATTTTGAAAATATCTATGTACGTCTATCATGAATATTAGTATTTTTCGTCACTTGAAGCCAGCTTCAAATGAAAATAGAAGCAAACAAAGCAGCAGAAAAAGGGTCGCATCTGCTGCCATTTCACGAGCTGCCATGTACGTCCATTCAATACCAAGGTGACGAGGTAGCATAAATGATTATTTTATTAAAAAAAAAACACATAAAATATGATATTGACCGTACTAACAATTTGTTAAAAGTAAGTTAAATTAATAATTAGAACACATAAAAATCACAACGTTTAAAATGTAACTGCCTTATTTTTTTTTTTTACAACAGGCCTACGTAGCACTCATAAGTCACCTGATGTGATGATTCTGAAATGATAATATTTTTATATAAAACGAAAGCAACGCGATGTGTCCACTAAATATGAGAAACTCACCTGTCGTAAGGAATAGTCCAACACAAAGGCAACATATCATCCCTCTGTCCAACATTTTGATCCGTTTAATTGGGTCCGCAGCAGCTATATGTTTGTTTTAACCCTCGTGCTGCTGGGACCGTATATTTACTGAAATCCATAACATAGTTTGTGATCAAATAATTTATTTTTGCAGATGTTTATTTTTCATAAAAAGTAATAGTTTTCATCATTTGAAGCTGGAAATTGCGTCAGCTATTTCAGCTTTAAATGAATGACAAATATTAACTCTTTAACCGCCGGTGCCGCATATATTCGGGTTTTCATTTTTTATTAGCACATTAAGTACCACCTTTTAAACATGTTGAAGATACAATGTGACATCAATCAGCAATATTTGAAAACAGTTCACCTCCATTTTGTCAAATCTGAATAATTTTCACCCACTTGAAAGTTGTGGATCGCGTCAGCGAGACACAACTTCAAGTGGGTGGAAATTCAGATTGAATAATTTGGCGGTTAAAGGGTTAAGAAACAATTCAGCCGAATCAAACTTAATGCATGAGACTTAATAAACCGTTAATCGGCGACAGCAGCTATAATGCCACTTTACATCGGTAACACAACCACCAATAGCAGTACCATAACCATTAATATAACTACAACGTGCTGGTTCAGTGGCTGGAGTTCGCACCTCTTATGTTGAAGTCGGCAAATGAGGTGGTAAGTTAGATCACCATAACTGGCGCTTTACTAAACAAAGGCCTACCTGAATCCAGACACATCCATGTGGGATCTTTGACGCAGTCCTATGTAGGATATCGTGGTAGAGATTAGAAAATATACCCCTTGATAATAATTGCTATGTAATGTGTGTGTGTTCTTATTATACCTAGAGTACGAATAAAACATACCATTATTATAATAATAATGGTGTCTTTTATTCGTAGGCCTACTCTAGGTACAATGTGAACACATTATTATCTATTATTATTAGTAATAGTATCACATATAATTAGTAGGTGTCAGACACTTGCACCAGTGTGCACGCGTACACGATGCATCATGCACTCTCGCCAGTGCTTATTATCTGAACGCAAGTGATGACATAACAACTAGTATAACTATCTCAGTAGGTCTGATATTTATAATCATTATGAAAGAACAGCGAATATAACTGTCTTACCCATCACCCCCTCGACAAGTTTCACCATCAGCTGTCTCAGTACACTTCCCTATCAACTGCGTAAACCATCCTCGACTCAGATGTGTTATATTTACAATGCATTAATGGGGGACCACACGTCGGACTCTCAGCAGACACAGCAGTCGTTTAGTCAGTATTGGCTTAATGTTGGTCCAGCGTCTGCGACGCTAGACCAACCTTAAGCCAACACTGACTCACTGTCCCATATATATTCGATCCATGGCAGCAACAGTCACTCAGCCACGGCAGCGCACTCAAATGAAATCAGATATTTTGGATTGCACTCAATCAATACTTGTGCGATCAACTGGACAATTTCGACGAAAGAGCGGCCCAAAAGCTGGTCCAAAGTTGATCCGGTGTTTTATCAACGTTTTTTTTGTGCTTGATTCTGTCATTTTCCACACAACTGTCTTGTATTGTTACTTTTTTTCGAGCATGATCGAATCAGATCGAAGATGTCGGCCTATTGTGGCACCGATTTTCAGAATGGCTCGCTTAACCTCTGTGCGGATTTACTCACTTTCACTTCACTTTCCACCTCCATGAGAGAATATAAAGGATTTATTTTGTTTCCTAACGTTTTAGGCAAACTGTAAGGAAGGTAATTCCAGCCATATACAACACAATCCAGACAACAAACGGTTAACTCTTTCAGCGCCGGACCAACTTTAGACGGTCAGAATCTGACGTCAAAAGACGTCAAACGTCAAAAGACGTCAGATTCTGACTTCAAAAATCGATCACCGCACTGAAAGAGTAAAATATTTACACTGGCCGTAGACCCATGACATAGGTATTCAAATTAGGGGAAAGAGCTAACCAAGACATTTATGATGATTTATAAATGAATGGCTCTAAGGTAATGTGATCCAGGTCCAAACATTTTTTTTTTTCTGTTCATGTTTTTTTTGGAAAGTTAAATATATAGGAAATAGTATGCTAAATATCTAAGCTATTCGTTAAAAAAATTCGAAACTCATTAATCAGCATATATTTTTTCACTTGCAAAATTGATACTTTGCTAATTTTCTTCAATGGTAAGGTGATCCAAGTCCATCACTTTATCACTGTTTATATGGGTACTTTTTGACTTGGATCAGTTTACCTCTGAGACATAAGGAAAATGGCAGCTGAAATGTTATAAAACAAGTTATATATAGATCAGTTTATGCCATGCCAATCATTACCAATGTTTCACTGGAACAAGATGATGCAATACTAGACAGTTTTTTATGCTGGGCTATGATTTTTATGAAGAAATTGATATTTCTAAATTTAAAAAAGGTTACTTCTAAAATAAAAAAAAACTATAAATAGCCAAAAATGGGTTTTACGACATCAATAACTATATACCTGACAATAGTAATTAATGCTAGAAAGAGTTGTTCGGGAAGGAACACGAAAGCAGCCCTCCGTTATCGCCAGTCGGCCATTTCAAATTTGATATAGATGAGCAAACTTTCTCAAGGTTTATTTTTATATTACCGCTTTATATTACCAAACGGCTATCTTTAAATTGTTTGCTTCCAAAAGTTAATCAGGTCATTGGCTGACATAGCTGAACATATTGGCCAAATTAAAAGAAGATCTGGTGGAAACTTTTTCTCGAAACGCGCTAACGAGCTTTTCTTCGTTAGTGGCCATAGTAATTAAAGGGTTGATGATATGGGGTTCAAAATGTCACCAAAACAATTCCCCAGTGGTATGTGATGTCTATGTGAAGTATAAGGAAGCGGAAGTTGATAGATTAGTAACTTTCTTGAAAAACATATAACTGCGGCGGCGGCGGAGGCGGCGGACCGTGTGGAATACAGTAAGCAGCCCGCATTGGCGACGGCTACTTAAATAAACACCAATGCAAAACTTTTCATATGCTTCTACTTATGGACGTAACAGAGCTGAATAAAAAACTAAACAATAAATAATTTCATTCATTTTAGGGAAAATGAGCAAACGCCATTCAAAAGCTATTCAAATGAAAGAGCCCTTTGGCCTCCTTGTTTGGGCTGATATAAACATATTTCAGCGCTTTAAGGGTTAAACAGTAGGAATACAAATTGGGATACACCATAATCTGAGTTTCTTTGTGATGTAAACTGCCGCATAGAAATAATCCACTTCTATGATACTGGTACAAAATGTGGTCATACAGGTAACAAAATAAAAATAATTCCATCAACGAACCCCGATGTAGAGTAGGCCCTAATAAGGCGTGCACATTGCGACGCTCAGCAAAGATGGGCCTATAGTCTATGGAATAAGTCAATGTAGTATGCACTTTCTGAAGAAATCATGAAGTTTGGTACAGATGACCTCTTATATACCCTTTTTGAATTCAGATATAGGGCAGTGAAATTTGACCTCGTTTCGACCTTCTAATTTGCATATGTAAATGGCCGCCATCTGATACGGGTAATTGGAGTGCAAATGTCAAAATCGAGATAGAGACCTGCAAATAGGCTCAAATTGAAGGTAATAATATGCTGATTACAAATTTCAAACTAATATTATTGTGATACATTATTTTTCTAACCTAATTTGCATATTTTCCAAAATGGCCGCCAATCACAAGGTGAAAACAGTAAAAAAAGTCAAAAGCGAGATGGAAACCTACAGATAGACTCAAATTAAAAGTAATAATAAGCTGATTTCAAATTTCAAGAAATATTATTGTTTTACATATTTGTCTTAACATAATTCGCATTTTTCAAAATGGCAGCCAATCGCCGGGAAGTAGGAAAAACGTTAAAATTGAGACAGAGACCTGTAAATAGGCTGAAATGAAATGGCCGCCATTTGTGTAAGGTCAAACAATGAATTGATATATTATTTTCAACAAAATATAATGATTCGTGATTTTGGTGTCTACCAAAGAGTTTTCGGGGATGTCTGACATATAGTGGTGTGGTCAAAAAATATTTGCGGACATTGCATTCTGGGTAAAATCCAAGATGACCGTTCTTTGTGCAAGGTTAAACAATAAATTGATATAATTTTGAACACAACATAAGCGTATTCATGTTTTGGTGTCTGCAATAGGGTTTTCATGTATGCCCGATATAATAGTGTGACCAGAAGTACATTAGATATTGCATTATTATTAATATCAAATATGGCCGTTATCTATTCAAGGTCAAACAATAAATTGATATCATATTCTACAGAATAAAAGCAAATTTTGTGTCTACCATAGGGTTTTCTGGTAAGCTCGACCTAGTAGTGTAGCCAGAAAATACTTTAGACAATGCATGTTTTTGTAAAATCTAAGATGGCCGCCTATTCTACAAGGTTAGAAAAATAATTGGATATAATTTTCGACAGACAAGCAATTGCAAAGTATGTTAAAAGACCAGAGATGGTCACAAAGATTGCAGCCAATACATGTAATTATGCCTACGGAAAATGCAATTTTTAAATAAAGTATTGTGATACCAAATTTTAGGACAATGTTATCGCGGACCATTCATTTTTTGTAACAAGCAAATGTCACAATACATCTGTTACCATCTAAATAAAATATACAGGAAAATATCTACTTTGACATGTATATAGATACAGTAAAACAATAATACCCTATTGCCCTTGAACTCTTCTCCATCACCCTTTAACACCTCTTTGCTGCCATTTAACGCTGCTCTGTTGTTCTTTAACGTTTCTCCATCGCCCTTCATTGCCTCCCTATTGCGCATTAATGCCTCTACATCACCTATTAACGCCTTAAGATTGACCTTTAACGCCTGTCCGTTGCCCTTGAACGCCTCTCTGCCGCCCTTTAGTGCCTCTTCATAGCCCTTTAGCACCTGGTTCGTCACTCTTTGACGCATTTCCATTTCTCCCTAACTTTCTCTTTAAAGCCTCACGGTCATCAATTAACGCCTCCCCATTTCCCTTTAATCCCTCCCTGTCGCTTTTTAACACAACGCCCATCACACTTTATGGACTCTTCGTGATCATTAATTTTAACGCATTATAACAGGGGACTAGAACTGCAAAAGTTTTTTAATTTTTGTGCTGCGCATTCACCAGTTAGGCTAGATATAGAGACGAAATTCCTGATTTCTAATTATTGACAACCATGTCAAAAAATAAGAAATACGGGAATTTCTTCTCTATATCTAGCCTAACTGGTAAGTGCGCAGCACAAAAATTTAAAAACTTTTGCAATTCTAGTCTATGGACATGTTTACATGATTGATCACAATGAGTCTGATATATTATTAATATTGTCTCTCACCATGTCACATTTACTATATATTCACCAGCAGTGTGTTCATTATTACCTATATTGAATGATAAAATAAAATAAAATGACCTCTTACCGAAGTCAAGCTGCTGGTCACAATTGAAACGGGACGCATGTTGAATTGGGTAAACAGTACAATATATAACATCCTGTTGGAACCTAAATGTTGTACATGTATATGGTGCTTTAACAAGTAGCACATGTATAACATTTTGGTTCCAGCAATACGATATACACATGTGGCTTCTTATTCTATACACATAACGCCATTCTTGTTGTTTCAAAAAATATCCCTTCAAACTTATGTAGTTCGTCAATAGTTAAATGTTGTCGATACAAATCTGTTTCTGGCGCTTAGCAGTTGAAGGGTTAGCCACGTTAATGGCTGATATTCAGTTGAGTGCTCAGAATCAATCACAACGACGTCATGAATAAATATTACACAATACAAGTGCCTGGCGCTAATCCATGATGTGGAAAATCTCTGTCGCTTTTGGCATTAACCTTCTAACAGCTGTGAGCAGACATAAAGGGTACATGTATCGGATAGAGTGTGGCAACGTCAATTGGTACATTTATCCTTCTTACTTAGCCTAATTATGTAGTACATATACAACGAAATGATTAGATATTATCAAAATATGGATAGCCCATTTGGTCTCGTTGTAATTACACACGATTTTGTTCTATTGAAGCTGCGTATCGATGTAGAGAATAACGCTCCTATAGGCTGTCTGGGGTTTTTAGAATTTTTCAATGAGTGTTTCCTGATTTTCTCAAATCCCCTCTTCTGCAGTACTCTCTGCAGTACTTCCCACAGTCCCTTATCTGAGAGAATCTGGCATAGGTTTTCTCAGGAAATCCTAGAAGCTTATGGATCCTTTCGGACCGATATAAAAAGTCATGTCGGCCAGTTTGTAAAAATCCCAGATATGACCCTTTCATCCTTTAACCGCCAAATTATTTAATTGTAATTTCCACCCACTGTTCCATGTTCCATGAGTTTCTGTGCTTTTTAAGTTATACCCAAGTCACACATACACGACGCACAGCCCGCGCCTTGAGTGACAAAAAATTAAGCAGTGCGTCGTTGTGCGTCCATGAATTTTGTCAGGATATGAGAAGAGCCAGCAAGTTTAAGACGATTATACAGCGTGTTATAAATAAATCAGGTGTATAAATCAGCGAATACACAGCGTTTCGCCACCGCGTTGCGCGTTAGCAGGGCGACAAAGTTAGCGAATACATCGCGCATCGCCAGCGCGAGGCACGAATAAGTTAAAAAGCATTTAAAACGCCCCATATACGTTATATGTTCGCTGGATATGCGTTAGGAACACGTTAGTTAGGCGCTATATGCGCGCTCAGTGCCAGCATTTTTTAGTTTTTTTCTAGCCCTAAGGCTCAGTCACACATAGTCGACGCTCGACCCACGCACTGAAAATTGATTATTTTTTGCTATCTAGAGCGTTTGTCGTGCGTCGTCCGTGCGTCAACACTCGTTACTGGTTCTTGGAGCGCGCTGCACCACGCCACGCATATTTTTGTGCGCCCTCTAATCGTCAAAGAGAGTTGGGTATGCTCAAAATATTGAACGCATATGAACGCATTAACGTACACGCCAGAAGACCGCCAGAAACACGTAGGGCGCGCTAGAACAACGTCGTATCAACGCTAAATACGTTTGCTCTCCCTTGAGGGCGCCGGGCAGTCGCCGGCAACGCGCCTGCCCTGCGCTGCATGGAGGGTCCGAAGCAGGCGCTGGGAACGCGCCGCCAGCTCGCCCAGCGCTCGAGCAACAGGCTGTGACTATGTTATTTCTGCAGCTTAACCCTTAGAGCTCTGAAGAACGACATTTTATTTTTAATCATTTGAGGTGTTTTTCACACGATACACGGCTTTAAGTGCAAAATTTGTTTTTAATTTGTCGAAATTAAGTCCAAACATATGATGTTATCATAAAATATGGACACATTTTTTCTTTAAAAATGGTTACGTATGTACAAAACAAACTGATAAAAGTTACTATTATCGTCGACATTAGCAATCTAGGGTTTAATGCGCACTGTATGCGTCCAACGCGTTAGCAAAGTGCTGTTCATTCGCACTTTGTGTTGGAAACACGCTGTGCACTCGCTACCAGCTTGCGACGTTTTTCACAATCCGGACTCAAAGTGTTTTAAAAAAAAATTACGGGTGGACTGTGCGTCGTTTATGTGTGACTGGGACAAACCTCGGTCAACGAAAACACAACGAATTTAGAGCGTGTGCTCTACTTGTGCCTAACGTTAGACTGGCGCTGGTCTGACGTTCTTCTGGCGTCTACATGCACATGTAAAAAAAACGCTCACATTTCTGAGCATGCAGAAAATGTGCGCAGAGGTTGACGCAAACAAAAAATGTATGACGTTCATCAGGCGTTCTCGTCAAATCATCAACAAATTCTGACGCACGCCCAGCGAATCACAACGCACTGACCAAAATTCTTCTTTTTTTGTGCGTTGGACGTGCGTGATGGTATGTGTGACTGGGCCTTTACAAACATCTCTTGCATTATCGACGCCATCAGCTGTGCTGGATCTTAAACTGCTGCGATCCACGTACTCTCGGGTGTTATTTGTTTATTTTGTATTTTTTTTTTCAACATAGTGTGACTATGGTAACGTGATTTAACTTGAGTGTAGCGAATAACTGTATTTAATATTCTATGCCATGCCAATAATTATGATATATTCTACTGACTAAGCTTTCTTCAGCAATTTCGTGTATTATGATGATATTGTGTCATACTCAAATAGACATAATTATACAGCTTCATGTTAAACCAGTGCTTAACCATTAAAGCGCTGGAATATATACTTTCGTATAAACCATGGAGACTAAAGGTTTTTTTCAATTTGAAATAATCATGAATGTCTTAGTTTATTCCACGTCATTTGTATACCTATGTGTAGGGTTTACGGTCATTACATATATTTTTACTCTTACAGTGCGAGGATCCACTTTAGACATCAGAATGAATCTGACGTCTAAAGTCGTTTACACGCTATAAAGGTTAAACTATCCCTGAGCAGGTTTATTTTTTTGCTCATAAACTGCTCGCATTTAGCCTGTATTTACCTTCACAATGTTTTACTTTATGGTTTGCCACTAAACTCGAGTTTACACCAGCCGTTAATTTGATCGGTGCATAGAGCCTTTCCTGATCTGGAGCCGTTCTACTAAGACATTCTCGTTGACAAATGCAAGAAATGCCAACGATTGAACGAGTGAGTCGGAGAGCTTCTTGGTTGACTTAACATGTTAAAGAGGAAGACATACCAGAACATGAACGAAGAGAATCATTCTCGTAAGCGGCAAAAATTGGGTAGTTAGCTAAAGCCACCCTCCACAACGTGTTACGGATTAGCAAGACTATTCCATTTAACCCTTTAAGCCCCCACGATGCATTAAAGCATCATTTTATATCCCTGAAAACAGACTTAATTTTCCTACAACTAAGGGTTTTAGAATGAAAATTTCCATGAAACTGGTTTACCAATACGTGGTGATTTTCTTTAATTTTTAAACCACATCAAGTCATCCTCATTCACTACAAGTCGAGAATTGCGGCAGCAATTCGCGGCTTGTAGTGGATGAAGATGACTATTGTAAATTCAGAATTGAAAGGGTTAACTGAACCGTAAGATGGAATTTTGCCGGCGGCACGCGATCGATTTAACCCTTATTAACGGCCCCGAAATACATATTAATTGAGTTTACCTAACTTATTGACCACATATGAATCCATTCAGCTGACTCGGAAACATTCGATCAGTTATTTATCGTATGCTAGCAGCATTTCGGCCATTTGAACCATTTGTGGTCTTTCAGATATATGCTGTGTTCTATAACCCGAAACATAGATAGTGGAGGGAGACATCCTTCTAACTAGAATCGGGTAGCGAGAAGTTTGGAAGTAGGCGAGGAAAAGTTTGTATAACTAGCCCCTGGAGCTCACAAAGACAATATTATCTTAACTTTCAGTCATATATCATTACAAAATTAAGATCATCTTAACTTTTTAAAGATACATAACTGAAAGTTAAAATCAGATTGCAACCCAGATGTATTTTAATTGATTTCCAAAAAAACGCATTGAAGAACGTGTATATATTTTTTTTAATGCCATTATTTTCATTACACGTTTATTATAAAACATGATTAAGTATGCCTTAAATTAAAGCTTCGTCATTATAATTATATTCATAAGGATATTAAATAAATATATATATATTAAATGAATATATATATATATTAAATAAATATCTAAAAAAGACAGTACAACCAATAAAATAACGTATTTATATGTATCAGATGTATGTCAAATTATATGATTGTAGTATGCCCTTTAATGCAAACAATATGTATTACATCACCTGCCTCAGATTGTGATACAATGTAGATTGATATGTATATTTTATTTAGCACTAGAAATAATAACTCTTGCTGTGAAATGTTTTATTCATTCAACGATATTTGATATATTTGAAACCGTTTGACCTCAAATTATGATAATTTTCACGCACTTGAAGTTGTGGGACGCTTGAGCGGACACAACTTCAAGTGGGTGAAAATTTCAAATAGACAACTTGGTAGTCAAACGGTTGTAGATAGTATGGCCCTGTCACAGTTGACCGGATCCCGACGGACAGGGTACGAAGGCATCCGTTGATGTTCGTCATTGTTCGTTTTAAGTTCTGTTGTTCTTCCGCAAATACGATTCATGTTAAATGATGTTCATTACGTCAGTCAAACATTGTTTTTTACCTGTTCTGAATTCATGTGCTCGTTATTCTTCCGTCAGGCTAAGTGTGACAAGTGTGACAAGGCCTTTATGTAGCTGTCACACTTGGCTGCACTGAGCAAAAAAAAATCACCTAACAACGCCAATGCGGAGGAAAAACGAGCACGTTCAGGAAAAATATACTGGACTAAACAAATTTCAGACGAACGTAACGAACGTGAATCATATTTACCGGACAACAACAGGACATCTATAAAACGAACATTGAGGAACAACAACGGATGTCCCTCGTTCCTAAATTTCCGTCGGACTTATCAGGCTAAATGTGACAGGGCCATTAAATGAAGAGAAATACAAAATGGGTGGAAGAAAAGTGCCCGATTTCGGAAAAGGCGAAGTTTCATGCAATTGTTGAAAACTACCTTTTAGATTTCCATTTAAATTTTGTCTTACAGTGTTGATGTAAGCCTAACACGGTTAGCAGACTTAAAGCGCCCCCCCCCCCCAACTAACATGAGACGTTGGGCCAACGTTGGTTTACTGTTCGGCCCTGTCACACTTGGCCGGATAAACCCGATGGAAAACGAACGGACGACATCCCTTTGGTTTCGTCAATGTTCGTTTTATGTTATGCTGTTGTCCGACAAATACGCTTCATTATGTTTGGTGATGTTCGCTAGGTCCGCCATGCAGACATTTGTTTTGTCCTGTATAAGTCCTGAATGTGTTTGTTTGTCATTCGTGTTAGATCCTGTAGTACTTCGAATGTGTTGTTCGGTGATGTTCGTTGATCATATCGTCGCCTCGGAGCTAAAGGATCCTATCTGACACTCGTTAGAGTGGCAGATAGGATCATTTAGCTCCGAGGAGACGATATGCCAGGTATGACAGGGCCATATAAAGAAATAATGTGTACAATGTTGGTCCAACATTCAACCAATTTAACCATCGTCTACGACAACATTGTTCCAGCGTCTCGTGTATGCTGGCGTGAGAAGGCATAATGTATCTATTATTTCGCAATCGCCGCAACGGCCAGCATTGCTGCCAAAATAATGGCCACTGGCACAGGAATTGAGCGAGGACCTGAAGATTCCTCTATGAAATCCAGCAGCTTGCTGTGGTCGTTACATCCATCGGAGTCACAGCACACCTCACATTGCCAGGCTTCACCGTCAGCACGGATGGAGCAGTCGTACCCGCCAGGACAACGCCCCGCGTTGCTACACGCCCTTTTCACGTACTGGCTGTTCAACGTCTCATTCATCCAGACCTGAAAATTAGTTGAAATAATATAGTATTCACTTCTATCATAATGACGCGTGTAGTGTTGCTATATGACTGTGTTGATATAATAATCTTTAAATTTTCTTTTTTAACAAAACATAGTGTTCGGGCAACACAATCTTCCCTGCTTTGAAACTCGGCAATATTTACTCGGTAATATCTCCTTATGTTGATAATGTCAATCTGGCGGATGCATCGTAATTATAATTGATTGTAAGCGAAAGGTTTTCCTGCCTGATGTTGTCATACTGGTAAAGTAATCGTGGCTACAATTTTAACCCTTACACTTACGCTGAATTTTTTTTATGGAGACCAATGATTTTTTTAAAATTTGAAATGACCATAAATGTCTTAGTCAGCTCTTTCCGCTTCATTTTAATACCTATGTCTTGGGTATACTCCACTCTCATAACAGTGACGCCTGTGGGCTCCGCTCGGAGCGTTGAGTAACTAGATCTACCAGAGTGAAGGGTATACGTCCATAAAAATGTATCTATTTTGTGAGTGTATTTATTTTGTCTTAATGGTTTATGTAGGCGTCTAAATACGGTCCCAGCGCAGGAAGGGTTAATACAAGAGCACTCTCACTCACAACAGACCCCCCCCCCCCGCCCATGCAGCCAGTCACAAGAAAAATTTTACAAATTTTCGGGATATGAAAATTATCAGGTCACATTTCTCTCATCCTGATTTAGTACCCTTTAACAAGAATCAGTTTATATTTTTAGGATTTTTTTCAGTTTAAAATTAACCCAAAACACACAATCTGGACATAAGGTAACAATCCATCAAGTTATATTTTGCAAGATATATTTTGAAAACAATGGAAACTACACAACTGGGAAATAGTACAATAGGGAACTTAAAGCAGGCCGAAAGACAGTATCCCTCACAATTAATAATTATTTTCTAGATCGCACAAGGATTATTTGGGCCAAATTTGTCAAGTATATTGCAATATATGACATGAAACAGATCACAAAATCGAAAATACTAAGCTTGGTTAAATTGCAGTACTAAAAACAGTAGCCCCAAAGTGCACATCTAGAGCCCACGGGAGTTCGCATCAAATTTGTCGGGCGGGGGCCCTAGGGTAGTGGTTAGCACCGCTGCCTTTCACGCCAGAGTCCGGGGTTCGGTTCCCGGTCTCGGCGGTTTGAAAGAAACAAAATTGTTTCTTCCCCATCCACGTGTGAAAGTTAGTATTGTGGGGAGCCTCCGTGACCGAGAGGTAGCGTACTGGGCCTCAGACCGCCAGGGCTCGAATTTCGAATCCTGTGTCTGGAGGACAGTGTCATCTCAATCATCTCACCATCCTCAGGAGGTTCTCCTGGCCCAGTTTAGCCTATATGTGCACAAAGGTGGCCTAAAGCCCGATTCATTTCATTTTTGCATCAAATTTGTCAACAACTCATCAAGTATTTCCCAAGATATGGCTAAGAATAAAAAGTAAAGTCAAACTGGATGAATGCATAGGCCTAGTACTGAAAGTAGACCAAAATACAGTAAACCCCCAAAAACACATTTGCCCACCCCTCCCCCCCCCCTCCCCGAGGATCATTTGTACCAAATGTGGTAATAATCCGCCAAGTGGTTATTAATGCTGGGGGTACTGACCATGCAAAGTTGGCCAGTGACACAAGTTTGTTTCGTCCAGCTACCTATATTGTCTACACATTTCGTCCCATCTGAAGACGTGTCGCACTGATAACACTTCACACCACTGTCTGAATCCTCGCCTCCTCCTCCTCCACTAGATGGCGTAATTGATGAGGTAAAAATCTCGGATGGAACAGAATTGGAAGAGGAATACCCGGATGGTGAACTTCGCTCGCTCGTGCTATCAAAATCCACCAAAGGCTCTGTGGTGTTGCTTTCTATGAAACAGGATGTCCAAGTATATTTACCATGCATAATTTGTAGAATACAAGCCGATTCTCAATGCGTATCTACGTCTCTTACGCTCATATTTAGTAAAAATAAAAATAATCTGGATAATAGTAAGGTGTACTCACCAGCCACTGTGGCCTGGTCACAAGAATCTGTGCAAAAAATAAATAAAAATAAATTGCAGACCAAAAAATTAACATACCTGATTTGATGTTCAGTCAATTAGTGTACGTAGAGTTTTAGCATATTTTAAAATCCTGTTCTTATGATTTTATAAATAAACGTACAGTATTAGGCCTACTTATAGCCTCTCTTTAATTCCTATATGTCAAAATAAGCTGTTATTTTTTATCTGACCGCCTAAGCACCAATCATGACTTTTTCCGTCTTTTTATGAGGACATTATATAGCACCTATTAGGTGTGAGACGTGTCTCAGGTCGATAAGAGCTGAAAACATAATTATTACCTCAAAGGGGTGGAAATTTTAATCAGCTAAAGATCCATTCAACTGCGAAACGGGCATGCGTGGGACGGTCGCGTGTAGGACTGGAGTAGCCTATAGAGTACAGGTTGACGGCATTAATATCAGAAAATAGGCTGATTATAAGATACTACTCAAACGCGACATTGACTCAATTTTTAATGTTAGACCAACATCTGCGTCGCTGACGCAACATTGAACCAACATTGGCGGAGTGTTTGAGGGAAAGCTGTTCTGTCAATAAATAGTCAGGGTCAACTGTTTCGCAATTCCCACAGTTTTAAAGTCAGTTAGCTTGCAAACCCAACGCACAGATAAGAGCCAGGGCTTAGAGCTTTGAGTTTTGGTGAAATTATTAACTCATAAAGATCGTTCAAGTATAATATATTGACTTGCTATGATTTGGAAACTTTCTTTTAATGTGGGTATGGGTATGAAAAGCATTTTTTAGTTTTATTATGATATAGGGCCTAGGCCTACCCACGGTCACTAGTGCATTCTGGGGGACCCACGTCCTGCAAGTTTTAACTGTTGACCAAATCTTTAACTGGTTGGCCATAGGGTTGACATATTCGCAGCAAACGGCACCAATTACTATAGTTACATGGTGATTTAAATATTCCTGCGAAACATAACGTCACACCAAATCATTTTTGAAAAAAAAAACTATTCAGCCATAGGCCTACCTTAGGACCTGAATATTATTATGTATGGTTTGGTAGTGGTCGCGATTCTCACAAGTGAAAAATGAAGGTGCTGTAGAACATTGAAAATGATTTTTATATGATAACTGTATGAGCAATGTTATCAGGTTATCGTGTCTTTTTTGCGTTTTGTTCGAAATGTTAAAAAAGTGCCAATTTTGTGCTTTAGTGCTGCAATAATCGAATTCACCAATACCTACCCCATTGTCCGTTGATTTGACAACCAGTTTCCACCTGCAGCTTGAACCCTTGACCTTGTGCTGTACCACCGCGAGAGTCTGACCGGAAGCGGACGTACACCACGTCCCCCTGGGATACCACCCAGGTGTTCATGAAGGACGCGCTGTCAGAGCAGCTGAGACTAAAACATCAGCGATTTACGTTTCAGAAACATAACATCCGGCTATTTGTGATTTGTTCTTTAGTGGTGAAAACAGACCTGACAGTGATCAAACTGAGCCAATCTTCTATTGGTCGGGTTAATACTATATACTTGGTCCTCTACCGTTTTTATTCACATTTTCATTCACCTTGAGGTGGAAATTGTCGAGGTAATCTTCACCTCAAGGTGGATGAAAATAAAAATGACGTAATTTTCTGAAGTACACAATTGTAATGTATCAAGGAAAATCTCAGAACGTATTTATTCAAAAGATTATTTGGCCCAAGTCTCGTATTTTACCCCCTGAATTATATAACAACTGAATGACGGCGGTGATTGGCCGATCTCGTCATGCGACAGGCTGAACCACTCTCCGATTGGTCGGGGGTTGAATACAAGACTTGTACCGAATATTCTCTCCCAAAACTGAGAAAATATGCAGAATATGCTACTGGTACATACGTATAGATTACAACAGTGCAAGGGTCTTCAGATATAACATTATTACACCGCTGAAATATTTTTGTATAAACCATGGATACCATGGATATCTTTTTTTGCAACTTGAAATAACAATTAATGTCTTTATACGCCAGAATCTGATGTATAAAGACGGTCCCCGCACTAAAAGGGTTATTAAATACTTATTATATTTACTATATTTATTAATTTATTGTGGCAATCAAGCTAAGCAATATAATATGACAGTTACAAAATCAATGTACCGTAAATAATGTACCGTATCAATGTGATGTTTTTAAAACTCTTGTTATTTAATTTATACTGATTGTGGAAGATCTGCCGTAATTTTCCGTTGTAAATAAAATACATAAACAAATGAACAAATGAAAACACAATATAAACAAAGCTCGGAAAGGACGGTTTGTTTTCATTCAATGATCATGATTTTAATGAAATTGTGATTATAAAAAAATATTTATCAATGATTTGTTGTACTTTTATCTTCCTGTTATGATTTATTGCTTATATATATGATGATTATATGCTATGATGGCATAACAATACAGGAAGTCAGTTCTGACTTATTTGCAATTTGCGAATAATTAAATAAATATAGGCTTGTAAATTACAATATAATACAAAAAAGGTCACTCTTTAAAATAAATAGTGAATTAAAAAAATATGAGTTATGTGTCGATTGACGAGATATTTACGTGATACATGAATACAGATCAACCCCAATTCACTATCCACCCCCATATATTTGTTTATAAATACTGTTTAAGAAATCCAATGGATTACATTATAATAAAAGATAAGAATGGCTACCAACGGGAAGTGATCGACATCTGGGCCGTAGATATGGATCCAGAGCTCGTCCTGCCCGCCGTATCCACAGTCATCCAGATCCAGGTTCTCCACCATAACGCGGACTCGATCAGCTGGACTCACGGCCTGGATAGGATAATGGTTTATTGTGCAGTGCCGCATCGATACACCGTCCCACAGCAGGCAAAGTGATTTATGTGGGACTCATTTGAGTAACACTTTGCCAGCTAAGGGATGGTTTCTATATCTCGCTGAAATCTTAAGTCTTTAAACATGTTAAAGAACTCAATTTGCTAAGCCTATTTTTATCCATTTGAAGTTGTTTCTCACCAACGTGATAATATACCCGGATGTACGGACTAAAAACGTAACAAGTGCGTGAAAGATAAATAATGTTTGATTGCTTTGATATAGACGACACACGTCCTAATTGTTTCTTGTAATAAGCATTTTTCTCAGAAGTAGTTTTATCAGGGGGAAGTCGGTAAAGGAAGAGTTAAAGCTTGTTTGGTAAAGTTTAATACAAAATAAAAAAAATGGATCATTCTGAAACACAAGGAAAACGAAATTTCTTTTTTGCCTTTCCCGCTTGGTAAAAATACACATTAATGGATTAATTTTTTGAATGCACATATTGTATTAACCTTGATGAGCCATTTACATTCAATCCCGTAAGAGTACACACTGGGGTGACCAGGAGTGGTGAGCTCAGCTGCACTGTTAATCATTCCTCCACAACCTAAAGTGAACAACATAGGAAATCATTAACTCTTAAAGCGCTGAAACATGCTTGTACATACCATGGGAACCAAATATTTTTTTTCTAATTTAAATCATCATGAATGTATCAGTCAGCTCTTGCCGATTTACTTGAATACCTATGTTATGGGTCTACGGTCATTATAAATATATTTACTCTTACAGTGCAGGGATCGACTTTAGTCGTCAGTATCTGACGTCCACAGACGTCAGATTCTGTCGACTAAAGTCGATCCCCGCGCTGTAAAAGTTAATGCCACTCCCAGCAAACATGAGACCCAGTGTTGTTTTTTTAATGCTGGATAGTGGTCCAGCATTAAGACAACACTGGGCAGACAATCTGTTGATAAGATGACACATATAGATTCACAAGATACATTTTGCTTGATGAGCATCCCAACGCAAAAATGAGCACCCCAACGCTATCCCAATATATAAACCACGTCGGTGATTGGAATCGTAAATGAACTGTGACAATGAAGCATAAAAAAAAATAAAACAAAAAAATTTGACACGTGAGTAATAAGACGAACAAACAAACAGACAAAAATACAAAAAACAATCACACAAACAAAGGAACAAACGAACGAGCGAACGAGCAAACGAAGGAAGTAGTAAACGAACGAACGAGCAAAAAAACTAACAAACAAATCAACAAATGCATGTACAAACAAACAAACAAACAAACAAACATATAAACAAACATATACATAAATAAATCATGACATGTTTTGCTTTACATTACATTAACTGATAAAAAACAAAGACTTTTTGATTCAATACAATAAATAAATAAATATAAAGCATTGCTTGGGTTCAAACTGTTCAGCTCACCTGCCGTCATTGAAGAAGTATCTAAGCTCTCACACAGACTGCCTGTTGTTCCCTGTGGACAGTCACAAGAGCAGTCCACTTTTTGGTAGCCACCGTTTTTACATTCTTTACTGGTACAAGAACCTATTTCAAAACAACGAGGAGCACAATGGTTATTGTAATTATTGGCGATGTTAATCATCACTATGAAAAAATTCTCTCGCGACAGGTGGTCTTTAATAAAAAGGTACTTCGTGAAAAAGATCTTTATTGTATAAACTGTGACTTGATTCTGTCATTGCCTAATTTGTTTTATTATCGCTCACCGGCACAGTTGTACATCTGGTTCAGCGTGGCCTTGTCTCTGTGACTCATCGATTCGTCTCGTGAATTCCCGCCCAAGTTATCGTAGAAGACGTGGGTGAAGGTCATGAACGGGTTCAGGGGGTACATGGTCCTCACAGAGTTCGAAGCTCTGGCCAGCTGGAAATACGATAAAAAAGTATGTGAGCAGCAGGGTTGTATCCAGAGGGTTTCCCGTGGCATGCTGGAAGGCAGTGCTACTCTATGTGTGAATATGGTGCCTGGCTTCCCAGCACGTGAAACATGAGAAGTTGCCTCATTTTTATCTTGTATTTTGTATTGCCAGGATCGTAACGTTACACGTTTTCAAGCAAAGTTTCCAACCAAATGAAATTTAGTCAAATAATTTATTTGCGTCAGCAATTCCAGCTTCAAATGAATGAAAAATAGTAGGCCTAACAAACAATTCCGCAGGACAAGGATAAAAAAGCTGCTGGGTCACTTTGCTTCATATTTTTTTTTTACATTGCGGCGAACCCCACCCCTGTGAACGTTGCGGCCGAGTGGGCCCATAATGTTTTATCAGCGAATCATGCCGATCGACCCACCTACTGAACACAGCATGAACTCCGCGTCCGCCCCTGAGCAGGACAATATTACATTTTTAAATAATTGTGTATCTTTAATTATCAGCTTTTCAACCCTTGAGCGCGGACAATGCTCTAATAACCCTTCAACTACTAGTCGAGTCTAAATGATTCGTGTTGAATTTTTGCAACGTAGCCAAAGTTGATCTGAGCAGATGTCAACATAACTATTTATAGCACACAGGTAGTTTTCTATTCGTTGGATTCCACATTTTCATGATAACAAATTTTATTTTTTTTCATAATAATGTAGGCCTACTTCGGCCTTCTGTAAAACTTGTCTTGTTGAATTATATTATATCACTTCCTTAGTAGCTGAAATTGATAACGTAATTTACAGCCTCAAATGACGAACAATATTACTATTTATAAAAATAAATATCACCCAAAATTAAATAATCTGATTGAATCCCGGCATCTACCAAAATAATTTAATAATTTTAATGTAATTTTATTTGCATGGAAACGTACTTAAATCCCTTGATATGCGGTCCCAGTAGCACAATTTCAAAGTACTCATATTTGTTTAATTTACCACCCAAAATTTGCAAATGTTCAAACACCCATTTTATTTACAATAACTGTGATTTAACCTGCTAATAAAAAGGTTTAAAAAACGACAATAGTCGTGCTTAGTGCATAAAGGGTTATTAAAAAACACACGTCTAAGCATACACAAGACGTCGAATCAATGTTGGTTTAACGTTGGTCAACGTCTACGGGTCACTACCCATACGGTACAGGGATCCACACGACACCGACTGATGTGCCAGTGGAAAAAAAACACCAACGGGCTAACATGAGCGACACACAATTCCGTGTAGACTATAATATATATAATAGGCCTACTTACATCACCAGAGTACATCATGACGGACGAGATGTCAAAGGCCGACATCTCGTAGCCCGAGCTGCCGTAGATGTCGAAGTTGTACTCCAGTCCGCTGTTGATGTTGGCCGAGATCACCTCCACGTAGTCGTCACGGTCTGACCTCTGGTGTTCGTGAGCGAAACACAAACTGTGAAGCAACTCGTGGGTCGGCACACGGGCCTGTCAACACCAAGAAAATCAACTCCAGAAATAATACAAATAATGTTAACGGTAAGCCGGGCTACATTAAGGAAATGTTGGGCCACTTCGATCACAAACATAGTTAAATAAAATTCAAATTGATACCAAAATAATAATTTCGAAGAATTATCTTTAAATTATTTTATAATAAAAAAATTAACGCAGCCCTTGGAAATACATAATGTATCTTTTTGTCAACCAACTTTCTAAACCTCATATTAATTATAATTAAACGAGTCCAATATGCAGCTTGTTTTTTCCATGATATTATAACAACACATGAGTCTGAACACAGCAAGACAACTCGCAGTTGAATGAAAAATGGTCATTATTTTCTTTTAATGACATGTAGCAAATAACAGATACAGAGTAAAGTAAAATATATGCATTCATTGATAATGCTCATTGTAATGATTAATAATAACACTACTACAGTATAACTGTGACAAATTTACGTAATCATTACTAACTGTATCACCAGTGGAAAAAAGGGGGAACGGTTATAAACACCCCACCTGTAGGCCTACAATCAAGATAACGTAAAATCATCCCCAAAAAAGAAGGTTTACACGGTGTACGGAGGTCGGTTAAAAAACAATAAAATCAGTTTGAAAACACTCACATGAGTGAACAACATTTTTTACCTGTCGAACCGATAAAGTTTTAGCACAAAAGAGGTCGAATGTATGTCAACCGCACCAGACCTCTAGTGACTACTGCGACACACCTCATGCAGCGGGCGACATCTGGTGACTGCTCAGCCACCCACATAATATGATAACAGCGAGCGTATTCGCATTTTTTATAAAACAAATAAATACCAACATGTTTTTGACAAAAAAACATTTATAGTATTCCCTAAATTTACCTTTAGTGCTATATTTTAACCGTCAAAATTTATTGTGTACATTAATAGTGTCTGTCCTCATTGTCTGTTAGGCCTACCAGGGGACCCATTTCACTTACATTGGCTCCGCAGTAGTAACCTAGTTTGAGCGGCCGCGATCCCCCGTTGTACCCTTTCCCCACATACGATGAGCATCCACTGCAAAGAAAATGTATTTTATTTTTCGCTTTTTAGGTTTACGACAATCAATTCATTTTTGAAACCAAAATTCGTCAGTGAATTTTATTCCCGTGCACTATATAACCCTGCGTACAATGAATATTACCATTAATTCTAATTTTTTGACTGAGTGGATGGCATATTATCAATCAATCAATCAATCAATCAATCAAACAATCAATCAATCAATCAATCAATCAATCAATCAATCAATCAATCAATCAATCAATCAATCAATCAATCAATCAATCAATCAATCAATCAATCAATCAATCAATCAATCAATCAATCAATCAATCAATCAATCAATCAATCAATCAATCAAAAGTAATTTACACAATAGTTTAGCACTTTCAATAAGAGTATCTGAATTGTATCAAACATGTATTAGAACAATTTATTGGCATCAGTCTGTGTCAAATTCAACGCACGATGAATAGAAAATTATGATTCAAAGTTAAAGTAGGCCTACGTGACATAGGGACATGTAGGCGATTGGCTAAAATCACCCACCATCACCCCCCACATTTCACCCACACAAACTTTTTTAAAAACCTTGATATGTCTAAAACATGAAATAAGATGTTAACAGCAAAAAAATAGGGATGAACTTTATATTTTGACCCCTTATAGGGGGGTACCCAACAAACCCGTATAATATTAGGCGGTAATGCTACTCAAACGTCTGTGGTAGCTATTCTTGTTTAGCAATCTACACATGCAATATACCATATAAATGGTAATTCAATTTCCGTTCTAATGATGTATTGCATGATGCAGTGGATTAAAGTTTTGTTCAACAAAAACGTTAAAACATGTTTTTTTATTACAAAATAATCGAAATCGACAACAAAACAAGCCAGTTAACATAGTCAATGGAAACGACTTAATAAAACATAATTATTGGCCATATCTATATTTAACTTTTTTTTTGTAAACCCAGATGTGTATTTGCTTAAAACTGAGTGTCATTTAGATTTGTACATGGCATATATATTTTTAAATGAGAGAATATTGCAGCCTTTTTATGAAAATGTGTGTATTTCGGTGGGCTGAAATATAAAACATTGAACTTGCTCGACATTTGAGTGCTACTTATTTTTTGCGCTTGTTTTTACATAATTTGGGTGTGCTGAATTCGAATATGTCGGTTAACATTCTATCTTTGGTGTCATTCAGCTTCAAATGAGCAAAACAAAAAAAATGGCCGCCAAAACCACATCTGTTTTATATTTTTGTTACATATTATTGCACGATTTCTGGTTTCTGCATGATTTAGAGTTGAAAAAGTTATGTTTCATGTTTTTCGTTCAAAGTGACCTTTGTTTGACCTTCAAGTTCAAAATGGTTACCGCCAACACACACATAAAAACTGTTTTTATGCATGTGAACTATAATGTCATAAACAACATTTGTTTAATGAAAAACTAAAAAATAGACTACGTAATACGGCTGATAAGGTTGCAAGGCATTCGAAACTGTATTTAATCACAGTATATTATAACATGCTATGATTTGCTTAGTATTTAAAATGACGTATATACGATAAGCTATAGGTCAGACGATGAACAATAAACACCAGAAATGTTTTTTACGGCCCCCCAAGACATACAAAATAAAAAGATTGAGCAATTTCGTGGCAAAAATAAAATAAAGGTGTTTAATTTACATTTTGATAGTTATTTTGTTTCTTGTTCATATAAAGGTGAATTTCGCCGCCATTTTAGATCTTTTCATTAAAATTTACTCGTCAGTAACTTTTATTTCTGGTCCGCTATGCTAACAGAAATAAATCATACTATCGTCAACATTTTTAGCGGTATACTTATTGTAACAGTAAATATATATAAAAAACGACGGACATCTTGTATTTAAAGGTAAAATAAAGATTAGTTCTTCCCAAAGACACTAGAAAAAAAAATATAATAAAAATCTTGCAGAAATAATCAATTGTGCTTTCTTGAGCGAAAAAACATAGAAAATACGGGGTTTTCTTTACATTTTGGCAGCCATTTTGTGTTTTGCTAATTTGAAGGTGAGGGTCACCAAATATAGAATATTATCCGACAGATTCGAATTCAGCACACACAAATTATGTAAAGACAAGTGGATACAAAATTATAAACAGAGAAAAAAATCATGTTTCAGATATCAGCCCAAGCTAAATACAAATATTTTCAAGTAAGACTTCAATATGTTTTCATTAAAAAAAGTCTAGGACATTTATAAATATAAATAGCATTCATATTAAGCATGTACATATCTGGGTTCAGAAAATAGATATGGATATGTCTAATAATTTAATTTTCTTAAGTAGTTTTCTTTCACCATGTTGAATCGTTTGTTTTGTTGTTCATTTTGATTATTTTATAATAAAATATCATGCTGGAGCGTACTTTGAGAGACAACTACTAACTCTACTGCAATGTGTGATATATCATAAGATATTATTATCTGTTATATGGTATATTGCATGTATAGATTGCTAAACAAGAATAGCTACGACAGACGTTTGTGTAGCCCTACCCCCTAATTTTAGACGGGTTTGGGGTACCCCTCATAAGGGGTCAAGATATAAAATCATCCCTATTTTTCTGCTGTTAACATCTCATTTCATGTTTTAGACAAAAAAGTTAGTGTGGGCGAAATGTGAGGGGGGGGGGGGTGCATGGTTCTAGTCCATGGTCTAATAGTGGGTGTACTGCCCGGGCCTACGATGAGGTAGGTAATCGATCCGCTTGCGCCTGAAGTGTTAAATTATCTCTTTTTCTTGTTTCTTACCCGTACAAATCATTGTATTCCACGGAGACATAACTGGTGTGTCCCAGGCTGGTCAGCAAGGCATCCGATTTCACGCTGTATTGTACACAGCTTAGTGATTCTATATAATCCATGGCATCCAACAAGGCCGTCTCTACATCTGCATCTGTTAATCAAATTGATTAAGACTTGTATAAAGTTCAACTCCTAGCTGAATCCGGTGCACACCGCCCGTCACTATTTTGTCGTTTCCAGTGAGTTTCTATTTCATTTTTTTGTATTTATTAAGTAAAATATTTTCTTCTTTATTAAATTTAAAAAACCCAACACACAAACACGGTGAATACGGAACATAAAATAAATGTTATAAAACCAATAGAATATAGATATTTAATCGTGCCTCAATAATGTGACGAGAAGGCTACCCTTGTTAAATGGGGAATGTATTGGGATGATCATTAAAACATCGTCTGCCAGATTGAACACGATAAGTTATTAAAACTGTTCTGTCGCTAAATAACGCCAAAGAGCAGCATATTTACTGGTTGTCAAATAGGCCTACATGTATGTCAGTTCAAAACTCAGGATTAGGCCTATTTATTTTTATGGTGTGACTACAAACTCAATAATTATTGTAACAAGTTATATTTACAATGTGAAATTTATTAGCATCCCATATTATATTCGTTTTATGCTCACGCATGTCAGCAGCAATGACGTAAGGTACAGTGGCTTCCGGCCAGTACAGAATGGCCTCTGCCACAGGGTCTTTGTACAAAGAGCGAGTTTCTCTATTTCCGTGGCCCCTGTGTCTTTCGTACTCCGATCTGTTCATCATCATGTCCCCGATGTAGCATTCTTGGGCATCAATGCATCCATGCGACTGTAAGAAATAAAATAATTTATGTTTGGGTTTCGAGGTTCATCCCACTAATATCCAATATCAATCTTTACACGATTAGACGCGTTGTATTGGCCGATCAAATCACTGTTCTTGGGAACGAAATGAATGAGAAAACAGAAAGATTTGCAAATGTTTGGTCCTCTCAAACTAAGCAAATATGAGTGAGTTTTAGTCACTGTTTTATCTTATTTTCATTTGAAATGATAAGATCAATCTTAACTTTGCTAGTGTAAATAAGAGTAACGATAACAATAAGATGTTCAGTGGGTTACACCCTGGCTGTTCTTCGTGGTTTCATCACACAGCTTGAATTACAAGCACCAGGGCCAGTATTTACACATCGCTTGCACTTGATCTCATGTCGCAAATTGATTGAGAACACGCTCCCCCCGTAAGGCTTAATTCAAATATACATGTATAGACCAGCTTAAATTTAGACTGAAACCTAAGCACGTGCAAAGCCACATGAAAAAAAGGTAAAAATATACATAAATTTACATGTTTGTACGATAGATATTATAATCTGATAATATCTAGGTTTACCATAGGTGTCAATTTTTATTATGGTGTTAGTGTCATAAAAAGATAATCCGATTTTGTAACTTTGTCATCAGAACACCGATAATAAACTCAAAATTTGCAAGCATTTATACTACTGCTGTGTAAAAATTCAGATCATCAGGCAAATTTGTTATTTTATAAAAGTGTTACCGGTATTACATAAAATATTATGATATGTAACCAAAAATATAGATGTATACATGTTGTATATTTACTTGTACCTCTTGAGATGCACACAGCATCCAAAACCAGCAAACCATGTAACCGAGAAACCACATGGCACCCACCGGTGATGACGACCTACGAAGACAGTGACAACAAAACAGCGTAATATATACGACAGTCACTGTCATGTGATCCCTTCCACAGTGACGCACACAGACCCGCTAAGATTGAGATCGGTTAGGACGATTTAACAGGTTTATCCTGGATATCTTGTTAGGAGTTCGTGCTCCCAGTGAGATTTCGAGTAACGAAAGATTAGACCAATTATAACATAGGTCAGTTGACACCGCCATGTCTATTTGCCCTGTGATTGTTTGTATTGGCTTCCAAGCTAAGGATTCTCTGTCGGTCTCGCCCGCCCTTCACGGCGCTGGAAATAATGCGACTGCTTGTTTTTCAGCTGGACTCACAATAAGCCGTCAAGGCTGGACTGGGGCCCTTTATACAATGCCATGCTCGGCATTAAACATTTGACAAAGAGATATAAAGGATAGCATGTCCGTGACCCAACCTAAGATCACCGCCATTTAGCAGGACTGCCCACTTCAGAAATCTTCAAAACTTGATTTCTCTGGACATTCTGATCCCAAGTGGGGTCTAATATCTAATACCGACGCATACTGTTTAATCCGTCAGGCGCTATAAACACAAAAATAGTCGTTTGTTTTAAAATCTGTTCTATTAGCAGTTTATTCACAGTTATCGGGTATGAAATTAGTGTATAAATTTTAAAATTTCGAAATGTGTCGCCCCAATTTAAACAAAATAATATGAGGAATTTTTACTTACTTGAAGTTGTGGTTCGCGGTAGTCAAAATTCAAATAAGATAATCTCAACGGGAAAAGGTTAACCATATAGATATATATATTTTGTACCTGACTACCGGTGATTCATGTCACTATATATTATAACTAAACAACAGGTCTTCTTTGTTTAATTCGTTTATTAGATGACTAACAGGTTGACATTGCATGGTGACCGCTGGATATAGACCTCAGTACGTCTGCACAATGTCAATAGTAGACTGCCCAGTAAACACAAAACATTTGGATGACATTTATACAATTTTGGTCCAACGTCGAAGACGTTGGGCCGACGTTTTATAAAAGTTATCCAAATGTTTTATGTCTACTGGATGGGCAGGTCGACAGTGTCACGTGAAAACTAAGAAAAGGAAGCTCACGTAATGTATATAGATAGTGTGGTCCTTGTGAGGTTTGTCAAACTTTGGCCGAATTACTTAAACATATGATTATCAGTTATATTTCATAAGTTATAGAGGGAAGTTAAAGGGATTTTAGTTTAGCAATTTAATCGAAGTAGGCCTATATATTACGATGACCTGTTTTGTGAAATGTCATATAATTTTATTCCACTGAGTTTTAGCTTTAATTAAAATTAATACTGGAAATGTACACTCTTTCTGGGCTGGGTGGAGTTTTAATGGTTGATATTACCTACAAATCCGGCCAGTATTAATTTTGACCAAATGTATACAAAGTAGAAGTTCTCGTAAAAAGGTCTCTGGCGCTGACCCAACTCCGTCACGCTCATTTTGTGACGGAGTTTAGAAATGCATGCAAGCCACCATGCAAATGTCCAAAGGTGTCAATAATCAATCAATCATTTATTTATTATACTGAAATGTAGGCTACATCATATTTTCAAACAGAGAATATTATAAATTAAATTCATCGTAGGGCTTATACCCAGCCCATAAGGGCTTTCAAGTGATGCAGTTTAAACTGGGTAGCTATACAAGGAATAAGTCAATCAAAAATACTGTTTAGATTGTTATTTCTGTGACGGAGTTGTAGGCCTAAATGCTATTTTGTATCACTTGTTTCTTTTGGCTGCCAATCTGTTAAAAAAGGTGTTTAATAATAATATATACTACTATTATTAACTGTACTGATTTTATATTGGTTATTGATGTATTCCAGTGGAACAAAACTGATAATAGCAATACCGTGAGAATTTTTTTTATACTTGGTGTAGCTTGTATTGACCCGAGGTGAGAAAATTACCCATATATATTTCTGAATTGATACATCATGTATATATTATTTCATTCCAGATGTTTCGCTTTCAAACATATGCACTGAAACAGCTACTACAGACGATTCAACAGAGGAAATGAATGGGGTTTTATGCCACCTGGTTATAACAACTGGTTATACACAGGTGCTAATAATAATTGTGATGACTGGCACTGTAAAAAGGTGCAGGTTTATAGTCTGATATCAAGTCTGAATACCTATCATCCGACTTTACATCTTACCCCCTGGTCACTGGACCTGTTCATTCATGTGCTATTTCAACTCCACAGAGAGCATACAGTCCTGCAGCCGTTTCGGTGCATTGAACTCATCGTACACATTGCCATCTCTGTCCTACCAGGTACCTTTTTTCTCCCGAGTCAAGTGAAGCACTTGAGGGTGAAGTGCCTTGCCTAAGGACACAGCATCCCAAGATTGAGAGGGGAAAACATAATTTTTCTCTGAAAATCCTGCACCAAGCGGGATTCGAACCCGCACGGCAGGCAGCGACATCGGCAGATCGCCACGCTCTAACCATTGCGCCATGTCCCTGACTAATACAGACACTTAGGCTACTGTAGTTGACATAAGTGCTCTAGGGGTTTATTATCTTTCACCCTGGCATTGATGATGCGATTGCCAATGCCGGATCCCACCGGAGTTGCTCTAATTTACAATTTCATTGCGAGTTTTATTTGAAATCTCCACGGCTAGCCCATTTGGTAAATAATTTTTAGCCAATATTAATTTTGTTCAAGCAGAGTAGCTCGAATGCGTTTAAAAGCGGCGTCCGTACTTGACGGGTTACATGGATTCTAAGAATTGTTTGATCTCTGACATCGAGGGGAGTAGATTGCCAATAATAGAAAGTCTGCTCGACAAAGCCAAAATTAAGTATATGCTTACTTGCAAAGTAAGTGTATACGATATTTCGGATTTGAACGCAGGATTGACGTCTATGCCAATAAAACCCCTTTTCATTGTTGAATTATTTCTGAGAAAGGCAAAAATGTACATTTTTCTGTGCCTGTTCAACTTCTACGGAATAATCACATGTGCCAGTGTGAACTGAATGACCTGATCATTTTATTTTGAACTAATCAACCAACTAAATCAATCAACTAATCAACCAACTAATCAAACAACTAATCAACCAACCAAATAAGTTCAATATCAGGGGCCCACTATTCTATTACTAGGGAGGGGGTTGGGTTTTTTGATTAGACAAACTATTTATTTCACTTTCTATCTGCATACCTTTATTTTTTCGTCAATAAAAAAAGTCGGAATTTAAATATGTAAAGAAGGAATTAGAAGAAATATTTTAATGCAACTATTTTAATGCAAGGATCACATTTTTACGTTGGGGCTAGAATACTATAATGAATTCCTTTTCAAGATGATCTATTCACCTGTGCATTATTCCACAGGAAATGTATCGATTTAGTTTACCCTATGTACTACTATTTGTTCTAAAACAATGCTTATTTACTATTTCGGTAAGTCCATGGACTTATATATATGCTTACAAATAATTGCCCATACATCGAAGTCAACAGGTAAAGGCCCGTTTAACATAGACTAGTCGAATCAATGAAGTAAGTGGTGGTAAAATATGTAGATGTCCTTTATTTTTAATGCAAAAAAAGCAATTCATCGACATAGTATATAGAAAATTGAACAATTTCTGAAATCATAATTAATATTGAAAACAAAGCATTATATGTATGTCGCGGCCTTTAACGTTAATAAATGTCTCAACTATTGCTGAATTTATCATCGTCTGAAATTTGTCCGCATGAGAAATTTATATTTCTCTGTGCATACACCGATACAGAATTGTTGATCTACCATCCAATGCTATGAATACAAATTAGCACAGACAAAGATACAGCTCATTCTACAGCTGGTTATCGTTTAAGTTGTAACTTTACTAAAACACGACCTTTAAAGCAACGTTGCCTTTTTGTACCAAAACTGGGTATCAGGGATTTGTATTAAAAATCCTAATCAACTTTCAGCAGTTTATATGATACAGATAATTAATTCTCAGACAGCTTGAGTCGATCCTTTTGTAAGAACCGTTGTATTCTGTTGACTTGACTTGTGATATCAGCGGTATCTTCATCATCTGAAAATAACGACTTATCTTCCTGTATTATGCTGCTCGTCTTGACACCGCCACACACTACCTGTAAGTACAAACACAACAAAGTTATATTAGAAGCTGTCTTGAGCAGCCAACATCCCTGACCCGTGTGACAACTGGTCAAAAAGCAAGAAGTGGTAGAATTTGTTGGTATCAAGTGGGCCGATCACATACCACTAATATGAAATAACACAAGTAAAACCCATGGCAAAATCTTCAGAGGTAGACTGGTGGTCCGGTTGGCCCAAACAACAGGTGCAAAGAGATAAACAATAAGTCTGATTACGATTATGTTTTGTCGCGCCTTTGAGATCTGACCGACTAGGATTTATAAAAAAAATGTTCTATCTTAGCTTCTTCTATTATTCTAAAAAAGCCCGTATTTTCGAGAAATATGAATTCGTGACAGGAAACTTAATCCAGGGCTCGTACACATTGGGGCTGTTAAACCCTGACAACGTTGAAATATTTCTGTATAAACCATGGAGATGAAAGCTTTTTTCATTTTGAAAGTATCATAAATGTCATAGCTAGCTATTTCTGCCTCAATTGAATACCTATGGTATGGGCCATTAAAAATATTTTAATCTTTCGGTGCGGGGATCGACCTTGGACGTCAGAATCTCAGTCTAAAGTCGGTCTCTTGCTGAAATGGGTTAAAATCCAGGACATTTCCAGTTTAGTATCGCGCTTTTTCCACGCAACAATATCAGGGCTGGGGCAAATACATCAACTCAGTACTTGGGTACAAGTACAAGTACATTAAAAATCTTCAAGTATAAGTACAGGGTTTTGGAAAATGTACTTGGGTACTACCCAAGTACATTGCAAATGTACTTGGGTACAATTACGAAGTACCAAGTACAAATGTATTACTATAGATTAACCACATGGTTATGGTTAATCTATGGTATTACATAACGCATAAAAATATACCGGTAAATGCATAAATCAGGAAACAAAGGTCATATTGAGTTGAATAACTTGTTTATTCATTGCATATTGTAGTATTGAATTATAATAATAGTCAATGTGAGCTCAATAAATTGTTTATTCATTGCATATTCATATATTGAATGATATTAACAGTAAATGTGAGATCAATAAATTGTTTATAATTCATCACATATTGGTGTATTGAATGACATTCACAGTCAATTTGATATCAATAAATAGTTGTGTATTGAATGATATTAGCAGCCAATGTGAGCTCAATATATTGTTTAACCATTGTATATTTCAGTATTGAATGATATTATACAGTTATTCATTTCTGTGAATTACATACGATGAATATACGTTTCTGAAACGTTGAATCGCTCAGTTGGCATCTCTCTTGGTGAAATACCTTGCCTGCAATACTAAAACATCTCTTGACTGCAACAGATGATGCAGAGACAGTCAGGTACTCTAACGCCAGTTTGCTTAAATCGGGGAAAACATTTGCTTCACAGTATTGAAGAGGATCACTATTATGGTCTATTGTGGGTTGACTACAGCGGGCACGGCGCAATGACCCAATGCTGGCTTATTGCTATGTAATCATCGACGATGTTGACCCACAACTAAGACAACGTCTCGTGTTCGCTGCGTGCAGTACAGGGAGGTGTAAAAATCGCTCCCCTGTTTTTAATAACTAGGGTATGTCTGTTGACATTAAAAATAATGACCTATGTGTTGCGAAAAAATATTTATTTCCTTTCAATATCATAGTTATTAACTGCCATGATAGTGCTGTTTAATTGTATTCTAATTTGTTATGATGCATATTTTAACTACCCTGTACTTGTCTTAGTATATAATATTATTTGGTTTTGAACTTACATATCATTCATATATTAATTTTCATGTAATTTTATGGAACAAATCCTGTTGTACATAGGCATGTAAATAAATATTTTATACTGTTCATTTTTAATGACGAATAGACTTCCAATTGTCAAATAAAATATCTATCTATCCATCTAGTTATTAACGAGGAATATGATTAAACTTAATTTGTTAGAACTCTTAATTTGCCAACAAAAACACAATGGTAACCACATTTTACACATAAAATATGAAGTAATTCAGCAGAATATAATATTATTTACCTTTAAAAAAATTAACTCGAGGATATGCAATTGTCATAATGTCAATAATGTGTTTAGTGCTGAAATGGTTTTGTGCCGTAAATTCAAATGATAAAAAAAATTCTGTGTTCATATTTTCAGAATTATTGCCCATTTATTTGATCTTGAGGGGTATTTACTGTGGTTTGGCACTTGAATATAATCATGATGATAGCTCGCCGCACTGCAAGTGTTAATGAAGGCGTGATTAGCGCCGCTGTTAATTGCTCTCACATGCGCCCGGTCAATCCGACACTTCTAACCCTTGTAACTCTAAGATGTCTGCAATTAATTTTTTTTATTTTTATTATGCGGCGTGTTTGTAAACACTTAAGCACAACAGGCGACACTATATTTCCCAGACCAATTAAAATATAATTGCAATGCTTTCATGTTACAATATTGATCGAACAGTACCCAAGTTTCGAAACGTGAACATAGAAGACTCTCGCAATTAGATGGTTTTATCAGAGGTAATCGCTCAAACAATGAAAGCTCCCCCCTTCTACAGCAGACACGAGACGTTTATCCAATGTCGATTCAATATTGAGCCATCATCTGCAACGCTGATCCAACGATAAACCAGCACTGGGTTAATATCTCGTTTTTGCCCGGTAAGGCTTGTGCATAGCTTTGGTAGATAGCGATGGACGATAACCATCACAGTTACGCCTGTGTGTTGTTTTAACAATTTTATCAGTACATCTATCTGGACGGCTCACCAGAAGTATGAATGAAAGATCAAAGGGACAATATACAGCTCACCGAGAACAAGAATGTGTGATAACGCTTTACATTGATACAAGTAGATAAACTAAATTTGTTTTGCGTTCAACAATTGAATTATTTAAAAAAAATCTTATCAAAATTATTGCACTGAATAACTGAAAAGTAAATTATAATTATATATTTTTTTAAACAAAACGGATGTACTTGGAATGTACTTATCTTCAAGTACCAAGTACTTCGTAATGTACTTGGGTACAAGTACAAGTACATTTTCGAAGCTCAAGTACAAAGTACAAGCAAGTACTCGAAAAAATGTACTTAAGTACAGGTAAGTACAAGTACCGATGTACTTGGCCCCAACCCTGACCAATATACATGAAACGAAATGGTACTTTTGTACATTTCGCTAGAACGGACTAGCGATCTTATACAGAAAGACATTTTAAACCATGAACAAGTAGTATATTCTCTCTAATTTTGTTCATGTCACACATACAAGAATTGTAATAATCTTTCTAGACAAACAAAATCATTACGCATTAGACCAACCACAGTAATCACACAGCAATCCGGTAATCTGATTTTTCACACAGTAATCCGGGATTTTCCCAGGACATGACGCTGTTTTCAGGGTATCCGAGTAGGCTACTCAATTTTTGAATGCTGACAGTTTTCTATGAACGTGCATGAACCCTATAAACAAGTGCCACAATTCCCCACACTGATACCCTCTCTCTAAATATACACTTACCTCCTCACTTTTCTCCACGTTGTTGTTCTCTGGTGAACTGTCACTTTCCATTATTATCTCCATTTCCTCCAGATCTTCCGCGAACGTTACCACCTTTTTCTGCTTGCATCTCTGATTTGACAAAACACTTGGAGCTAAAAATGAAAATGATGATTATGATGCAGGTAGCGATTTCGGTTTTTCATAATCCTTTTGTAATAACCTGATACAAGTTAAGTTATTCGGCGTGGAATTACAGGAAAGCATTGGGTCCAAAGTCAGATTGTTTAACATGTTATACGAGATCTACTTAAACTGTAAGTAAAATTGTTGATTAATGTCACCTTTCGACCGGGATAGTCATTTGAAGAGTTTGAAATACGATAAAAACAGTATAGTATCAGAAATACATAATACAGAGAAATAAACAACTCCGACCTCACCATTTCACAGTGCGCTGATGCGTTTTCCCTTATAACTCTATAACCATTCGACCGATCAACACATGTAAGGCATTGTTGGAAAGGTCGTAATCTTAACTTTATTACGATATTTTCATCTTTCTTCTGCTTTTAAAACTCGATCTGCTAGCTTTCGCGATGTGTACTAAGAAATAGAAGATCGTCCAAAATGCATCCATGAGCCGGTTACTCGCTTCCTATCTCCACCACCACTGCATATATTATGCGGAAATCTATATTTAGCAGAGAGAGGGGGAGGCCGGGGTCAAGAGCACGTGGGATCTGTACAACGTCCACGTGGGCCAAGTCGTGGTATTCTGGGGTTGAGACGGCGGTTTTATGATCCCTGTATGTCGATGGTACGTTTAGCGATTCACCACGGCAATACATGGTCAGATGAGAAATTAATGAAGTTAGCGTAGTAGTGGTGGCTTACATGTTGTCCCAAGCGAAGCATCATGTTTCATACTGAGAATAAATCAAACAGAACTGATGATCGCTTAAGTAGGCCTAAGCTATCACTCACCGTATTTTAATTTACGATGCGTTTTTTTTAGCATTGCTATTATAAAGTCATGTTGTTATCCGATGTGTTTATGCTTGAAAAAAAAAATAGTAAATATTAGGTTCAATGTCGAGATGTTTTTTACTTTATTTTGTTTGTTTTCTATGCATTTCTCACATCAACTGTGGGAAAGAGGTTCCACCTCGTGTTTATATATACTGTGTCTGCTAAATTAATTCATTTTTAAATAGTCAGTATTTTATCATTAATTCTGGTGAGCAAGCCGACCAGCAGATCACTTTCAAACCATCTAACATATTTTGATATTTAAATTAATTATAGGCCCCATACAACGTAAGCCTCTCTGTGGTATTGTATTCTTTAAACATGTAACAAAATCGTTACATTTCTTTATTGACCCTCTAAAAGCAAATAGATATTTCATTTGCAATCACCTGCCACACTTATTAAAATGAATGAAATTATCTGTTTTGATTTCATAAAATAAATACGTACAATATATCAGATCAAGGCTCATCCAGCAAACACAAAACAGTCGTATAACATTTATGCAACGTCTTCGACGTTGGTCCAACATTGTATAAACATTATACAAATGTTTTGTGTTTGCTGGGCACGTCGTCCTTATTTCGATGAATTATGTCATTTAAATCAATTTATATCATTGTTATATCATTGAAGATATTGTGATCAAAATATTCTATACGATGCATAGATGCGACGAGGGGCTGAAAGGGTTTACGTTTCTTATTAGACCATGTCAATTAAAGCGACACAATCAAGCTAAAATCATAAGAAAATCTGTATTTTTATTTTCGCTTTTTAATATGGCCATATGATGTGAACAATTGTTCATAGACTAGAATTACGTATTTTTTTTTAAATTTTTGTGTTGCGCATTTACCAGTTAAGCGAGATATAAAGACAAAATTCCCGATATCTTACTTCTGACATGCATGTCCAAAATAAGAAATACGCGAATTTTGTCTGATTATTTGAATTTAATTGTTGAATTCAGTCTTCAACAACCAAGCTGTGCAGAATTTGGCCTTGTTCCGACAAACATAATATTATTACATGGAGATATACCTCCACTGACAGCATCCCCCCTCCCGGCAAACTCGAGACACCGAAACAATAATGGCTTTATGTTGGTCCACCGCTGATAATGTAGGCCCGGTGTTATTGAGCCGTTCTCAGGTCAACGTTTGTTGCACAAGGGGAGCCAAAACCCCATTCAATTTATTTCATTTTCAAGTCTGTTGGGTCACCATTAATCTGAAACATCTTTCACCTGGACACAATAGGCCTAGTAAATTCTAATATAAATGTTGGCTCAAAGTATTATGTATTTCTGATAGTATGTACATGAACCAAATTGTCAATGACACAGAAGCTCATTCTTAGTTAGAGCATAAGTTAATTATGAGTTAAAAATTCTGAAACTGTGAGGAAATTCTATGCACAGGCACGAGTTCTTTTAAAACAATTTGAAATCGGCTGAGAATTCAGGGAGTCGAAGCAGTTCTTGTGAACCGAGTATCCTAATTCATTTTCAATTCAATTTTTTTCAGCGCCATTGAGACCCAATATTGTTGAGAGATACTGGCGCTATGGAAGTCATTTTACTTATACTTATAATTAGGTCATAGTTAGGTTATAAGTTAATTAATTACTAGAAAGGGATTTCCGAGCTCCGAGGCCCGGCTTTAGTCTGTTTAAGTGCTTTAGTAAAAAAAGTGGCCCAATATTTTGTAAACATAGTTGTATTGGTTTTCCTCATGGGCCAGTATCAAAAATATCCAGGATATAATTATTGAAAGAATCATTAAGACAAGTATATCTTCAACGTGTAGGCCTATTCCTTCCACCACCACCGCTGATAATTCAGTGTACGCGTCTATACGATGTACCTGATACGCGCAATGTAGGCCTACCCACCCAATGTTGGGCCAGCATCGCAGCCCATTACTGGTTCAATGCCGGTCAATCGTATTCGACGCTGGTCCAACATTGAAATAAAATTGGGTGATTGTCCCGTGTTTGCTCTGACTGCCATACGGGTGACGCTTAATGCCCCGAAAGGCCACTACCTGAATAGCATGATACATAGGCCATTATTGTGAAATAATGCTGGGCCACCGTCTGCGACGCTGGGCCAACATTATTCCAACCAAAACTCTTTAAGCTCCTAACCACGAATATATTCGTGAATATGTTTTTTCTGAAGATTTTTTAAACACGAAAGTACTTTACCTAGGGACCTCCAACGTTATATCGCACATGCTCATAAGGACTCGTGTACAGAAATGTCAACGGTTTCGCACACACAGCACCCCTCTTTACCCTGAACATGCTAAATAGGACGCAAACTCAGACAAAATGAACTTAATAGGATACCGGCCGTAATAAAATTTCTGAAATCCGCGGAGAAATTTTATATACAAGTACGATCTCTTTCAAACAAACTAAACAAAATTGAAATCGGCCAAGAATTGACGGAGGAGAAGCATTTCTTGTTAATTGTGGACAGACGACGGACGCCACAGATCACAAAAAGTAGGCCTATGAGCTAATAAGGATGATTCTGGGTCACACGAGAGAAAAAAACGCATAATTTGTGTACCTCTTTCTATGATACGCATAACCCTGCCAGTCACTAACATCAAACTCAAAATGTTTCAAAAATGTCACAGACAATATTACACGTATATCTAACCATGATCAACTGTGTTGAACAAATCGTCCACTGTCACGCTCTGGAAGTGTAGTTTGGACACACTCCACAGCCACACAGTGTGGAGTTTGGATGTGAGGAGCTGAAATATCTAAGAAACGGGCGGTCAGGAGATGAGGCGCTCATATTACACAAAATAATTCCCACTAATTTTCAATTTGTTCATATCAGTTGATCATGTTGATAAACCTACCTTTTATGAAGACCGTCTCACATTATTTAAAAAATCCGATCAGCAGAAAGTGCATTTTATAGCTAATTATCCATTCTCCTGGCATGAATTTAGGTTTCGACACTGGGTTCAACATTTGTACCTATAAATAGACGTGCGTGATTATCCGAGAGCGACCTTTGACCACCAAGAGATTCGCCACATAGTTATTCAGACTACCTCGTAATCGTATTTGGCAGGAATTCTACAAATCGATCAATTGTACAAATCGAAGTATTGTTTAATTTACATTATAGGTATACGATATTATTTTTGCATCACTGATAATGCCAAGGTAGCACAGATAGGATCAATTTACGGAGTATATATAGGGGTACGGCATTCACTGGGGGTTCATTCAATGTACACGATATAGGGGAGAGTGGGGCGGAGTGCCAAACTAAGAAATATATATATAAATTAACATTACAGAGATCAAATTATATATATATATACATATATATATATATATATATATATATATATATATATATATATATATATAAATATATAATATAAACACCCATATTATATTAAACCTTATCATTATTAAAAATTAATTTGCTACTCAAATTAATCACTAACAGTATCGAAATTAGAGATGGACTTAATATATTAAATTCTTGAAAAAAATTCAAATTAATCATTGGTTTATTTTTCCCCATATTACTCTCAATAAATCGACACTGTACGGTCATTAGCTCAGATCACGGTAGACAGACAGGCCCGAGATTTCGTTACAAGATGGAGGATTTTGACAATTATCTCCTGTAAAATTTGTAGAAAATGGTTCATAATTGGCTATTATACTTAACACCGACACGGAACTAGAAGGGTAAGTGTTAAATTAGTTATTAGGAATTGATTGTGCATATATGTATTGATATGTTTTAAACTGTATGAGTATACTCGCATAATGCCCGTATCAAAAGATAATGAGTTGATCGCAGGGGCACCTGGTGAATTAGTATCTATTATATAATATAACTTTTTACTGCTTTTAAGTCTATAGACTTAATGAAACTTGATGTGTTTAAACATCAAGATTTGCAAATTTTTTGGTCTGAAATTAAACAAATATGAGTATTTTCAATAACTTGAAGTTATGGGTCGCGGTAGCTAGACAAAACTTCAAGTGGATGACAAATATTTGTTTAAACCTTTCAGTGTCTTTAGACGACAGAATCAGACGTCCATAGACGTCAGATTGAAATGTCGACGCTAGTAGGAGCTTGTGGAAGCTGCAGTGATGTTTAATGCCTTGTCTACTGCACTGGCTGTTCAGTTTATATATATATTAATATATATTCACCACCACCACTCCATAAATGAATTATTTTCTCCGAGGCTAACGAGATTTTGGCACACAGCGAGCTATAATCACCCTGTACATACAGTCATTAAAAATAGATTAATCCTTAAACATTTTAAAGCGTTTTTAAACAGTTTTTTACCTACTAGAAGTTGTGTTTCGCTATCGCGACTTAAAACATTACAAGTAGAATCATAAAATATTCGAATCTAGCAAATGTAATGCTCATTTCTTCTTCAATTTCTTTTGTTTGAAAGACAAAAAAGGCTGAATACCGTTATAGACGTGATTAGCTCGTGATTTAATCACAATTAGAGTATTAGAAAATAGTTCAGCTCCATTTTGTCAAATCTGATTAATTTCCACTCACTTGAAGTTGTGGATCGCGTCAGCGAGACACAACTTCAAGTGTGTGAAAATACCAATTGAATAATTTGGCGGTTAACGTCCAAACGTAATTATGGTCGCTCTTCACAGCATAACCCACAAAAAGAAAGGCAACATTACCACATTATATTATAGGAGTACATGTATATTACCTTGTAAGATGCCTCTGCTTGCCGCCACGTTTTCAGCCGCGTCTGAGATTGGCTGCACCTCCCCAGCAGATGGTTCCAGAGTATGCGCCACATCACCAGTCGATGGTTCTCGGATCAGTTGGACCTCGTCACTAGGCGGGGTCTCCTTCTCAGCATCACTCAGCGGCGGGAAACTTAAGAACTGAAAACTGTATCGCGGTTTCTTTTCAGGGTGTGTGCCGTCATCAGTGGTCACCTGGTCATCGTCTATTTTCATCTTTTTAGCCGCTGGCATCAGCACAGCGTCCACGTCGGCTTCCTTCTGCTCTAGCTCAGGTTCTTGGGCATCTGGATTAGGGAAAAACGGGGCGGGCAGAATGCGTTTTATATATAGTTTATCAAATTGTGACACCAAAAGGCAAGTTTTAATTTTGTAATTTTGCTATCGGAACGTTGAACTGAAGAGTAACAGATTAAACCAGCAATCACTAGACGTGGACACTAAGATGGATTACTGTTGGAATAGAGTCGCAGACGTTGAGCTAAAATTAAATGATGATAGTTTACAGTAATATTGATTAACCCTAGTACTGTTGAGCCAGAATAAAACGTTTTCAAGTAATTGTCAAGCGAAATAAAATTCTCGGAAATTGATAAATAGATATTCAGTAAATCATATTAAACAATTTGATACATCTTTTACAAATACAAATGGAGCTTGCATTAGGAATTCCAGCTTCAAATGGATGGAAAATGGAAACAAACAGGGTCTAAGAAAAGTGCATGGTTAGTTTTAGTTCTACCAATTGCAGTTGGTAATTGCGGTAACAATTTCAGCTTGCAATGAGTGAAAATTTGTAACAGAGAGCATAGTGAGCATGCGGACCTTCAGTTTGCGACCATTGGTGGCAACATGCGACGGACACTGTCTGCGTCTCTGAGTTCTGTAGCTGCGGTGCCAGTGTCTGGCATCCGTGGTTGGACGAGTCCACCTCCACCTGCGTCTCCATCTCAGTCTGCTCCACACTCATCTGACACGCCTGGTCGCAGCATGGTCTGTGCGACTCCACCTGGTCAACATACCATCCTCATCAAGTTAAACCAGTGCCTGCTAATTACGACAAGAGTCGTTTTAATCCGTTATTTTAAACGATTATGTCACAGTTATTGGAAATTAAATTACCGTTTAACCAGCAAAATTTGTAAGTATTCGGTCTCTAATTTAACATATATGAGTCATTTCAACCATTTCAATGTTGGCAAACCGTCTTCGACGCTGACCCAACATTGAAACAGCATTGGGTGAATGCCCCGTGTTTGGTGGGAAGTCACACATGACATACCTGCCATACATTGCACTTTAACCCTTTCAAAACTGGGTTCACCATTGTCATCCTCATCCACTACAAGCCGCGAATTCCTGTCGCAATTCTCGATTTGTAGTGGATGAAGATGATTTGATGTGGTTTAAAAAATAAAGAAAATTGACATGTATTGTTAAACCAGTTTAATGGAAATTTTCTTTCTTAAACCCTTTGTTTTAGGAAAATTAAGTATGTTTTCATGTATGTGAAATGATGCATTAATGCATCGTGAGGGCTTAAACTACTTTTTAAACTAGAGTACTTCTCATAGTGGTAAAAAAATGCACAGAAAGCAAGAAAAATGATTATAATCATGCTTAGCGTTTAAAGGCTTAATATAATGTTGTTGCAACGTCTGCGACGCTGGCCCATCACTAAACTAGCATTACGTTAACCCTTTGAAGCCTGAATTTACCATTGTCATCTTCATCCATTACAAGCCGCGAATTGCTGTCGCAATTCTCGACTTGTAGTGGATGAAGATGATTTGATGTGGGTTGGAAATTAAAGAAAATTGTCATGTATTGGTATACCAGTTTCATGGAAATTTCCGATCTGAAACCCCTAGGTGTAGGAAAATTAGGTCTGTTTCCAGGGATGTAAAATGATGCTTTAATCAACCCTTTAAGCCCTCACGATGCATTAAAGCATCATCTTACATCCCTGATAACAGACCTGATTTTCCTACAACCAAGGGTTTTAGAATGAAAATTCCCATGAAACTGGTTTACCAATACATGGTCATTTTCTTCAATTTTTCACTCACATCAAATCATTTTCATTCACTACGAGTCGAGAATTGCGACAGCAATTCGCGGCCTGTAGTGGATGAAGATGACTATGGTAAACTCAGGCTTGAAAGGGTTAATGCATCGTGAGGGCTTAAAGGGTTAAGGTTTTGGTGTTTGCAGGGTATGGATCACCTCGTCTTTCCAGGCTTGCATGGTCTGCTGGTGAGCCTCCGCGTCCATCTGCATCTTGTGTCGGGTGCTGTCATACTCGCTCTGCAGGTGTTTATGTTGTGTAGAGAGTTGTGACAGGCTCCCTTCTGCTCTCTTCAGCTCCTCCTGCTTCACGTCCAGTATATCTGCGTGTCTGCTCACCAGCTGCTGAAAGGTCTCCATGCGACGGGTTGAAGCCTGCCAGTGCAGAGGGAAAAAATTACCATCAAATATTTTCGAAAACATTTCACATAATTATATTATCCACGTTATGATTGGAATCAATGACACAAACAAATCAACAAATTCAACAAATCGCTATCAAGAAGAACTGACACCGTTCATGCTTTTCCAATTTTTCAGGGTTTTTTCCAAATTGCATACTCGTTCATGTGAATTCGCAGTATTTACTAGCTGTGAAAGATAATTTTATTATTTTCAGGAAAAATACGTTCTTAAAATAGTTTAAAAGCTTTTGTCGGTGAATAGGCTGATGATTGAAAAATAGAGATGGGAGATAATCCTTAGCGCCAAATAATTTGTACGAGAAACCAGCATTCCCGCACTCTGGCAGTGATTGGCCTACTTGAGAACAAGTCCGGATAATCTAGCACTCGCACTATATGCCACGCGCTGGACCTATCACATCTACAATAATTTATGTAACATATATCTAAAACAAAGTAGGCCCCCTAGTTCGTTACTGCCACTATAATGATTTTTCCACAAGCCTAACTGTATTTTCCCACACAAGATGTAAAATAAATATTCTAATTAAAATATTTTAGTGCAGTTTCAGAATGTATTGTTTATTTAAACGTAACATCACCTGTGTCTCAGCGTAGGGATATGTCAGGTGATTCCTGTCAACATTTCTCAGTGATGCGGCGGCACTGGTGGAACTTTCAATTTCCAAATGAATCCTGATGTTTTTAAATAGTTTTAGGTCCATATAATTCTTTTTTTTTTGTATTTATCCTGCGGGAAAATGCATAAAGGTCACTCGTATCGTGCTAGTGTTGAGATTATGGCACTGGTTCAGTTCACCAGGCCTCGTCCTGCGAACTCGGCCTGGTGAACTGAACCAGTGCCATAATCTCCACACTCGCACTTTCTCGGGACCTTTATCCATATAAACCGTGTACTTTGGCCAACATACATAACACAAAAATAAAAATACGTGCTTACAAGATAAAGCTGTTTATGACGTCTGAAAACTGAAACTATAGGAATGCTTCCGAAATTGGTATCACCAGACCGCCAGCGTGTAAACCAATGAAATGACCCATAACAACCCCCATCACAGTCGGGGATGTCATCCCGGGTCCAGAATGATTCGTTTATTATGTTAGTTAGTTAGTTTAGCGAGTCTTATCAATAAATCATCTAATTCTCATTAAGAAAATATTAGGAATATCCACGATGTATCGATGCAATACACTTTTTTGTTGTTGTTTTATTCTATAACGGATTTACATGTATATTATTTTGATAATGTCACCTTATTTTCTTGTCTTCCTTTCGTGATCTCCCTTTTCATCATCATATTAGCTTCTGATTGCTTTGTAAAGGACGAAAACAAACACAAAATTACATTATAATATACACATTCCACATTTTCTCTGATAGAATGTAGACTAATATATATAGGTGTGAAATTTCTTGTTTGTCGAAGATCTGCTAACAGTTATTGTATATGTTTTCCAATTTATCTAATATTATGAGTGATATACCTCGGCCAGTTGTTGTTTGAGATCTTGAATTTGTAGCTGGTGCAGATGGTTGGCACTGACTGAGTCGTTCGGTTGACACTTGAGCTGTACTTTGGCTTCTTTTAGTTGCTGCTGCAGTTTCACAATCTCTCTTTTCTGCTCTGACAAAGTCGTTGTCTGTGTCTGATTGGCCGTAATCAGCTGCCGGTTGACACGTGACACTTCACCGACTACGATAAAAATATTGTTCTTATGTTAATGCTTTTTACTCATAATCTACTTGACCCAGACTCATTTATTTGTTTTCTACTTTCAAGCCACCCAATTATTTACTTACTTGGAAAGCTTGGGTATTCAACAAGCGTCTATTTACCACCGATGACACCGCTGTGGATGATCATTGTGCACACTTCCAATATTTAACGCGAATTTCATGGAATTTCAATGGAACAACAAAATAGCAAAATGAAGAAGTTCTGAGCTTTCCTTTGAAATATTATACTTGAATATTAAACAAAACGGGTCATTGTTTTATTCAATGCGCGGTGGGAATTGTGGTAGCAATTCACATAGCGCAGTGACTGAAACAATAGCGAAACTGTTAAAGGTTAACGCTAACAGGTGTACTTAAGTCTGACCGTTCTTGCGCAGTTTTTCCTGCACGTCGTTTAGATGGGATGTACGTTGATTCAGCTGCTTGCACAGCTCCTGTAGATCTGCTATCTGAGATAGGTTACTGTCCCGTGCGGTCCTCTGTGAGACCAGAGTCTTCTCCTGCTCGTGGACCCTCTTCTCCAGTGTGTATTTGGTCATCTAAAAATCAACCACCCATCAAACACGACGAGTTTGACCACTGTTGTTTCAATGTTGTGCCAGCGTCGCAGTCGATGGCTCAACATCAAATCAGCATTGGATCAGCATCTCTTGTGTGGTCGTTGGGCATGATGTCATCAGCTTTCCCTGTTCCAACACTTTACTTCCTGGTGAGGCATATATCGTCATATTCAACATGTTCAACATGAATTGTAAATGCCTCAGAAAATGGGGGACGTTTGGAAGTTTAATTAGATAATTATGAATACACTTATTTATTTGTTTTATAAACTTAGGCTTTTAAGTGAGCCTTTAAAATGGTTTATTGAAGTGTTTTTTCAGGGCGAGTTAGTGTGCTGCTAATAACCGCTGATATCATGGCTGATGTCACACAGTCTTGTTCTCAGCAAACACAATACGGAATGTGGATTGTTATTTGGCAGACGCGAAAGACGTTGTGCCATCATTAAGCCAACATAGACTCGTATGTCCCGGATTCGTTAGACCAATATCACCTAATGCTGGGTCGACGTTAGTAAGTCAATAATAGTGTGCCGCCTATAGTATTGATGGACATTAACAAAACTTTGTATCTCGTGCAGTGAAAGAGGATTTCAGAATGCAGACATACTTCTTACAGTGCCTATTAAGAAGCTCAGATTAAAACGATTTTATGAAAGAAATAACCGGCTTTCAATTTGACTAAAAAAAGGTGGCTTCGTGCTGTTTTGAATAAAGTTATTTTCAGACTGTTTGGCAACTATACTACTAACTGATGAACTGATTACCATCGATCACCAGTGAATAGGTAATTAGGAATTAATTACGAAATAGCATCTCTGAAATCCGTGAAGAAGTTTTATGCACAGGAACCAGCTCTTTCAAGCAAACCAAACATAATTGAAATCAGTTAAGAATTAACGGAGAAGAAGCATTTCTTGTGAATTGTGAACAGAGTGTCCTAATTAGGTTAATTAATAATTAAACTTTCTGAAATCATTGAGGAGGTTCTATGCACAGGCACGAGCTCTTTCAAACCAAACAAAATTAAAATCGGCTAACAATTGAGGGAGGAAAAGCATTTATTGTGAATTTTGGACAGATGACAGACGATGGCATAAGCTCACCCTCTGAGCCTGAAGGCCGGATGATTTAAAAATAATATGGCTTTGGTAGCTCAACTGTCCCCAGCATCGTACAAGGCGAATTATAAAATGGATCCGGGTCGTTATCCCGACAGGTCGTTAGTCCGCCAGGTCATTACTCCGACGGGTCTATATTTTGACAGGTCGTTATTCCGATATAAAAATAATAGCTAGAGAGAGGATTAACAGTTGCTGTCGTGATGAGTGGGAATGAAAACGAGAGAGTCCATGATACAGGTCTCTATATATATCTAATAACTACGGTTGCTTAACTCTTTAAATGTTTCAATACTCTTGACATTTATTATTCATTTCAAACTGGCAAGTGAAGTAAATGTCATCTTGAAAGAAATAAAAACTAACCTCACGTTTAAAAACTGTACCTATTATGGCTGTTTAGGTCTAAATAAGTGATACTTCACAATCTGTGCTTTATTCGAGATTTCGGAAAGCCATTTGGAATATCTTACCATATATATACTGGAGGGGACTAAAAACTATTATATATGGATACGCTCAGATCAGTTGTTGGGCTTAATCATGTTAATGCCAACCAATGACATAACCTATACCTAAGTACTTTAGATCTGGATTTTCGTGTGTTTAGATTTTCGCAAATTTGTGATTTGGAGACTTTAGACGAAGTCTAGAATTCGCGAATTATCAATTTCGATGACAGGTAGCGCTATTATATTAATAATTTTGAGAGATTCTTAAATTCGCGAATTTGTCCGCCATCACAAAAATAAAAACCTCGCGAATATTACAAGATCTACAGTATTCAAAATAACTGTCATTTCAGTCCAGTATGAACATTTGAAAGATCATTTTGCTTATCACACAGCCTTGAAAATAGAGGTTTCAGGTATGGTCAAACTATGACGATTCTCACAAAAGTTCGCCTGGGAGGATTCCTCAGTATATAGAACTTTTTTCGTCATAGAGGACAGTCATGTCCCTAACACCAAAACAATAAAAAACCTGGTATTGCAATTTGTTTAAGGCTGACCCCTTTCTTCTCGTAAAATGCTCATGGTGCTGCTAGTTTAATGGTCGGCCCCTAACAAAGTCTTTATAATTGTAACTCATTCGATAGCACGTAAAAATGGACAATGCGTATACACTCGCAGACCCCAATAACCTATATATTCTAGTTTTCAAGGTAATAATTGGAATAAAAGCGAAAAAAATAAAATCAGTCTCCAACTGGCGGCCATTTTGATTATCGGTAGACAGCTTAATATCTAATCAAGTCATCACCATACATAATATGAGTAGCCTCGCATAAAAAAAACCCAGATCATATTCTGACGTCTTAAGTCTATCCCCGCGCTGTAAGGGTTAATGAAAACAAGAAGAAATACCTGGTTGTTAACCATTTACCCACTAAGCACGATTACAATCGTTTTCAATCGCCGTTATCGGAAATAAAAATGAACGAAATGTGTGTTTAAACATCAGGATTTGCAAATGAATGGTCTCAAAATAAGCACATGAAAACGATAAATGTCAATAGACTATAGCCAAACCTGAAAACCTATACTAGACTCGCAGATTTTATCATATTAAACCTTACCATATTATGAGTAATTTTCAATCACTTGAACATGTTAAAGTGAGTCGCAGTAGCGAGACACAAAAAATAAACCAGATACCATAAGGGTTAAGAAGGACAAAATTCACAGTGATAAACATCTCTAAATTTTAGAAGTCAATATCACCAGAAATGCATAAAAATATGCATTTCATATTCTGATATTACTCATATTACTTACTTGAAGCGATCGCACTTCATCTTTGAGCATCTTCAGTTCTTTTTCCGCACTCTCATAGCTGGCAGCAATTTTAGCCTTGAAATACCAAAGAATACAACATACAATATTTTTTTATATTAGAAAAATAAGAGATAATTTCATATTATGATAATAACAACATGCATAATAATGGCATTAATAAACCCTCTGCACGTTATCGTTGTGATAAAAATCATTGCATTTTAGTGTGATAATGTCAAAATCTGAACAAATCCCAGCAAAATGAGACATTGAATTAATGCTGGTTTAATGTTGACACACCGTCTGCGACGATGGCGCAAGATTAATCCAGCATTGGGTTATTGTCTCGTGTGTGTGATAGGATATGACATGAAGTACCTTTTCATCTTCTATTTGCCGACGATGTGCGCGAAAAGCAGCCTTTGCTGATGTCACTTTTTCTTCCCTTTCTTCCTCAAGACACGACACTTTAGTCTTTAGATCTTCCTTGAAAAATGCACATAAATTTCAAAATTATAGAATATAACTTTAAAAATGATGTATAATACGATCTTTAAGTGAGTTTTATTTTTAGTGCTGGTCACATTTTTTTTATTGAAGGTGATGCTGTAATTAGCACGTTTTTTATATTCAATTTAAGATTACTGTTGATGTAATTATGTTACTGTAGTCGTTCAGTAATAATTTAACGGTAACTTAACTGACAATAATCTATTTAAAAAGTTAACTTTTCGGCGGTGTCTATTTATAAGCATATCTATTTATTTTTTTAAAAAATACTTACCACGTTTGTATCTAAAACGTGTTTTTCTCGAAGGATCTGCTTTAATCGATCTTCATTTTCAATGTCCAAAACCTTACATGGCAAAGTAAAACGTTATTGTCCAATGGCAAAACCCCCCCTGCTACACCAAGAGTTATACATTTTCCCTATATGCATACTAATAACGCTCTACACACACAACCATGGCGTATGTATGTACATGTATAGATGTATAGTAGGCCTAACTAGTACTAGTCAACAATAAAATCATTTCATCCATTTTACATGATAATTTAGTCATAAACCCACCACACCATTACACAAAAAAACACATTTATTTTAGTACACGAAAACATCAGCTTTTATATAATAATGTTTTTCAATGAGAAAGTTAAGATAATCATAATCTTAAGATTTTAGTAAGATTAGTGGCCCCAGCACTTTATGTAATACAGCCCGTTAACAAATTGTAGACGGCGGCGAAGCATGATAATACTCATACATTCGCATCTAAGGGATGTATTGGGAATTAACAATTTACTCACTCGTCTAATTTTTAATTCCTCCACGATTTCAAACAGGTGATTTCTGAATCGTAAACCATCCACGCTGATAACTGGTTTCTTTTCAACCTTCTGTTGCTCAACTGAACATGGCAAGTTATGCATTTACATTAGGCATGTTTCATGATAATACTGTTATTATCAGATTATGTGCCGAATAAATTGAGCATTCGTCTCTAGTTTGAATAGTGGAATATTTCGTCCGAAATTTCATTCCAATCTACCAATCCAATCCTACTTTAAGTACATAGATTACTGGACATGAATGTGATTCTTATTTCAGGCTTCCAGGGATGGACATTAAACCACTGGACAATTATCGTAACATCATTATATGACAAAAAATGTAAGTAATCTTCTAGAAGAGAGCTTGAGCGAGTCCGTATTGTTTTAGCCATTCTATGAAATTGTTATGTCTGGTTGCCTCTAAGGCCTCAAAAACCCCGGCGCCCCTCTCACCTGATCCTGGATTCGCCACTGTTGACAATGCCCTCTTTCTAGCAAATTATGAATAAATATCATTCAGCTCGCATACCATTTCAACCAAATCTCTGTCCTCTCCAAAACGTGAGCACAGATTTGTAAACTGTGGCCACTGTGATTAGTAAACTGAAATATCTGATTTTAATTCCGACATCTGAGCAAAGACAAACTGTGTGCAAAGATGGAAATATCGTGAGCACAAATTAAAAATCGTCAGCTTGAATCGACGAACTGTCAACATGGAATAGAAAAAAAATCATATTTGATATCAACGGATATCAACGTTGTCAAGTGGTAGGTATACCCTTTTCAGATCACAACGATTTTGTAAACCTCGATCACTAAAAAAAATATGTGAGCGCATAGATTTGGTAGAAATGAGCACGATTTGTAACCATGTCAACGGATTGAAAACAGTGGCGGATCCAGAGCAGATTCGTGTAGGAGGGGGGGGGGGAGCAGAATTGGCCACAGAAAAATGACTTCGAGTAAAAAGTGTGACAAATGGTGTATTCTTAGTGCACAATTTTAAGTTATCAATACGGTATCTAGGTCAATTTTCATCTGTCACGCAATAAATGTGATTTCAGATCTCCAGATCTATAGCATACGATTGAAAACATATTGAAAGATACTTTACTTTCTGATGCAATCTTCTCATCAGCAGCGACAGATTGGGTTTTGGGTGATCTCGGGGGAGTGAACTTCAATGATGTGATAGCAGGACCTATTTGTTCTGGAGTCAAGGGTTGCAATTTTGTCTCTGTTAGTGATCGCTTTGATAGAACATCGTATTTTTTATTTTCACTTGGAGATTGGCTTTGTTTTTCTTCCATCAAATGGTTTTCATTTGCGACTGCAGACATCATAAAGCTGTTCACCATGAAATATCAGAATCAACCTAAAATAAAAAATACAGCAAGCCCACCTGTATTTCAATTTAAAACTATATAAAGGCTACATGTAATTTATGAAAACAGTGGCAAAGATAGCAATATAGACTGCCTAGTGTAAAAACTATGTAAGATGGATGATAATATCAGTAGGATGGTGGTTTAAGGGGGGTTTACTTCACGACGTCAGTGGCAAAGGCGTTTTTTCAGCCATTGCTGAACTTGTCCGAGAACTCGTCATAAGTAACATGCACAACAAATCAGAGTGGGATACATGAAAAACTTCTGAGGATAATCGCACCCATTAGATCAAATTGACGTAAAATGTAAAAAATCGCAATAAATCGGTCATTTTGATTTTTTTTAGGCGATAATCAAACTTTTCAGAAAAATGCTTAGTAATAACAATGCTTAGTAACAAATTTGAGCAGGATACATGCAAAATTTTTCAAGTAATCGCGCCTACAAGGTCAAATTATTGATGTAAAATGCAGCCATTATTGAACTTGTCTGAGAACTAGTAATTTGTAGCATGCTTAAAAAAATTGGGAAGGAAAAATAAAAAACGTTTCACGTTATCGTACCCACAAAAAAATGTTGACGCCAACGCAACCAAACTTCAATTGCAATAGCCCACCTTTTTAATTAAAAGACGGGCTAAAAAATGCTACTTTTCACATTTATTTACAAAATAAAGTAAAATCAAAATTTAGTAAGGCCTTATCCGGATGCAGATTTCTACTCTCTTGAATTTATAACGGCCAAAAATAGCGACGTATTTTTAAATTGGTATGCTGATAAAAAAACGAGTCTGTTTTTTATTTAAACAGGAGATGATGGATTATTGTAGATCAGAATGATGTGGACATCTTTTGTCGCGCAAGCATGAGATATTGTGATTTATTAATTGAGGCTACACCAACGAAGGGTGTCCACACAGCGTTGATCCATTTCACCACATTACTACTGCATCCGTTGCTATGTCAATTTTCAGAACAAAGTTCTTGCCTGAAGCATGGTCTGTGAAACTTAGCACGAGAGCCACAATCACAGCAACAAAACTGAACATTCTGTGAAACTCAATGCCCTTGACTTCCTTTGTTTTTACCGAGCTGGTTATTACAACGAAGTATAGGGTGGGGGTACTATTTAACCTTGTTTTCATCGAGTGACGTCACTGCGTTTCACAGTATGAAGTATGGGGGAGGGGGTCTTATATAACCGTGTTTTCACCGAGTGACGTCACTGTGTTTCACAGAATTCAACGAAAGTTTGCCAATGTGTTTGTAAGTGACCACTTGGGCCCAACAGTCAATATAGTGGCTAAACGTTTTGTCAAGACCCCATTGCACACTTACCTGGTGAGGGATATACGTGACAAGATCAATATATTAACATATCCATTCAGTGGTTGGAATGGAATATGCATTAAGATCCATATTTTTATACGACATGACCTCAACCATTCTGAAAATGAAAAATGATTTTGGCTGATAGACAGCGCTATAGGGTGAAAGGGTTTCGTAAAACAGCCAACATCGCTATAGGTTGGATGGGTATCGTAAAATAACCAACACCGTGTATGAATATTATGGTTGTTTTCAGCACGGTTGTCCCACATGTCACACAAGTGTTAAACATCAAGGACAGACCAAAGTATGAGTGAGCTATACGCTCTCACATTCAAGAAAGAAGTGTCATTAAAAAAGTTAGGTTACAAGTACATTTTGCAGGTGGGATTATTTTTTGAAAAGAAATGTCAGATAACCTACTTGTCTAAATCCGTCAAAGCTCTGAACGTCATGCCGCAACTCGATCCTCGCAATTTTTTGGTGGTAGAGTGAACGCGGCAGCCATTCACTGTGTAGAGAGTCGGAGAGGATCGAATATGTGGATTTGACCTCACTGTATCCGGCTTTAAATAAATATGACAAATACATGGTCGGACATCCGCAAATGATCGTGCACAATTTATAGTCCATATTGACAAGTATTTTTGCTTGGCGTAAGTTTCAGTGTTACCACCACGAGGTTTTTTCATCCTGTTCTATTGCATAAATTTGGTGGTAAACTGCTATTTCCCCTGTGACGCATATGCGCGGAATCTGAATCTGCAGATTTATGTAAGTGCAACGATGCAGATGATAAATGGTACGTTTTGTATACCCAAACTGTAAAAAGCAGGAGAGCTTGGTTTCAAAATAATACAGATTTATGAGGTGTATCACTGGGCCAAAACGACAGAATATAAACAAGAAGCTTCAGACTGGTCTTCAGATATTGCTAGGGAACAATACATCCAGGATGCCCAGGAGAAAGAAGGAATAGTCTTAGACTTATTCTGTAGAGACTAACCCTACGCTAAGATCATTGGCCAAACGTTGCCTCAAATCATGTCGGGGTAAGTTTTGGTCAGAGTGAAAACATGACGCATGCCTCATTTTTCAACATCACCCAAGTCTCAGATTTTTTAAAACAAGTATACATGCGTCAAATATTGATGTTCAAATTACTAATGAGAATAAGATTAGGACTAATTAGTGCCATTTTCGTGATAGTGTATCTTCAGACCTGTTATCCAAATCAGTCACAACATCTGTAGCTGTAGACGTAAATCTAGGTGTCTTCAGATGGCACCTGGTGAAAGGATGACACTAGAAGGATGTAGAAGAGTAACTCAGAAATTGGTCTTTGCGTAGGGACATGGGAAAAATAGCTGTAAACTTAAAGGGATACCTTTTTAATACCCCAGTCACACATACACGACGCACAGCCCACGTCTTAAGTGACCAAAAATAGAACAGTGCGTCGTTTGTCAGGATATGAGAAGAGCCAGCGAGTTTAAGACGAATGAACAGCGTGTTATAAATAAATCAGGTGTATAAATCAGCGAATACACAGCATATACGTTATATGCTGGCTACTGCAATTTACACCCTCATATAGGTGAACATTTCTTGCATCAGACAGATTTCTTTGCTTAAATCTGGAAAAATAGGGGTGTTTCAAGTTACCCTGAATAGGTTACTGAATGCTCAAATCTGGGAGAATAAAACAATGCACTTAACCATTGTCTGCATAGAACCGTCCGTATATATACGGTTTCAAGCATATTTAGATTAATATTTAGAAATCCATGTAACACTAAGTTAGATCGATAGTCTTTGGTAGATGGTTAGTGAATCCAATAATTCAATATTGGGGATGTCTATTCTTTATAAATAAAAATATATTTCGTCATTTGAAGCTGGAAATTGCGTTAGCAATTCCAGCTTTAAATGAATGAAAAACGGAAGCAAACAATTAAGCAGCACAAGGGTTAAATGGGTAATATCCACAGACAATTGAATTATCGTGCATGTACATCTCTGCTTTTGCAATTTACATGAATACAAAACTGAAGTCATCTGTCAAGCTATAGAAATGCTAGGTACCGTACATCAACATGTGTGGATATGATTGATTTATGATACATCTAAACACAAAGTTTTAACATAATTATCTACATGTACTGCATACCTATGAAAATATGCATGGTATGATAGGCTTCATCATTGTGGGTTTTGTACTAATTTTTTTTTAACAACAAACAAGCTAACAAACAAGCTGCTATTACATTAGCTTCAGTTTCTTTTTGGCAGCTTCTGTCTCCTTCTTTGCATCTTCCAACTCTTTTCTCTTGTTTTTACTCTCGGCCATAAGAGCATTGGCCTCTGTCAGCAAAGTCATTCTATTTTTATGCTCTGCTTCTTAACACAGCTTGTCTGCTTTGCCAAGTAGCCTTGCTGCATCTGTCTCTAGTCTGCGTTCTTTGTCCTTACACTCATCTACTTCTTGACGAAACTCCTTCTTTTTTTCGTCCAGCTCACCAGCTTTTTTTTCTGCTTTTGTTCTTCAACATGCGCATGCTATCTCTGGTGGGAATGTTTGCAGGACTGTAACATTTCTTTGTTAATCACAACTTCGTGGATTTCACATCCCATTTTATTTATGCCATCATACACTGGTCGGTATGCACACAGTGTATCTCCACACATATAGTAGGAAACAACATCTTTGTTTACCGAGAACCCTCTTTCGACATCTGACTGACCATGAGAAAGAACCAGGACCATCTTGACCACTTTCCAGAGCACAGTAAATTTTGTTTTATCATCGAGCAGCTCAAAGTAGAAATTGTCCAGTCTCTGGCTTACAGGATCAAAACTCTTACATTTATTTTTGTGGTATTTCTCCAGTTCATTGAGAAGGGTTTCAAACTGTTGCCTCGCTTCATCACATTCCTCAGCACTGAATCTGTGGAGTGCGAGCATTTTTGACAGCAGCCTCTTAAACTTATCGCCTGCAGTTTCTGTGTGGTTTATCATGACTCTTGGGTCAAGAGCAGACAGGCATCCAACAACATAATACTTTAGTGGGGACCTTTCAACCAATTTCTCCACCATTGCTTTCAGAAACGTTTGGCACTCTGTATAAAATTCTAGCAATTGCAGCTGAGATACTTGCTTGTTTTTCTCCAACTTCTCAATCATAGCCTGTAGAGCAAATCCCACATCGACTTTCTTTAGGTTCAACATATTTTCTTTTTTGTCCCGATCAATTCTCACCAACTTTGCTCCATCTAGGATCTTTTTCTTCACGAACTTGTTTATCAATGTCTGAAGAATATGTTGTAGATCTTCAGCCATAAACACAGCCATAGGTTTTTCAGTTTGGTATTTCTCAAGATAAGGCTTGACTAACCTTGCTTGAGTGATGAAGAACTGAAGCTTTGCAGGTAACAGAGGGTCACTTGTGCACTGCTGCGTAGTGGTGAAATTTTGAATTTAGGGCACTTTACTTTTTGGCCCTTTGAGATTTTCTTTTATGAACTTGACAATGTTCAGCCAAATAGCGATAGCTCGTTCTGCAACATGTGCATCCTGTAGTCATCTGGTGGAGCAAAAGCGCAAAGGGAGTTGGTTGCTACCAGTAATTGTCACATAATCTTCGGCCCTTGCAGGTGCGTCATGAAATAAATAGTGAAGTGAGCGCAGAAAACTGTCAACGTTGCACCCCGTCATCTGTGCACCTCTTTTAAATGCACCATGGATGACATGGAGGCTACAACTGCCCATGTTTAGTAGCATTGGTATATCATCTGAATTCCTCTGTTGTACATGTACAAGCTCTTCTTTTTCAACAAATCTAAAGCTCTTGTGTGGCCTAGAAATTCAGACTGAAAATATCGACTGACAACACATTTCTTTTCGTTGTCCCAAAATCTTAATAGCATGTCCATTTGTTTCTCTTGGATGGCTTTATTGAGGAGACGGAGTAGATGCATTCTGGCTGGGACACGGCTGAGAAGACCTGACGCTGAAAGTATGGCGCAAGTCCGAATTTGATCAGGTAGCCACACTTTGTTTTACCACACGTGTACTGCTTTGCGGTTAAATCTGTGAGTCGGGGAACATTCGCGGAAAGAGATGGTTGGTGTTCTCACAAGAGTTGCATGAATAATGTTCCATTACAGTCTTTATTGCCCATATGATCTTTGTTTGAAGAACCGCATCTTTCGTGAGAAATGAATCGGGATACCCTTAAACAAGCTCCCAAGTTCCAAAGTTCCCAAGTTCCGGGTACTTCAAGTTCCAAATTTTAAGTTCCGGGAATTTCAAGTTCCGAGTTCCAAAATAAGTGAAAAAATATATTAAAACATTATTTGCAAAAATTGTTTTTGTCGGAAAAAGAGTTTGGTACCCATTATTAATTTTAGGTGGTGTAGATTAAAGTTAGTTTTACACATATTATTTTATATTTTGTTTATAGGCGATCTTGGCAAACATTTCACGATGTGAAATTAAATATATAGGGGCGTAGCCCCAGCCCTACAGGTATGAAATAAAATTTACAATAGAACCGCAAATTTATTATACAAAATCTAAAATAAAGAGTATTACCATATGATATTTTCCCAGATATATATGTAGGATCCTGACATCGCTTAGTCAATGTGGCGCTTATCCCCAGATTCCTGGACGCGGGCTGACGGGGATGATCGCCTCGTTTTCATACCGTGGTGACGTGCGCACACAGAGCAGTGTGGTGCGGCCTTGGTATTTTTCCCTCACTTCAAGCGTAATACTCAGCGACTGCGGACGTGCCGCAGCTCGCTCTCGCTAAGTCCATAGAGACGTGCCGTGCGCGGATGGTTGTGCTTTGCTGTTATCGCATGTTAATCAAATAAACATGACAAGAGAGAAGACAGTTTCCTGGTTTGTTTAATACCGTCTACCAGACGGATGAGGAGGATATTTGAGTTTTGATGGCGAAATTGGGCGGAGTCCTTCGTTGGCCGTTGTGACCCCATAACGGAACTCCCGGTGTAGGTTTACCACGACATATTGGTTAATCCGACCTTCAACTCGCCATATTGGTGACCCCTGACGACTGATCGTTTACGCAACAGTGTTTTCACCTAGACGCCAGTTGAAAACCGCTGTTTTCAAGGATAGTTTCATTAATTTTAGGGGATTTTTTGAAAAAAATCAATAGCATTTTTTCACAAGGTACGTGAAAGCTGTAGGTCAAAATATATATATGCCAGTTTAAATTAGTCAGAAAGAGTTACCAGACGAGAAGCACGTTTCTTTGCGTCGAAAACGGCGTAAATTTCTAAACTTTTGGTCGAAATCCCACGTGCTTGGCGCCTTTTCAAGATGGCGGCCTTGCCGGTTCTCTAGAAGAATCCAGAAAATTATTCTTATAGACATAGTCTATCATTTTTTTTATCGTAAGAGTTTGTTTAATGCCTTCATCCTACTAATGCCACTGTAGGCGAGTAGGAAGTGGGTATTTTCTGTAACTCATTTTTATCGTTGATTACCATAATTGGGTAACTCGATCTTAAAGTCCACAGACGAAATCTCGTCATTTTTTCACGATTTTTCTACAAATCGACAGAAATTTTTACTACCGCTTCGACTCGGGTAACCTTTAATAGGTTAAGGGCCAAAATAAATTGTTTCCCTAAATGAATGTCAATAAACGGTCTTATTTGGTCTGTTTAAAAATATTCCCAGGACCGTAGGTCAATATTTTGAACTATTATCATATGTTATTTCAGAGAATGCTGAATATTGTATTTGTATTTGGTAGGTGTGCGCCATCTTGGTCGCTGGTTTCCCTAACTTAGCTCAAAGCTCGCCGTGGGCACCCACGTGTTCCCCCCTAACCGGCATGCATCGGGACAGTGAACCTGTGTCGCCGCATCACATTAGCATAAAGTAAGCCGCCATTTTGATTTGTCGGAGATTATTAGTCACGTGTTCCAAATTTTACACGGACAGATTGTAATAAATTTTTTTTTTAATTGTTTGTAAATTTTCTTTTTCAACACGATTGAGGGAGAAAATGTGTAAATAAGTCGTTTCGAAAACGAAATTCTGTCACTAATTGTGCGAGATTTTTTTGTTCACTTTGAAACGCTTTTTGGTGTTTGTAATCGTGCTAGTCTATTCAGCGCCTTATTTGGGCATGCAGTAGCTGATGAATATGCTAATGTGAGGCGAGACAGGGATGCTGACTGTATACTATGTACGCACCGCTCAAAGCTTACCGTCACAGACTATAAGCCACATGCTGCCTGCTGCACAGGCTGTGAGGGCCGACAATACACCACACACACACCCACCACAAGCGACATAAACCAACCGCCACCGAACACAGTCGGTTTATACGTCAACCAATGAATCGATGCGAGCGATTGATTCGGACGTTTATGAAGTGATTCGGTGATGAACATACCATTATAAAAAAAAAAAAACGTGGAATGTTCATCACAGATATCATTTTCAGCGAAATGATATACTTTATCATTTATCAGCATAGACTACTGTCAGTCACGTTTTAAATATTATTCTTAAATCACAAATGTCACTGTTTTTCTTCGCAGTCACATTTAGTCTATCAGTTTGAGAACGAAATTTTCTCACGATAGTTATTTCTGAAGTTTAAATTTTTTATAAATACAGAAATATTCGATTTGACAGTTGCGCTATTGCGAAACATTGCAAATATTTGAATGTGTTTTTCGACTTGTGTAAAAAAATTATTTTTTTCACCCAGGTCGATTTACAAAATACTATTATCATAGCTTAGCATAGCTTATCACAGTTATATCTGGCATATTGTTTTTATGTACCACTGCGACCTACGGTTTTCACGGTACCATTTTGCATGTGTGTGACTCAGTGAAAACGTTTTATGTTTCATATAGACCTCCAGTTTTCACTTTAATCAATACATACCTTTTGTGAATTTGTGAACAGCACTTAGGTGAAACTTCAACGACGCATATTTCTGCAACTAATCTGCAACCCCCGTTTCTCGCACCATGCGACATAGCATGAACATTTGCTACAGTCTACACTTCTAGCTTCAACATATTACAGACATTTTTCATCCGATTTTTACGGCATTGCACAACCTGTCCGCGCACGGCGCGTCAAAAATAGTTGGCATGTGTTAATACGACATGCCATTTTAAACACATTTGGGATAGGCACAGAGCCAATAGGCCAGCTATCTCAGATGCTTCATTAATTAAATAATTTTACAAACACTACTTCATCATGTCAAAGCAGTACGACAGCGAAGGATTCATGTCAACGCCTCTAGAAGGTGCGGGTGCTAGACCAAAAGATAGCTATCATCCCGACAGTGAAGACAATGAGGTTCGATTCCGAGCAGCTGATGAGGAATATCAACGCCTCAAAGCCGATTTTGCTCGGATTGCTCGGGATAGACGTTTGAATTCCCACTCGAGGAGTGACTCATCAAGGAGTTCTTCACCGCTTGGTAGCCAGCCGCAGAAACGAGCTATGAACTTGCCAAAGTTTAGAATCGCAACTTTCTACGCCTCTGATGTGGAGCTCTGGTTTAAACAAATCGAGACGCAATTCGCCCTCCACCAGATCGATGATGACGACGAGAGGTATAGCCTAACCTGCGCTGCACTTTCTGGTGAGATTGCATCAGACGTGAGAGACGTGCTGCTGCAGCCTTTCAGGTCAAACAAATATGACAGCCTGAAAGCAATACTAATTGAGAGGCGAGGATTGACAACACCTGAAAGGGTTAATAAAGTTATCTCTGGCGAGAAGATTGGAAGCGATATTCCCTCGCGGTTCCTGAGGCGTCTGCAGAAGACTGCAGGTTTCGGCACCAAAGCTGTTGTTGGAAAGGCTGTAATTCGGCAAGCGTTCATACGACAGATGCCCGCTTCCATCAGAGCCCATTTGGCAACTCAACCCGACAGTGCCTCCCTCGAAAGTTTGGCCGTTTTGGCTGACAGGGCACTGGCTGCAGAACAAGACGTTGAAGAGAGTAAGCCGGGGGTCGCAGAGATCAAAGTCGACGAGACCAGCAAATTAGTTGGTTTGTTAGAAGATCTATCCAAACGCATCAAGAAATTAGAAACAGTAACAACATCTGAGAAGAAACGAAATAAAGGACGTGGACGAGCAAATAACTACGCTCACGCGCCTGCATTTGCCCCTAATGTACAGGCCTCAGGTTTCATTAGTAACCAACATAGTCAATATAGAGACGTTAAAGATAATGCTCGACCTTTCGCTCCGCCGACGAATTTGCAAACAACCGCTCGACCTTTCGTTCCGCCGCCGAACCCACAGAGAAATGACGCCGCTAAGACTTTGAATTCGGCTGATGCACCTGTCTGTTATTTTCACCAGACTTTCGGTGACAAGGCACGCACGTGCAGAAGCCCCTGCGCATTTTCTTTAAACTGCTAAGCCAGAGCAAGATTGCGACTCTTGCATCTGGCGGTATAACTGAGCCGCGACATGACTCCGCGAACGCTAGTTCTCCACAGTTATCTCACTCTAAGTTATTATATGTCGCAGATAAAGGACACAAATGCAGATATTTGATCGACACGGGCGCAGCTGTCAGTGTTCTGCCGAAATCTTGCGCTAACGGGATTTCGGGCGCTGACAGTCTCCCCCTGGTGGCAGCTAATAACAGCACTATAAAGACTTACGGCAATTGTAAACGCGTCGTCGATGTCGGTTTAAAGCGTGAATATCCGTGGACGTTCATAGTGGCAGATGTACAGCAACCCATAATCGGGGCTGATTTTTTAATCCACCACAATTTGCTCGTAGACTTGAGAAGCAGATGTCTTCGAGACATGCGTACAGGCTTAGTCATTGCCGCTTCATCATCTTCAATTAAACCTCAGTCATTGAACAGAGTTGATACAGTTCAAAATGAATATACTAAACTCCTCGGCCAGTTCCCGGAACTGACACGCCCTACGACAAAGGGTGAGCCCGTCAAACACGGCATAAGTCACAAGATTGTGACTAAAGGTCACCCGGTTTTTGCTCGACCACGACGTTTGGCTCCCGATAAGCTTGTTACCGCCAAACGCGAATTTGACGATATGATTAAATTAGGGGTCATTGAACCCAGCGACAGCGAGTGGTCCTCAGCGCTTCACATGGTGCCAAAGAAAAACGGCGATTGGAGAACATGCGGGGACTACCGTAGTTTGAATGCACAGACCGTACCGGACCGTTATCCGATTCCGCATATTCAAGATTTTACGCAGCGGTTAGCCGAATCGAAAATTTTTTCGAAGATAGACTCAGTCAGGGCTTATTACCAAATCCCGGTGGAACCGTCCGACGTACACAAGACTGCTGTTACCACACCTTTTGGCTTGTTTAATTTCACTAGAACCCCATTTGGTCTGAGAAATTCCGGTCAAACGTTTCAGCGATTTATAGACCACATGACACGCGGACTTGATTTCGTTTTTGTTTATTTGGATGACCTACTGGTAACCAGCCCAGATCATAAAACGCATAAGAAACATCTACGAATTCTTTTTGCTCGACTATCGGAGTACGGAATCATCATTGGTCCTGAAAAGTGTCAATTCGGAACATCTGAATTAAGTTTCTTAGGTCATCACGTTTGCGCCGAAGGCATTTCGCCGTTACCTAGTGCCGTTGACGCGATCGTTAATTTCATTAAACCCGAAAAGCAACGAGCATTGCGTAGGTATCTGGGAATGGTAAATTATTACCACCGTTTCATACCGCATTGCGCCGCGAAGCTGACGCCACTCAATAATCTACTGACTTCTGCCAACGAAGGCCATACCAGATTGTCACCGAAATCAAATTTCGATTTGAAGTGGAATAAAGAAGCAGAGTCAGCATTTTCCGAGTCCAAACAGATACTGGCAAACGCTACGCTTCTGGTGCACCCCGATTCTACGGCCCAGCTTAACATCACGAGTGACGCTAGTGATGTCGCCGTCGGTGGCGTTTTGCAGCAATTTTTAAACGGTATGTGGCAGCCGCTTTCGTTTTTCAGCAAGAAGCTGAACCCAGCAGAGACACGCTATAGCTCGTTCGATCGTGAACTTTTGGCAGTATACGCTACAATTAAACATTTCAGACACAATTTAGAAGGACGAAATTTTTTCGTTAATACTGATCACAAACCGTTAACATTCGTAATGTCATCCGTGACTGAGCGCGCATCCCTACAACAAACACGTCATTTAGCGTTCATCGCTGAATTCACCACCGATATTAGATATGTAAAAGGAGAGACAAATTCCGTCGCTGATGCGCTGTCACGACCATCAGTGTCAGCGATACACGATGGCCCAGTGATAGACTATAAAGCGTTGAGTCTCGATCAAGCTAATGACTCGGAATTCACACGTTTGAGACATTCGACTACGTCAACTATGAATTTCAAACTATTGAAATCTTTTGATAATCAATTGATCTGGTGTGATGTGTCCACGGGACACAACCGGCCGTACCTTACCGCGAAATTTCGCCGAAAAGTTTTTTCAAACTTACACGGTTTAGGCCATCCATCGCATAGAGCCACCAGACCTTTGATTAATACCCGATTTGTATGGCACGGCATGAATATAGATATTGCTAGATGGTGTCGTACCTGTAAGGGTTGCCAGACCGCTAAAGTTTCACGTCATAACACTCCTGTTTTCGGAAAGTTCACTGAACCTACTGAGCGATTCGATCATGTCCACATGGACATAGTCGGACCTTTACCTTATGCCGATGGTTTTAGATATCTACTGACTTGCGTCGACCGTTTTACACGTTGGCCCGAAGCTATACCTATGGTAGATATTAGAGCCGAAACGGTTGCCGATGCCTTCTTCAGCGGGTGGATAGCACGTTATGGTACCCCTGCCACTATCACCACTGATAGGGGCGCTCAATTCGAGTCCAAATTGTGGGATAGTTTATGTAACCAATTCGGGATTATTCGGAATCGTACCACGAGTTATCACCCTCAGTCGAATGGCATGGTCGAGCGTTTCCACCATCAATTGAAAGCCGCCATTATGGCGCACGAGTCACCGAATCAGTGGACTATCACGCTACCTGCCGTACTGTTAGGAGTTCGTTCAGCCGTGAAAGAGAGACTGGGCAGGTCAGCTGCTGAGATGATTTACGGGACAACCCTTAGACTCTCAGGAGAGTTTACTAAACAGTACAACGTCGACGCTAACACTGATTTGGAGAATTATTCAGACAAGCTACGCGTAGCCATGTCGCGTCTCCGTCTATGTCCGCCACGTGACACACAACAACACAACATTTTCCAATTCAAGGAAATCGCTACATGTACTCATGTATTCTTGCGCCGAATCGCAATTGCACCGCCTCTGACCGCCCCTTACGACGGACCATACAAGGTCGTCGCGAGGAGTGGCAGAGTAATGAAAATCCTAGTTAAAGGCAAGGTTGAGACGGTCTCCTTAGATCGCGTTAAACCCGCTCACATGGAGTGCGAGCCTACAACAGGTACGACAACACAGCGTAAACCGCCAAGCAAATCACGGAAGTCGACGGCTACCAGGACATCTAGTAGGAATCCACAGGGTCCACCTAGACCTGGTAGTGCGGACACTCCGACGTCCAACGGGACTAGAAGTAATAAAAAATCGGCCACAGTCCCAAAGCAAATAGATGTTAAAGTCAACTTGTCCAACAGAGACAATACTTACGTAGCGCCTCATTCGCGAGCCCCTGCTGCGTCCCGCGCTAACGGGAACGGCGGTGGTTTACGAACGTTTTCCCGCATACCTTTACATCTACGGGGTAAAACCCCGGGTGCTGCTAACGCCGTAATCGACTCGACAAAAAGCAAACATGCGAATATCGCTAATCGCGAAAAAATTTCGACCGACCAAACAGTGCGAAAAACTAGAGTCGGACGAATAATCCAGACTCCTGCTTGATTTGTGCAGATGGTTCACGCCATAGTCGCGCCCAATGACGTCTATGGCGGGCCCAACCGCATACCTCGTAATCACAATGTTGTTAAATTGTAAATGAATATGCCAGGCCTGGCAGAATTGTGTAAAGATATATAAATGTAAAGACATTTTCTTTTAGCAAGTTCATTGCTAAAGCATTAATAGCAATTCTGTTAATTAAATGAATGGGTTGATCGCAGCTTGCAGCACATGAATAATATATAAAGGACAGTTGGTGTTAAGAGGATCGGAAAATTCACGTATAATGCTGCGCTTCCAACCGCCCACAATGTAACCACTTGCTATATATTTTTTTTTAACAACACTATGCTTAGTATAAGAGGTTACATATTTGACAACCCCGCTACTTGCACGAAGCAGTCTCCTACACGTCAGTTTGGTCCTACGTTGTCACTCAGCCGGGGGTAATGTAGGATCCTGACATCGCTTAGTCAATGTGGCGCTTATCCCCAGATTCCTGGACGCGGGCTGACGGGGATGACCGCCTCGTTTTCATACCGTGGTGACGTGCGCACACAGAGCAGTGTGGTGCGGCCTTGGTATTTTTCCCTCACTTCAAGCGTAATACTCAGCGACTGCGGACGTGCCGCAGCTCGCTCTCGCTAAGTCCATAGAGACGTGCCGTGCGCGGATGGTTGTGCTTTGCTGTTATCGCATGTTAATCAAATAAACATGACAAGAGAGAAGACAGTTTCCTGGTTTGCTTAATACCGTCTACCAGACGGATGAGGAGGATATTTGAGTTTTGATGGCGAGATTGGGCGGAGTCCTTCGTCGGCCGTTGTGACCCCATAACGGAACTCCCGGTGTAGGTTTACCACGACATATTGGTTAATCCGACCTTCAACTCGCCATATATCAATGTGACCATCCGTAGGCTACTCACGCCCTAACCAACCGGTACCAACCGATACCAACCGTAACTACCGGGGTGCCACCAGTGAGACACCGGGATGCTTCTCGCAGCTGCCGGGCCCACCCGCGAACAACTGGAGCCAACCAGGGCCTACCGGGATGATTCCGTAATGCCACACCCGAGCCAACCGTACCCAACCCTGGTAAACCGTGGTGAACCCTAATGAACCGTGGTGAACCGGGCCGATGCGGGATCACCGTAATCAACATCCGGGAACACAGGGGTCAACCGGTTTGGTACCGTGATAAAAGAACACTTTCCCGGGTGGTCCCGCGGTGCCTTCCCGGTACCGTACCTTCCTGGTGCTTTCTCGGTGCTATCCCGGAGCGAAAACACCGGGAGGGACCCGGGACGTGCCACGCAAGTTTTGAACATTTCAAAACTTTTTTTTGAGCGTCCCGGCGCAATCAGGATGCCTACGGTGATCACGGATCATCCCACTGTCGGCCAGGTTCTATCCCGGGTGACGCAGGTTCACACAGGTGCGGCATCCGGGGTCCTCCGGAGCCGCCGGGACGGCCCAACCGTACAGTGTGACTGGGGCACAAGTGATGTGTGCGCAATATGAAATAAATCTCCCATCGGTTTCATCTGAAAACCTGACACGCGTTTTTATTTCACATAGCCAGCGTCTCAGATGTACTCGTCACCAATATTTTTTTATTGAAAACAGCTCTACTGTAGAGGAAATGACGATTTCCTCTGAACATTTCCATACATTAATGTATATTTTCCATTTATCATACCATCGCAGCAGTAGGCCTATAACGTTGGGACATGGTATGAGAAGCAAACCAATTTATGTCTAAAAATTTGCATTAACATTTACATAGACCTAGACCCTACCAGAAAAAAAAAAATTTAATATCTCAGCTTTTTTATAAAACATGATCCTTGAATGACCTTGATTGACCTTGAATGATATTGAATGCCCTTAACATATTAAGTATCTATAGTCTACATATCACACATAGGCCTAAAATACTTCAGTACTGACAGTAGCCACTAAACATTTTGAGATATGTAGCATAGATCTAGATCTATGATATGTAGGCCCTATCAAAAACAAAAGATAAAGGCCTAGACTACAATCATGGACTAGCTAGTTGAAGCTGTAAAGTCACTAGGCCTACTCTCCCTGCGTCAGAGCAGAGGCTGTCCTGGGAGTTGAATACTCCACTAGACTAGACCTATAGACTACCAGTCCTGTAATGTGTCAACATTGTTCTGAAGTTGATTTATGTAGGCTTTAATATATTCAAGGAGGCTAGGCTACTCGAAAAAAAAAGATTTAGTCCTGAGCTACTTACAAAACAACAATCTGAAACATTCTACATGTTCTATCTGGGGTTCATTTTGGATCTTTGAAAAAATCTCTTTGTGAATAATCAGAATATAATAAGTAAATTATAAAGTGCCTATAATTTATATTTTCTAGTCTATAGACTAGGCCTATAGGCCTAGGTGGCAATAAACATCACGCTGGCTATAGACTATAATTATATAGGCCTATATTTATAGACTATAATTATAAAGTCTAGCCAGTGTGATGTTTAAGTAAGTAAGTAAGCTAGATTTTAAGTAAGTAAGCTAGACTAGCCCTATAGCCTATAGGCCTAGGCTCTAGGCTAGTATAATATAGGCCTACTAGTACTAGGCCTTACCCTGAAGGGGTGGCCATGCAACTTACCTTGTTGCCCAACTTCCCTCACTCTCCCCTACTATTCTAAAGTTTAGCCTAGCCTTATAGTATAAAACATGTAAAAACCGTTATAGTAGGCCTAATTAGTCTGTGGAACAGACTTATAGGCTATGGTGCATGTAGACTTGTACTAGGCTTATAGTTATAGGCTACTATAAATCTATAGGCTAGGCTTATTCTAGCTAATATTATATAGGGGCCTAGGGCTTGATCATTGATGACCTGTAGTCTGTACTGTAGGCCTAGGCCTAAGGCTAAGCCTAACGTTAGCCTATACTGGCTATAGCCACTGATATTGATAACTATGCTTAGGCCTTACCCCTGACTATTGTTTTTTATAAGGCTTAGCCTTAGGCCTAGTGAAAGTTATAGGTCTAGGACTAGTCCTACAAACATTACATCCCAGACTCCACAGATAGCCTATGGCAGAACTGGTAGGCATGTCAGGTAGGCCATATATAATACATACATAGGCTAGGCCCTAGCCTACTTCTCTGGTTATTATTAGGCCTATAGACTCAAGAGCAGTGGATTATGTGAGGGATTGTATAATTTCAAGTAGGCTAGTGGGCATATGCCACCTTATTATATTTTTAATTTAAATTATAACAATAGGTTTCTCAATGGTTTTCTATCCTACTGGATACAGTAAATGACCAAAAAAAGTCTACCAAAATCTGTCCCATAAAAGTCCAATAATCCAAGATGGCCGCCATTGGCCGTAAAAATCGGTATAACCATAGATTAACCAAATACTAAGTTGCCTAAACGGTTAAATGTCTACAATTAAACCACGATTCTTCTATATAATACATGTTTTAATAGGCCTAGTGGGCAACTCATTATTTACAATAACATTCTGGCATTGCCATGGCAAAAATCTAAGATGGCGGTTGGACTTAAGCCTAAAGAGCAGAATCTAAGGTCAAAGGGCAACCCAGCAAACATGAAACGTTGGGCCAACGTTGGTTTATTGTTGGGCCAACGTCGTAGACGGTGGGCCAACAGTGAACTATCGTTGGCCCAATGTCTCATGTTTGCTGGGAAGTTAAAGGTAAAATAGGATTTTTCGACAAATAAAGGTAGGAACAAGTGTAATGCTTTTTTCGGGTAATTTTAACTAGGAAATACATAGAGAGGGACATGCGCAATGGTTAGAGCGCGCGCTCTGCCGTTGTCGCTGCCTGCCGTGCGGTTTCAAATCCCGCTTGGTGCAGAATTTTCGGAGAAATATAATGTTCCTCCCCTCTCAATCGTGGGACATTGTTAAGATGTTGTGTCCTTGGGCAAGGCTCTTCACCCACAAATGCTTCACTTGACTCAGGTGAAAATGAGTAGGCCTACCTGGTAGGACAAAGATGGCAATGTGTACGATAAGTTCAATGCGCCGAAACGGCTGCAAGACTATATGCTCTCTGTGGAGTTGTAATGGCACACGAATGAACAGGTCCAGTGACCAGGGGGTAAGATGCAAAGTCGGATGATAGGTCTTCAGACTTGATATCAGACTATAAACCTGCACCTTTACCTTTTACATTCCTTATATTATTTTCATGATTCAAGGTCATCTTCAATGGCAAAAGGTCAACCTCAAGGTCAAATAATTGAAAAGTTTATTATTACCAAATTAGAATAAGAATATGTGTAATACCTCATTTTATGGGATGTTGACTCGTAGATCATTAATGGTAGATCTATTATGTTTGTGATTCAAGGTGACTCGAGATCAAAAGGTCAATTTAAAGGTCAAATGCCTAAATATATATTTGTACAAATGTCAACAAACATCATGTGTAATACCTCTTTTTGATCTGATTTTGACTGGATAATCCTTTTATGGTACTAGGTATTATTTTGGTGATTCAATGACATCATCAAAATGAATAAAATGGAAATTCCAGGATCAAACTGTAAAAAATATCATTTCAATGGCAAAACGTCAATTTTAAGGTCGAGTGACCAAAATTTGATTTTTAAAAAGTAACAACAAGTGTAATACCTATTTTTCGTGTATAAAGACCTAGTGTAACCGACCTAGCCTAGCCTACTGGAAGATTTTATTTCTGTCGGGTCGATTTATGCAAACATCCACTAGAACCCCCAAAACATAAAAACAAAATGTTTCCAGTGGCCTTGTCACCTCTGGCATGTAGGCCTACTTAATAAAAAAGGCGATCAAAATCTGACTACCGGAAAGGTGTTAAATCCAGGATGGCTGCCAATGTCTAGAAGAAGGAAATTGCTATGATTGATGTAGTGTATAGGCCTAACTGCTGTTTTATGTCTAGGCTACTCTAAGTATAAAGTATCCTAATATTTACTGGCACAATGTCCTGATATCCGGATTAGGGCCTATATCCATACTACAAGCTGAATGTTTTGTATAGTGACATGTGTAGGTATAACTTGTACAAGTGTAGATATAACTTGTAGTTGTATAAGTTCTTGGATATAGGCCTACAGCAGTTATTCCGACCCTTTGTAACGTAATATGCTCGAATATTTGTGACACATCACAAAAAACAGCAGTATTAGTCCATATTGTGGATATTAATGGTATTTTCTAAACGCAATATGTTTGCTTTTCTCAAATATATATATTGTAGACCGTAGGCCTATACATGCCACAGTTGTTATGGGAACAAGGCCAAATATCCATTGACTGGGAGTTATAATATGAAAAAGCAGTGAAATTCAAGGAATACGTCTACATTGTGTTTACATAATTTATTTTATTTTAGTTATTTTATCAAGTTAAAACGTGTGTTTACACTTTTCGACCCTCCCCTCTCCGGACATAAAAAAAGTAACCTTAGATGCTAAGCTATTCCTCTAAAAACATATTATGTCACAAATTAGACAACGCACAGTATCACGTTCAGGTGTAATTTCGACTGGATAATCTAATTCTGGTAGGTTGCTCAAGGTGAAAAAATTAATCTAACTTTATGAAAACGTAATTTTTAACAAGGAAGTAGGCCTATAAGAAAATTACAAGGCATTATAAGTGGAAGGGCAGATACGTTAAATTACAATGGGGCGGCATTGAAGAGGCTTAAAAGGACGATGGAGGGGCGTTAAAAAGGGCGAAAGGAAAGGCGCTAAATGTCGATGAAAGGCATTGGAGAGGTGCTAAAAGACGATGAAGAGGCGGAAAAGGGCAATGTGGATGAGCGAAGGACGACGAAGAGGCGTTAAATGATGATATGAAGGCGTGCAAGAGCGACTAGGAAACGTTAAAGGGTAATGCAGATGCATTAAATGGTGATGGGAAAGCGTTAAAGAGTCTTGAAGAAACGTTAAAAGGCAATGGAGATGCGTATAAGGGCGACTAAGATTCGTTTAAGTATGACGGGATGCATTACTGGTGGCAGTGAGGCATTAAAGGACAACAAGGAAGCGTTGAATGTCGATGGAAAAGCATTAAAGGGCATTGGGGTGACGTTAGAGGGCGATGAAGAGGCGTTAAAGGGAAACGGGTAGGCACTAAAGGGTGACGGAAGGCCTTCAATTGCAATGAAGAGGCGCCAAAGGCCGTCGCAGATGCATAAAGGGCAACGAAATGATGTTAAAGTGAGCTATCTTTGCGTTAAAAAGTGACATACGTAGGAAATAAGGCACGATGTAGAGGTGTTAAATGTCGACGAAGAAGCGTCTAAAGGCATCACAGATGCATTAAAGGCGACCAAGAGGCATTTGAGGGCAACAGGGAGGCGTTAAAAGGCAACGGGGAGGCTTAAAGAACGACGAAGCGGTGCTAAAGGGTGACAGCAAGGCGTTAAATGCCAACGGAAAGGTGTTAAATAGTATGCCCTAAAATGTGTTAAAATGCGATGGGGAGACGTAAAAATACAATGAGTAAGTGACGTAGAGGCGCTTAATGGCGATGGGTAAGTGTGGAAGGGTGATCAGGAAACATTAGAGAGAATCTGGGGGGGGGGGGGGGAGGGTGGTGGGGCATTCAAGAGCGACGGTAAAGCGTTGAAGGACGACGGGAAGGTGTTGAAGGAGATTTTATCGATTTAAAATTATATATTTGTAATATTGTCAGGAATTTGACATTAATTTGACACTGAAATTGACCTTGAAGGTCACCTTAAATCACAAACATAATACCATAAAATGACTTACCAGACAAAATCACATGAAAATGAAGTATTACACGTGCTCTTAGCTTTATCTGGTAAGAATCATATTTTCGATAACTTGACCTTGAAGTTGACCTTTTAACATTAAATATGACCTTGAATCATGAAAGTAATTATAAGGAATGAATTGTCTAGTTAAAATTACATGAAAAAAAGGGTATTACACTTGTTCCTGTTTTTATTTGTTGAAAAATCCTATTTTACTTTTAAATTGACCTTTGACCTTAGATTATGCCCTCTAGCCCCACCGCCATCTTAGATTTTTAACACTGCCAGAATGTTATTGAAACTAATGAGTTCCCTAGCTCTTGAAAAAAAACATGGATTATTAGGAAGAATCATGGTTTAATTGTAAAATTAGGATGATTTTACCGATTTTCACGCCAATGGCGGCCATCTTGGATTTTCGGACTTTTGTGGGTCAGATTTTGGTAGACTTTTATTGGTCATTCACTATACCCAGTAGGATAGAAAACCGTTGAGAAACCTTTTATTATAATTTTTTGGGGGTTCGAGTGGTTATTTACATATATCTACCCGTCTAAAATGCAATGAATGACCTTTATTTTACAATATAGCAATATTTAAACTAAAAAAAATCTGACATAAATGTGTTTTTTGAAAGAAATATTATGTAGCCTAAATTTAGCCAATTTCGGCTAAAAAACCTTGTCTCATATTCTAAATCCCGCATAAACAGGTGATTTATTCTAGACTTCCTGCGTTATATATTATATTTGTTCCTGATATAATGTTAGTATAAAACATTATCTATAAGATATACAAGTTTTTTTAAATATTTTATTTATTTTATTACTTTTTATGCAATTTATGTCTGTCCCACGTTGCAGCGACTCTCCGTAACGCTTATAGTTTTCAGGTAATTTCCATACTTTTTCTGACCAAAATATAACTTGTCTGGTACAAAACATTTGAGCGGGACCTTCATAGGGTGAATCGTAAAAACAAGTATAATAAGGATGTTTTTGTTTAGAAATAATGTAAGGTTTATGCAAGTATGTGGGTGAGTATTTTTATTATTATTCAACGTCTCTTAATAACGCGATTTTTTCCACAAGGTCACGTTATAACCGTCGACGTATTGTGTTAGGTATAGACATATATTATTGTGTATACGTTCAGCATGTCAATTTAAAACCATGGAGAGATATCATCAAGATGAGGTATCCACCCTCTTGTGTGATCCAGTCTCATAGAACTAGGATGCCAAGTTGCGTGATATAGGCCTACTGCTGGATTGTATAGGAACTGTCTGGGAGACCAAGAGCAGCAGGGACGTAGTCAATACTAAACCTCAGACACAAAAAATAAAACCAGTCACGTACACGTAACTTTTCCCACATGCAGCAAGACAACAAGTTATTTATTCTGATGGTTTTAGAAAGAGACAAGACCATGTGACAACTAGCAGACCATACCACATAGGCCTATAATTATACATTAATAAGTGTTAATTTGTTAGTGAAATACAAAACAACAACAGCAGCAACAACAAGTCGTTCGGTCGTTCGTTCGTCGTTCGTTCGCTCGGTCGGTAAGTCCATCAACGACGAGATTTGAGCCGCTTTTGCCCTGTTTCGAATGGCTTCATGCATTGCTCTGCGTCTTGAGCTGTTAATCGCGCATGTCTTGTGCGCCTCTTGCGTTGCTCATTCGCCGCATCTTGCGCTTCCCCCATGACAGTTTGTGCGTTGTTTAAGCTCTGTGACCTGCGCCGCGTCTTGTGCTGCTTTTTGTCCTGCGCCTTGTGCTGCTTCTTGTCCCGTGTCTTGTGCTGCTTCCTGCCCCGGGTGTCCGCTGTTTCTTGCGCTGCGTCTTGTGCTGCTTCTTGTGCTGTGTCTTATGCTGCTTCTTCTCTCGCGTCATGTGATGTTTGTTGTCCAGCGTCTGGTGCTGCTTCTTGTTCCGCGTTGTGCTGTTTCTTATGCCGCGTCTTGTGCTGCTTCTTATGCCGCGTCTGGTGCTGCTTCTTGTCCCGTGTCGTATGCTGCTTCTTGTGCTGCGTCTTGTGCTGCGTATTGTGCTGCTTTCTGCGCTGCGTCTTGTGCTGTTTCTTGTCCCGCATCATGTGATGCTTCTTGTCCCGAGTCCAAGTGCTGCTTATTGCGTCGAAACCTCCATGTGCTGCTTTTTGTCAGAGTACCGTGCTGCTTCTTATGCCGCGTCTTTAGTCCAGCAGAATTGTGTAAAATCCAGAATAGTGTATGCATTTTATCATACAAGTATGAGATTTGGCACAAAGGTGCATTTGAATGTGCTCTTTCATTTGAGTAGAAGGAAACCTTTTTTCAATATGGCCGCCAAATCCAAGATGGCCACCATCAACCGTTTTAGAAATAAAAACTTCATTAATTCATGCATGCACCAAAAACTGATTAATAAAATTACCAAACAAAAGTGAAGGTTTCGGATCAGAAGCCATCGATAAAAGTTGAAACAATGGTTTTTAACCGTGTCTATAATTAGGAATCCAATATGGCCGCAAACAATCGGCTTAATGTGTGTTTTATAGATGTCCTACTGAGCGATTCATATTAGAGGCAAATTTGTGATTTACCTTTTCTATCAACCCCTCTACCCTGACCCGAAGCTATATAATACATTATGTAATGTTATGGGAGGTTTAATAAATACCAATGGCGGAAGGAGTCTAACTTTTTTATTAGAGAAAGTCTAAAATGGCCGCCACCGGCACATATCGCCCCCTAACTTTTGAACCATTTGCCACAAAATATTGTGTTAGATGCCGTTCCCCACTAATTTTGACATAAAAATTAAATTTCGAAAGTTATTTTAGCATTTAATAATCCCCTTCTGCAGAAAACCGAGATGGCCGCCATCCCCACATATCGGTGGTGGCCATTTTCTCAAATTACCCCCCCCCCCCCCCCATATAACACCTCGCATTTATTGGTGATTGGCCATACCCATACCCAAGGCACCCACATCAGTTGAAATTAGCTTTCTAAGAATTTGTTCACAAATTGGCCAATATGTGCTAATTTCGGGTTACACCATAGTGTAAACTTATGCATGCCTAACGCAGTAGGCAAACGCAGAGATGATAACTACTGTTGATCTGGCCAGAGCGGAACACGACAATCCATGACAATCCAGGTCAGCCGAGCCATCAAGGCTGATGGACGGGCGACCCTCGTCAGGAAATGTATGTTAACTCAATGTGCCGATTATGATTATATGTGATTAGATGTTAAATCAATGTTGTGATTATGATGATGTAAAGGGCATATAAAGGACGAACGTCGGTGAGGAGAGTAATGCGGGCTTGATGCGGGGTTGAGGCGAGCCAGAGTGCTGTCGCAGGCACGATCTGTGCGCGCCCTAGTTTAGAACCAAGAAGGGTTGTGTTTCTCTGCCATGATGAAGCAGAGTGAATTGAAGAGATTCCAGGAAATGGGATCTGTGTTTCTAGGTGAAGAGTTTGCTTTGCCCATAATCAATACACTCACAATGAGTGTATCGAACATACATCAAACAAACAAACATACCGTTCAAATTGGTGTTTTTTAATATTATGTTGGGAGGAGTAATGCAGAAGTTTGCAACCACAGTTGACGAAAGCTGAGGTTTGGTCACAGCCGTTAAATGCGCTTAGCAATCACAACGGCTGGAGCTTCTTCCTCTGAATGACTGAGCTATCACATGGAGAAGAATGATGATTATGCTCCTTCCCAGTTCCAAACTCAGCTGATTCAACACAGGCCTATGGAACAGGGCAGCAGAAAGAATAATTTTGTGGTAGATTTAGGTCAATTTATGGGACGCTTAAAATATTTTTTTTTTAATTAGAGGGGGTGCAAATTCGATATCAGCATCGACAGTGTACATCATAACACGATTGTAGTCATCCAGGATAGCTTTTGGGCACGAGGAGTATACTATGTGTTCGACTTTCCCTCTAGTGTGCATGGCTTGACTGCTGATATGGGACCTCTTTTCCCTTTATGTGGCAGCAAGTCATCAGTGCATCAATCTTGAGAAAGTCTTGTCAGTTTGACGGGGTCTTATAATAACCAAAAAGATAGTTGTCCTAACGCACCGCCGCCGCAAACGCAGCAAAATAACGTTGCTCAACCGATCGACACAACCGATGCACCTGAATGTTTTTATCACCAAACATTTAGTGACAGAGCCATACGTGCGGAGAACCTTGCGTGTTTTCTTTAAACTAATCGGCCAGAGCAAGGCAGCGACTCTTGCATCTGGCGAAATAACTGACGCGCGACATGGCTCTGCGAAAGCTCCCTTTCCCAGCTTATCTCCCTCTAAGTTATTATACGTCGTAGACAAACACAACAAGTGTAACTATTTAATCGACACGGGCGCAGCGGTCAGCGTGTTACCCAAGTCTTATGCTAACAGGAATTCAGACGCTGCTTGTCTCCCCCTAGTTGCAGCTAATAATACTACTGTAAACACCTACGGTAATTGTAGACGCGTCGTCGACGTTGGTCTTAAACGAGATTACGTGTGGACTTTCCTAGTAGCGGACGTCAAACAATCAATCATAGGAGCTCATTTTCTCCTACATTACAGCTTACTGGTAGACTTAAAAAGTCGTTGTCTGAGAGACATGCGAAGCGGTTTAGCTATACCAGCTACTTTATTGTATATTAAACCGTTATCACTGAATAGAGTCGACACCGTTCAAAAGGACTACATAAAATTATTAGGTCAGTTTCCGGAACTGACTCGTCTTACAACATAGGGCGAACCAGTTAAACACAGTATTACACAAAATAGTGCCCAAAGGCCACCCAGTATTCGCACGCCCACGACGTTTAGCACCTGATAAACTAGTCAATGCGAATCGCAAGTTCGATGGCATGATAAAGTTAGGCGTTATCGAACTCGGCGACAGTGAGTGGTCGTCAGCGCTTCATATGGTGCCTAAGAAAAACGGAGACTGGAGACCGTGCGGAGATTTTAGAAGTTTGAACACTCAGACTACCGGGCAAATATTCACATAAGTACATTGTTGACGCACATACAGACTTAGATAACTATTCTGATAAGCTCCGCGTAGCCATGTCACGTCTCCGTCTTTGCCCACTCAGAACAACAATAAGGAAATCGACACATGCTCACATGTATTTTTGCGACGAATCGCAATTGCACCGCCTCTGACCGGCCCTTACAACGGCCCATATAGGGTCATCGTGAGGAGCGGCAGAGTCATGAAAATCTTAATTAAAGGCAAAGTAGTAACGGTCTCCCTTGATCGAGTTAAACCTGCACACATAGACAACGAGCCCGATATAGGTAGGCCTACAGAGAAACAGCATAAAACGCAACATGATACGAACAATTCGAAAAATACTGCGACAGTTCGAAGGGCACCGGCTCTCAAACAAAATTCCGAAAGGAAGAGAGCTGAACCGAAAGCTAAAACACAGACACGGTCTATGGCGGTTCAAAATGGTACGAATTCGGCCACTACTTCACAGCATAATGCTAATAGAGTAAATTTGCCTAAACAATTCACCCCTTATGTAGCGCCGCATTCGCGAACCCCCACCGTTTCCCGGACTAACGGGAGCGGCGACAGTTTGCGAACGTACCTTACAGGATAAAACCCCTAATTCAAACGAAACGACCAAACCACCAAATGATAAAAAAAAATTCGAATATCGCCAACGGCGACCAAATTGTACCAGACACAACCGCAAAACAAATCAGAGTTGAGCGACAAATCCACACTCCCGCACATTTCGTACAGATGGTCCACGCTTTAGTAGTGCCTAACTACATCCACTGCGGGACCTGCTGCACGAGCCATAACAATCATAATTTGTAGATATAAAGTTTGCTAGGCCTGGCGTAATTAAAATAATAATGTGAAATGTTACTTAATTAAATTACTTATAGCCTACGCCACGAATCGAGCGCGCCTTCAGCCCAGCGCGCCAGCAGTTAACTCGTTGCCACTGAAGCAGACGGACGTCCTGTCGTGAGCTCAGGGGCTTAGCCGCATGGCACCGATCGCCGCGCTCCGCTTGGGAGCTGTGTGTATTGTGTAAATGTCTAGACTTCGATAAAGCAAGAAATACCTGAAGAATGATTTAATGAAAATTTTGTCATCCCGTCGTCGCGACGGAGGAGTTGATGGAGGATGGTGGAACGTAACACTTCAACATATTCATTTCAGGCTTATTGCAGCACGTAGACTGTACAAGGTCTTAAATCGCGGCACACGTTATCAGCAAGTAATTAACCCTTATTCTGCTGGTGGTCACAGTCAACATCCTGAAATAGAATAATTTATTTATTGTTTAAATAATTATCATTGTATTATTTTCCCTTAATAATGTGATAGGGTCGTGAAAATGATAATAATTATTTAAAAAAATTAATTATCTATAATTTTCATCCATTTGAAAATTGTGCTTGTATTATCTTGAGCGCAGTTTCGGGAGTGAACTTGCCGTTTTGCCACAAAAGTATGAACGTTGTCTGCTGATTTTTGTATTTCTAAAATGATATACATAAGTATTTGAAAAAAGATGTCTATATAGATGTTACTGTATTAGGTTTCCTTATGCATAATACCGTCCAAAATCACCGTCCGAAATAATCGATATTAGTACAGGAATAATCATATAAAAGAGTACTCTGGTAAGGTTTTTTATACATCACACCGTCCGAAATCACCGTCCGAAATCACCATCCGAAATTAGCGATATTAGTAACAAAATAGTGATATAAAAGACTACTAAGTTAGGCGTTCGAAATCACCGTCCGAATTCACCGCGGCGTCCGAATTCACTGCACACCGTCCATATCATCGTCCGATTTCACCGCACACCGTCCGAAATCACCGTCCGGAATCACCGATATGCGTCCGAAATCACCAGGTCCGAAATGGTCGAGGTCCGAAATCACCGGCAGTCTTTGAAATAACCTGCGATGATACATTATATGTTTCACTCGAGTTTTGGCAGTAAATTGCATGGCGAAACCAAAGCCTCCGGCCGTCTGGGCATGTGTTGGGGGTGAATCTCCTAGACATGCCCAGACCCCCCCCCCCCCCCCATCAGGCGAGCGAAGGAAAATACCCAATAACCCACCATGCCCTATCACCCCACCCTCACATCATCATCTGTACATCAGTCATCTTAACATTGACTACAACATTACAAAGTCACTTAAAAAACACACAATAACCCACCATGCCCTATCACCCCACCCTCACATAATCATCAGTACATCATTCATCTCATCAATTGACTACAACATTACAATGTCACTTAAATGACCATCCGTTTCGAGAAGTCACGTAGAGCAATAATTTACTACTACTACTGTATGTGGCACAGAGAACGAAAGCGATAGATTGTGGAGTCAAAAACGACAAGGATAGGCTACCTTCTAGGGTGACAGAGAAGCACTAAATGGCACCGGGGAAGCATGAAAGACATGTATTTAGAGTGGCGTTCAGAGAGGTGTTAAAGAAGGTCAGATAATCGTCCAAGGATAGGCTACCTTCTAGGGTGACAGAGAAGCACTAAATGGCACCGGGGAAGCATGAAAGACATGTATTTAGAGTGGCGTTCAGGGAGGTGTTAAAGTAGGTTAGAGAAGCGTTTTCATCCAATTTCCACCATTGATGGCGGAGTTTGTCCAAATTAGAAATATTAAGCATTCAAGGTTTATTTCCCATACTTCACCTAATTTATTTCCACTGAATATGGCCAACAAATCCTGTCTGTTGTAAAAGCACGATACGGGCGGTTGTGATGATTTTCAGATAAGCCAAATGGTAAAATACCTCTAGAGAGAGATAGAGAGAGCACGGTGAGCGACAGGTTATCTAGTCTTTATAACATAATTGATAAAATCAAAATCCCGCTGGGGAATTGGGCTAATCGTGTTCGGCACACCTTAATTATGCTAAAAAGTTAAGTTTCTAACTTTCACTAAAAAATGCTCCTAGGATTTTATAGCAGCTGGTTTTCCAAAAATTCGTCTTGTCTACAAAGTTGCTAGAGAACGACACTCCTAATAAAACTAATATATACACATTGACACATAGACATAATATATGTTGTAACACCGTCAGTGATTATGCTAATTGCACTACACTTCCTGTTTTTTGTTAGTCCTAGAAACATAAATTCACGAAATTCGTCTGCCATGCTGTTGTGCAAGGACGCGATGCTAAAGTTAAATAACTGGTCGTATTGTAGTAACGTCATATTGAGTGACTGACAGTGGCTCTGAGATTCTTCCCACGATGACGTTCTGTTACAAAAGATTATGTTGGTAAATGTTGTTGTTCCTTAAGTATTGGTATAGATTTATTTTCAAATATGTTGACGAAAAATAATTAAAGTCTAAAGAGAAAATTTGACCTGCATAAATCCATTAACAATTGAAATATGATTAGTAGGTCAAAACATCAACTATTTGTCCATTATATATTTAATATGCACTTATATATGGCTAGAATAGGTATTCATATTATTATCACATAATGGGGCGTTGTGGTCATATAAAACTGTTTAGTATGGTATATAATGGATTTCAAATAATGATAACAGTCACATATACATACCTTGCGACTCAATGGCACGAATATATAACATGAAAGTCTGTGAATTATGCCGTTATAAAATATGCCAAACAATATAAATTAAAATGTAGTGTGAATATGCAAAATCATGATAAAATATTGTGCAGATAAAAGGAGAGCTAAATTATGAGTGGGTGGCATAACATGAGATATTAAATCGCATGAGCGCGTGGCAGCAGGCCTCAAACCAACAACATTCTTTATCATGTAGGCCTTGTACATTTGGGCCCAGAGATTGAGTTGCAGCGGGCGACGCTAATATACACAGTCTACAGCTCAGTCGTTTTAGGTTATGGGCTACAACCACCCACCGTGCACCCCCCCCCCCCCCCTCCCCCCATTTCTCCCACACCAATGTTTTTTTAAACCTTGATATGTCTAAAACGTGAAATGAGATGTTAACAACAAAAAAATATGGAATAACTTTAAATGTTGCCCCCTTATAGGGGGGTGCCCATAAACCTGTCTAAAATTAGGGGGTAGGGTTACCCAAACGTCTGTCGTTGATGTGTTGGTTACCCAATCTGCACTTGCGATATATCAAGTAACAGATAATTAAATTCCCGCTCTTTTGATATATCACACATTGCAGTAGAATAGGTAGTTGTCTCTCCATATACGCTCAAGCATGATTTTGTATTATAAAATAATCAAAATGAGCAACAAAACAAACGATGCAACATGGTAAAAGAAAACGACTTAAGAAAATGTAATCAGTAGACATATCCATATCTGGCCTATATTTTTTGAGCCCAGATGTGTGTATGCTTAAAAATGAGTGTTATTTGTATTTATAAATGTCCTATATTTTTTTAATGAAAACATTTTGAAGCCTTAGATGAATATATTTGTATTTAGCATGGGTTGTATTTTCTATCTTTTTTCGCACAAGAAAACACAATTGATGATTTCTGCAGGATTTTTATTATATATTTTTTTTTGTAGTGTCTTTGGAAAGAAAGATTTGACCTTCACATACAAGATGTCCGTCGTTTTTTATATATTTACTGTTACTATGAGTATACCGCTAAAAATGTTGACGATGGTATGATTTATTTCCGTTAACTTAGTGGACCAGAAATAAAACTTACTGACGAGTAAATTCAAATAAAAAAATCCAAAATGGCGGCGAAATGAACAAGAAACAAAATGAATATCAAAATGTAAATTAAACACATTTTTTGTAGCACGAAATTGAGCAATTTTTTCATATTGTATGACTTGGGGGCCGAAAAAAAACATTTCTAGTATTTATAGTTCATCGTCTGACCTATAGTTTATTGTGAAATCAAAGATGGACGCCATTTTACAAATTATTTACTATAAAATTAATGACGTCGTTATAAATACTAAGCAAATCAAAGCATTGTTTCAGATACTGTGATTAAATACAGTTTCGAATGCTTTGCAACCTTATCTGCAATATTACATAGACCATTTATTAGTTTTCCATTAAAAAAATGTTGTTTATGATATTAAAGTTCACGTGCATAAAAACAGCTTTTATGTGCTTGTTGGCAGAAACCATTTTGAGCTTGTGTGTCAAACAAAGGTCATTTTGATTGAAAAACATGATACATTTATCAACTCTAAACATGCAGAAACCAGAAATCGTGCTATAATATGTAACAAAAATATAGAGCAGATGTGGTTTTGGCGGCCATTTTTTGTTTTGCTTATTTGAAGGTGATTGACACCAAAGATAAAATGTTAACCGACATTTCGAATTCAGCACACCCAAATTATGTAAAAACAAGCGCAAACAATGATTACCACTCAAATGTCGAGCAAAGTTCAATGTTTTATATTTCAGCCCGCCTGAATACACACATTTTCATAAAAAGGCTGCAATTTTCTCTCATTTAAAAATATATATGCCATGGATAAATCTAAGTAACACTCAGTTTTAAGCAAATACACATCTGGGCTCAGAAAACAAAAGTTAAATATAGATATGGTCAATAATTATGTCTGAATAAGTCGTTTCCATTGACCATGTTAACTAGCTTGTTTTGTTGTCGATTTTGATTATTTTGTAATAAAAGAACATGTTTTAACTAATTTATAGAGAAAACACTTTAATCCACTGTATCATGCAATACATCATTAGAACGGAAATGTAATTATCTTTTATATGGTATATTGCATACATGTGTAGATTGCTAAGCAACAATAGCAACGACAGACGTTTGCGTAACCCAACCCCCTAATTTTAGACAGGTTCGGGGTACCCCCCCCCCCTACATGGGGTCAAAATATAATGTTCATCTCTATTTTTTTGCTGGTAACATCTCATTTCATGTTTGATCAAGGTTTAAAAAAAAGTTGGTGTGAGTGAGATGTGGGAGGGGTGCACGTTGGGTGGTTGTAGCCCATGCCCTATATGCCCTATCTGACGTTTCTGTGTGATGGACCGTAGCTTTTTTTAAGTCAACCTAACCTACACCAAGGTGACTTGATACAAGGCCGCACACAGTTGCGTTTATTACCTTGTTAGGAGGTGAGGACACTAATTTTACCAAAAAATATTCACTTATATAACATATACCATTAAGATCAGCGTCATTCAAAGAACAATATTTGGCAAGTTTTAGCAGCTAAATGACGATGTAATATCCTTTTTGAAAGCAATTTTCATTAAATATTTCGGACCCACTCATTCGTCAGTGTAGCCATCTTATTTGCAGACGAGTTCCAGTGAGTACTGAGAGAAATATTTCGAAGTATCATCCTATGCATTTGTATGTGTAAAAACAGTTTCTACAGGATGATTCCCTGCGAGACAGCAAATAAAAATGGGTGATGTGATATCTGAACGTTTCCACTCGGTTCCCGTTGAAATAAAATTAACTCACTTGGGATATCGACTGAAAACGTTCAGGTGTCACATCACACATTTTAATAGTTCTCTCGCAGGAAAATTATGATTTTGAGTAGTCTAATAAATTTACAAACCGTATAACGATGATTCAATGCAGTACAGTGCATAATAAAATTCCCCTAAAATTTGTGAAGAATTCTCGTTTTTTCGTGAAAAAGAAGTTAAAACGAATTTTCGTCCTAGCCCTTTCTCTTTTTTTTGACGAATTTGTTTGACAAATTTATTTTTTGAAAAAGTTTCTTTTTAACGAATTTTCTTTTTGACGATTTTTGTTTGTTTTTATGAATTTTTGTTTTTCGAATTTTCTTTTTCGCAAATGTTTTTTTTCATGAATTGCAGTTTTTTGTCAGTCACTCCACAAAAATGGTGAGACTAAGTCTTTTTGTCGCCTAGATCCACTAAGGCATATAGTATGAAATATAATTTAATAATAGGATAAAACAATTCAACATCCTTATAATATGGAGGCTACCGAGTGGCTTAACGATGGCGTTTCCCGACATTTAGTCACTCGACGACTATGCAGTCGCCATATAAAGCATATTTTCCCCATACGGAATGATCGAGACACCGGCCGTGTAGCACTAAATTTAATAGTAGGCCTAGGAGATATATCTGTGCTCTCATTTCTTCCCCTGTTAGACGACTACCAACAACGCGATTTTTTTTTTTTAGAAGCGAATATTAAAGAATTATTTTTCTTTTCGTTATCAATAACAATAATTATTTTTTATAAAATAATATTAAATAATTCTTTTTCTTTTTGTTATCAACAACAAAAAGTATTTTCTTGAAAACGAGAATAACATATTTTTTTTTGTTTAAAAGAAAAGAAAAGAGAAAAAAAAAGGTTAAATTTCGAAAATAAAAAAATATATTTTTTACTTCTCTACGAATTTTTGCAGTGGATGTTTAATATGCACAGAGAATAAAATATATTTTTGTTTTAAAGAAAAGAAAAGAGAAAGAAAAATCATTTTCGTTTTACCGGTATTTCGAAAAAGAAAAAAAATCTTTTTTTACTTCTTTACGAATTTTCGCAGTGGATGTTTAATATGCACTGTAGGCCTACCGTAGCTATATAAACAGCTTTATAGTAACATTACATAATTTTTGCACCCCGTGGTAGAAGCTGGAGTTCACACAAAAGATATAAAGCAATAAATCGCGGTATTTTAAATATTTGTTTGGTAAATGTTACTTGTTATTGAAGAAGAGAAATGATCCGAAGTCATAGTCCTTTTTGTCAATTTGATATCGAGGTTTCTGGATCGATAATGTCATATAACAAACGTTGATACAGTCAGTCTCAGGTAGGATTACTTTAACACGAAACCCTCTGTGATAGTAGCCTGTAAAAATTGTATACCCAACTTGTGTTGTGTATTCGATGATTGTTGTATCATATCTGTTTCTCACATATACGGAATATTTGAAATTCCTACAATCCACAGGACATGACTTATATTCCAAATAAACAATATGCCCAGTAGTATATCCATTGATTGCATAAAAAAGTCATTGTAATTTTTGATGTTTTTATTCCGAGTTTTTACTGCTGTAAACGTATAGGTTATCATCAGACAACTGTCGGTGATCGTAGGAATATTATTAGCGACAGTAGCAACAAATTGATCGTATATTTTATGACATGATGACATACGAATTAAAATTGTCATTTGCTTCAATGGATGATCCTGACTGCAAAGCAAGTTTATTTTTATTTTGGCAAAATGCAAGAAATCGTATGCATGGCTGTGTAACATAATATGCCGTTTATAAGATGTGCTAGTGGTATTAATTATACCAAAAAGCCAATTTTCAGTGGACGTTGCATTTAAATTCATTTGAATAAAGGTCTTTAAGATGCATATTGCACGGCTCTAATGTATTGTGTGTTTTTATTTGTAATTTAACCGTCCCAACAGGAGGTGGGCCAAGCTGAATAGTACACGAATTTTGTATATCCATATGCACTGGAGGGCATACAATATGGCGACAATTACACTGAGCTATCCGTGAGTGTCACAGTCACCCACTGAGATTTTGTGTGGCATTTACACGTATCCAACACCAGGGGTCTCTGTCGTCTGTTACGTCACCGTCTGCCAACCAGCAGCCAGCAATTCATAAATCAGGCACCAGCGGTGAGGTAGATCGTGATTGGCCAGTTGTGTTTAGATGCACACCTGCCCATCCGCTGCCAACACATGGGAATTTGTGCACGCAGTGCTCGTCATACAAACCTGAGGGTATCCATGAGTGTTCCACTTTCAATTTATTGATAATTAATTTAATGGAGTTTTTTAAAATATGAGCTAAGCACAATTTTTACTACATACGGTATATTTCAGTGTATATTCAGCCTAGATATTTTTATCTCATTTTCAGAAGCGTGAATGGTAATTACATGAATGAGTTATTTTGCAATTTGTGAGGCCATCGTTCTGAAAGAAGCGGGATTTTTCCCACACACCTAGATGCGGCAGTACAGAGAGTGGCTGTGAAATCTCTGTCCCCTGGTGGTTAATATTAGCTGATCGGGGGAAGATGACCAGTGTCTGAAGTAGAGATAGAGACACTGGTGACACGAGTGAAGGCGACAATAAGAACGAGGTTCCATTTTCGTGTGAACATCATGACTGTAAACCAAATGCGGAGGGAAAAGTTCAAAATAAAGCCTTTGACATTGAGAAGATATTGCACGTGCCAAAAAATGTCCCCGAGAATATCCATGGAACCAAACTAGTGTCATATAAATCAGACTATTTTTGTGAGAAAATATCAAAATCTCTCGAATCTTCACAGAGCTGTAGTCCTTTGTCACCCGAGTAAAACACTATTGAGACTCCGCCATATTGACACAGCGATGGCGACTTATCAGTTAATGTGTTGGGTCCATGAAAGGTAAAACTCTGCACAGTTAATCCTATAAACTTCTCAACAGACGCCTGCAATGCATTTGAACAAATCACGTTTCCGTGATGATAATACGTTTCCACATAATATGTCTGATCATGACTTTCGCAACTTGGAACACTACCTGATACACTTACGATATTTATGGTTATTTCGATAACTGTATTGGTAGTGTGTGGTAATATCACATCTACAAATGCCCAATATGCAGATGTTGTGGCCTGGATGCTACTGGATGAGCTCGTATTCTGAAGCTCCACTATTGTGTTTGAAAGACGCCCATGACCACCTTTTACAATGACGCTGGCATACACCGGACCAAAATATAAAACATTCAAATTTACCTGTTGAAGATGGCTGGCGAAAACATAATACTGTATTGATGTTCCTTAGTTCCCGATAAGTGTCATTCCACTAGCCATGAGAGGTAATAGCATTTGAACGTATATAAAATATGTTATCCATTTATTTTGCAAACTCTTATAGAATATTGATAGTTCATAATCCATATAGCTTTTGGTTATCAGTATGAACTGTCAGATGGTATGGTCATTGTCCATTGGACACGTCTGCCACAATAGCTGTCACTTGTGTATCCTTTGTACAAAACCAGTAAGCCATGCTGGCTACATAAATAACATCTTGATGTTCTAAAATTGAATTTCAATACGTCATGTTGCACAAAGTGTCCACCTATAACTCCTATAAACATTACTGTATCTGATGATACCATCTGAAAATCATTCAAGAAAATTGCACCACAATATCTTTGACTGTACGACGTTTTTCCTGTCTGCCTCTCTTGAGTGAGTGAGTGATGTCCATGTCACTTAATGCCGACCTATTATACATTGTGCTTTCTCCCAATGCAGTTTTGCTTTTAATGCACTGCGTTGATTCATTTAAAAAAATCCTTTTTTGTGATATATTTGAATTTTAGTTTTTGTAATGAGATAATTTTTAAACTGTCTGCCCATAATGTAAAATGTTTTATATTGTCATGTGCGTGTGTGATTCACTTCCAATTGCCGTATATTAAGGCAAAAGCATCACGCCTTATATTAAATACAGAATGCTAAGTAGATTACTGCATGTTTTAACAACAAATGTGCATTCACATGTAGGTCCAACAAGTTTTGTTGCAATAGCATAGTAAAAAGACGCGTGTAGATACATGTCGGGTTAATCATCTCGTAGCCATTTGACATTTCATTTACTACACAGATGAGTCTTAAATAAAAAATATATATCACATTGTGGTGTCAATGGGAGCATTCAAACACATGTTCACATCCCATCAAGCTCCAGATACATTAACCAACCATATCATTACAATATATTTTAAAGAAAGTATCTTGTTATTTCTTTTACTTTATTTTTAGCTAATATTTGGTGATTTTAAATATCAGACATGATTCTATACTTCTCAGATTTTTTTTGTAAAGAATATGTTAGTTTTAGACATGAAACCAGCCCTGCCCAATTAAAAAACCCTGTGTGTTTAAGCTTTATGTAGGCATTGTTCAAAAGCTATCGTAGATCCATCTGGATCGAAAAAAATGTTTCCAGAAAATACCGGTATTATTTATTTTTAACCCAGGGTTATACCATATAAACATTTATTTTATACAAGGTTCAGTTTATAGAAGTTCTTCCCCACAACTGGAAAGTTTTAACGAAAAAAAAGATGGGAAAACCAGGATTTTTGTAGAAATACATAATCCTGGACATTTATTAGTGGCTGATAAATCTAAATTCGTTGTTTTAAAATATTGTAACCGGAAGTGCCTATATCTGTGCGCTATCACTGTCAAATATTTGTAAAAAACCATTTCAATTTGACTGAGTCTACTATAAATTTGCATGATGGAACTTTAGGTTTGCTCTATTCTTTGATTTTATTAGCGTTTTTTTTACCCTTCCACACAAATGCATATATAACTGATTCTACTTCTTTTTATATAGGTTTCTGGTATGTCTACTGCAGAATTTTGAATAAAGAAGTAATAACAATTTTAATAATTTGTAAGCGACCAGAAAGAGACATGTCTCTTTGTGTCCACATGTTAATAATTTGTTTTGCTTTATCTGTTGTATTCCCGAAATTTCTTTTCTCGCATAATTCACTGGCATAGCCAACATATACGCTTAATACTTCGATCAGAAGCTCCGGCCTTCTAATAGTACATTTTAAGGGCATAGTCATGGCTATTATGTAAAATTGCGTTTTCTACTTACTCTACCCTGAATAAATAAATTATATTAGTATAGCTCTTACAAAGTAGAGTGTAGCTGTTCTGGAAATAGGCCACTCTCAGCCATTTCTCAGACCCGAAATCTATGTGTCGAGCTGTTATTCCGTACCACTCAGAGGCGCTGCAGTCCCATTATGGTAACGCCATCTTTCATATCGTCCTAGAAGCACCACATTTAGCACACATTATTAGTTAGGCCTATAAGTGTTGCTCTGCGCCAAGAAGTTAAAATATGGTGGAAAATCGGTCCTTTTCAAGGATGACCGCTATTTGGCCAAGGTCACATAATTTCCGATATTATGGAAGCAGATGCATAATATGCATCTTGTCGAGTTCAGTCTAGACTCACGCAGAACGCAGCTCGCCGAAAATCACTTGACAGTGTGAAGATGATAATAATGTCAACATATCCATAGACTAGAATGTATGTAAGTTTTTGTTTTTAATTTTGCGTCGCGTATTTACCAATTGAAAGATACATACGAACTAAAAGGGGTTTTCTGTACATTTGTTACATTGCCACAGCAACCTAAAATTTAAAAGATTTTCGCAATTCTAATCTTTTACACATTATGGACATATCAAGCAGCTGAAATTAAATTTTAGTTTTTGAATGCTTTTTAGTCTGATTGTGTCGTTTTCAATATAAAATGGGATGTGATATACCTAACTGTTAGGCCTACATGTATCACCTGATATTATATTTTATTGTGTCGGTACTTATCCTTATACTATATATTCAGAATATCCCGATCTTTGTTTCTTGATTTATTTTAAAGATAATTAGACCTTTATTTCACTAAAAACTCTAAAATGATAACCGTTTTGTCATTATATGAAGCATAATATAGGTTTTCAACCTAGGTATGCGTATTTTATAGTTTCCAGATGAATTTGTGTTGAGAAACTCATTGTTTGTCTCTTTTTGGTAATTTGAGCCAATACAAGTTTCACTCCAAATCCAAGGAGACGAGGCCGCTGTAGGTCATCGGTTAGTTACCAGCTATTGATAAAACTAATAACCTAACAACATCCTAAATTAACAACGGCACACTTATTTGTGGACATACCTTTATCTATGACAGGGCTAGCGATCTAGATGTGTAAAGCTAGTTTGGAATGTAACACAACCACATCCCAAATTCGCGTTACAGAGGTGCAGTCAGCTGCAGAAAACCTTTACCATGGCTAATTTGCGATGTGGTTGGGTTACTAAGTATCATAAATATACTAAGTGCCATAAATATACGTTTCGAATGACATTACCGTGGGATGCCTATCAGATTGTGTATGTCTATATCAGGCTCTAATGCAGGCCTAGGCCTACCAGCGTAATATTTACATAATGAACAAAAAATTACCGAGGTTCTTTTATTGAAAAAATGGCAATTGATCCAAGAAGGGGAGTGCGTGCCAAAGTTAAATGTAACATACGCGGTAACGGTTACATATCACGAACATTCGATTGACCAAACACTGATAGCATCCATAATGAATGAAGGCATCCACTTAAAACAGCCAACTGACCAGGTGTTTTAAAAATGGCTAGCCTCACGAATGCTGAAGATCCAGTATTACTTAATCCATGCGCAGCACAAAAATTCTAAAAAATTGCAGTTCTAGTCTATGTACAAGTTTACATCATATGGTCATATTAAGAACACGAAATAAAATCACCGATTTTTTTATGATTTTAGCCTGGGCCAGTCCCTTTAAGTACCATTGAGAGTATTGACAGCTGTTGCTACACAATATAATTGATCACGGAGGGATGAGAGAATATAAGCTGATAAAAACACGGATATTTGATATATGACATCCATAATAAATGACAATATACACTCCAAGACTTACAGGATAGCATGTTTCCAAAGTCTCCGCCTGGCAGTTGTAGTTGTCCCAGAGAGCTACAGTGAGCTACATCTAGTATTATTTGGAGTGGCTACGTGGACGTTTGAGAGAATGAATAGTTCAGATATCAGTGAAATTAGTACCATGGATGCCACATCACCTCTTCCAGCTCTACCACAAGAATTTGATCCGCAATATATTTTGCAAACGAGAATATTCCGTGTGTGTTCATCAATAATGAACAATAAATATTATTACCTGATGCCGATGGCGATGGTTATGAACTTATTTTGCTTTGCCGTACTTTGGCCACATATGCGTAAAAACATCGCTTATATGTTGATGGGAAGCATAGCTCTGTGGGACATGACAACAATTGTCGTGAAAGGATTTAATTTGATAATTATTGAAAAGTATGATTGGCAGTTAGGAGACGTTGGATGCTGTATCTATGGCTTCCTGTTGGATTATATTCCACAAGTGGCTATCTGGTTGGTGGTTCTGCTCACTGCTGATCGCTGTATTGCTGTCTGGTTTCCTCTGCGTCATCAGGAACTGTGCAGTCGCAAACGAATCATGTTAGCTTACGCTGGTATCATGGGCATTTCAGTCATAACTGTTTGCACTCACTTGTGGGCTTTACACAACGTGCCAACACCAACAGGTTATGGCTGCGTATTTAAACAACAGTACATGATAGTGGTTACCAGGCTGAAATGGGTGCATCTCACTTGGTATGCTTATATTCCAACCATTCTGATGATTGTCCTTAATTGTCTTTTGGCACTCAGAGTGCGCCACCAGACATCTACTTTTGGTGACGCCAAACAAACAGGAAACACAATGGGAGCAGCCGGAAGAATAGAAGCACATGTCACGCGCATGGCCTTTCTGGTAATTTCTACCACTATCTGCATTAAACGTCGCTTTACTCTTATGGGATCACGCTAAGTCGAACAACACATTTATGATCTATGTGGTGGAATCGACAGTAGCTCATTTCATGAACGACCTGAATCATATAGTCAATCCAATACTCTACTTTTTCAGTGGTCGTCGCTTCCGACGTGATGCTATCGCACTTTTGCATAAGGGAACCTGTCGTAAGTCAAATAATAACAAGACTAATAGTGGGCCTACTACTATTACCACTACTACAAAAACAGAATAACTTTAACTGACCGGCTTGTGAATGTTTATTTATCAACACATCGGTGAAAGTTGATTGTGTATGTATGCGGTTTGGTGTTTATATAATATATATATATATATATATATATATATATATATATATATATATATATATATATTTTTTCGATTAAATCAATCACAAGTACAAACAAAAACAGTAATGGTTGTGCTTCGTACAATTATATGGTGCAAGTTCTTCAGCAGAGGTACATGCATGCAAGGTGATCAATCGCGTGTACAAACAAAAATTGTAATGGTTGTGCTTCGTACAATTATACGGTGAAGTTCTTTAGCAGAGGTACATGCATGCAAGGTGATCAATCGCAAGTACAAACAAAAATAGTAATGGTTGTGCTTCGTACAATTATATGGTGCAAGTTCTTCAGCAGAGGTACATGCATGCAAGGTGATCAATCGCGTGTACAAACAAAAATTGTAATGGTTGTGCTTCGTACAATTATATGGTGAAATACTTCAGCAGAGGTACATGCATGCAAGGTGATCAATCGTAAGTATAAACAAAAACAGTAATGGTTGTGCTTCGTGCAATTATAATGGTGTAAGTTTTTCAGCAGAGGTACATGTATGCAAGGTGATCAATCGTAAGTATAAACAAAAACAGTAATGGTTGTGCTTCGTGCAATTATAATGGTGTAAGTTTTTCAGCAGAGGTACATGTATGCAAGGTGATCAATCGCAAGTATAAACAAAAACAGTACTAAAGGTTGTGCTTCGTACAATTATAATTATGGTGTAAGTTCTTCAGCAGAGGTACATGTATACAAGGTTATCAGAATTGACAATAATACTGTGTATAGTGATAATCATGACATAATGCCTCACAAGTTTTCGAGAAAGCTTTTATACACCATTGGTGGCAATAACATAATTTATGCTAGCCTAGGCTAGTACAATTTTGCTTTTAGTAAAAACACATTATTGTAATCATTCAATCATATTTTCTATTTGTTTAAATGTATGGGCCTACCCAGGGACATTTATACCATTAGTCAATATAAAATTAATCTATTGAATATGCCTGATTGTTCGTGAACAACAAGGCATATTCAATAGGCTGATATAAACATATGCAATTGTACTCTGAATCCACAAGAGCTTAATAAAGTATGTTCCAGTGTGGGCCTACCGATACTATGAAACAAGGTATCTAGTGTAACTTTATGTTTTTATTGTGATTATGTATAATCATTTAAGCGGTTTGAGCATAGTTGTTCTACTTGTTAAAGGATATATCCTTGGACATTTATACGGAGAGTCAATGTACACGATAACAATTATTGTACATCACATTTACATAAGCAGTTGCTGACAATGTGAAACAGTCTACAATATGACGAAAACTTTCGGTCAATCAGTGTATGTGAGTGCTAAGGTATCGTATGTGAGAAAACTATCAGTCATTTTATCAGCTTATGCAACGAAGGGTAAGATCATCTTGCCTTGGCCAGTCTCACGCGAGTGCTACCGCCCAGCGGGCTCGTGGATTTATCTGCTGGAAAGGTTCAGGTAGTCGGTTGCAATATAATAATATATAGACAGTGTAATCACGTATCTAGTGTATATTGTATATTTGTATAACACTGTTTGAAATCATCATGAATGTCTTAGTTAGCCCTTTCAATACCTATGTTATGAGTTTACGGCCATTACAATTAAAACAAATTATTTCGGGGATCGTCTTTATACGTCAGAATCTGACGTCTACAGACGTCAGAATCTGACGTCTGAAGACGGTCCCTAGTGGCGGATCCAGCATAGGGCGGAGCCGGCGTACGCCCCCCCCCCCCCTTTACTGGTGAAAATATTGCATTTTTAGGCATTTTTTTGGAATAAAGTGAAGCTAACACCCCTTTTTCAGCCAAAATGTAGATACGCCCCCTCCTCTTGCACATTCTGGATCCGCCAAGGGGTCCCTGCCCTGAAAAGATTCAATTCTGAAATATTTTCTGGAGGTTTTATAATATTAGTCACATCGTAGTGTTTTAAATATTACGTATCATCTGATGCGAATAAAATAGTAGACCAGTGCTTGTTCCCCATATTTGTCACGTTCAAGTGAACATGGCCACGTGTATTTTTCTGGCGCCTGTTCCTGCCTCTTTACCATGCATCACCTGACGGTTGTCCATCACCAGTAGATCTCCTTCCACCCAGTCCACAGTCACCGTTTCCTTCTCCGTCACTTCTTGCAGGCTATTTAAGCAGTCATCGGGTATGACTTCATCATTACCAAAGACGACGTCAAGACCAGATGTATCATTTCTCAAGGCCAGGACATTCCACGTGTATATTTTGTTGTACCAAGCAAACCTGTCATTGGCTTCATATCTTCTAAAGGCCTGTATTCGTGGTGAAGTCATCTTAAGAACATCCCCCGGTAACCAGTTAACCTGAAATCCCATGTGGACAGCCTTAATTACGGCTTGGTCTTTGTCAGTGGTGTTGAGCAATGAGTGCCAACCAGATCCCACGCCGCTCCCATGCACGTCATCTTCACGATGTGCTCGGTTTATATAACGTACTCCGTGACGGACCAATTTGTCAACAAAATCAGGTTCTCTCTGCTGCATTTGCGTGAAAACTGACAGCGAGTTTGCAAGTGGGGTATTGCCACCAGTGACCGCTTTAAGTTTACAATGAAAGAAGACAGTTATCGGTTGGACTGGTGCTTGAGTCATTTCGTGGTGTAGCGGTAAGTCCATATCCACTTTCATCTCATTCGCGGTGTAGACGTTTCCATGAATGTGTTTTCTCACCGCCAATGTGTACTTGTTCAAGGGGTAAGGCTGTAAATGAAATGACATGGTAAACTCGTCCAAATGCTCATCATTGTGAAATGAGAGGTTTCTGATAATGATAGCACCGTCGGTTTCTAACATCTCTAACAAGCGTTGTTTTTGGTCTTCGGTCCATATTTCTTTTTCACTGTTGCAACTTAACCCCTCAGCATTTATAATTGTGGGAAACAACCTGCTGTCTATAATTTTCTGTCCAGGATCGAATATTTTTCGGAACGTAAAAAACTGAAACAGAAAAACAGTAGACACGTCTAATGATACGATACCTATGAAATAGATATTTTGTTATTTTAGCTTTCCATAAATATAAGGCGCATTGCAAGCAACCTATTATAAATTGGTGTTTTGATCATGTTAATGCTACAGAATGAGTATATGGCCGATACTGCTATGAGTTGACATTTTTCAGAAGATAATTTTATCAGGTTTAATTATAACAGACGGTACTAACATTTTTTCCAGCTGTTGTTGTGTGAGCCTCACGTCTGTAAACCTTTGCCAGAATTGTAAGCCACCGGCCTATATGTGCTCCGCTGAAATGGCAAGATACTATGTATAATGATAAAAAAATACATGTATAAAGTAATGTTAACTAGGCCGTCGACGAGGTGAAAAAGCCTCAAGCTTTAATCAGCCTTTAGTCGCTTCAAAGTAATAATTATTTGAAATGGAAGTCCATTTGAACCTGTTCATATTAAATCCTGTAGGTTTATAAGATTAACAGACACAATAATTCGCAGAATGTTTAAAAAAACCGGTCGCTTGAAAGTATTTCTTTTTCGACGACAAGCGTCAAATTTGAAATGGCCACTGTGACCTATGTTTTATCCGATTTGTGCCTATGTTCAAATTTGTGCAAGCCATCAGTGATAATAAGCACAGTGCAGTAGAATTATATTCGGAGATTCGAAATTTGAGCCCTGGCGGTCTGAGGCCGAGCACGTTACCTCTCGGTCACGGAGGCTCCCCACAATACTGACTTTCACACGTGGATCGGGAAGAAACATTTTTTGTTCCCTTTAAACCGCCGTAACCTGGAACCGAACCCCGAACTCTGGCGTGAAAAGCAGCGGTGCTAACCGCTACCCTAGGGCCCCCGCCCTGTAGCGGAAGTAATTGTATTCCTTTTATTGTGGGTGAAACGAATGCTCCCAACCAGGTCATGTGTTAAGAGACAGCGATTGTTATTTACAAAATAACAGATGACTTGATAGTGTGGGAGAACAACTGTAAACCTGTTTGGATTAACAATCACTGCCCAGAAATATAAGAACTTTATATTGTATCTCCTATATTGTGTCTAAATATTCTTAGGTGTGAATATGTTTCTTATATATGAAGAAAGACAAGATAATAGAAATAGATGGTGCTTGCAAGGTCACCATATTCCAGTAGAGCTAGAGTAAGCTTGTTGAAAACGCGTTCAAAATTATGTGATATTGGAAAATGCTGCGATCTAGCAAAAGACTGGACATACTACCGGCGCATGAGATCAATAAAATGAATGACTTTTCGTTAAAATGTGGACGAGGATATATTACAATATTTACGTTTATGCACAATAGCTTAATTAAATATAAGCAGAATTAAATGATCCTATAACACGAGGTACATAAAGTATGAAATTAAGTATGGTGGATCCACAGTAAGTGATTTACAGCCGGATAAGAGAATGTGAGAGGAGTTAAAATTAGCTGATCTCTTTTTTTTTCAATTATGGAATACATGACTATCATATCATCACACTTTTAAGTACCACTGGGCAGTTATGAAGTATTTATGGATACAATCTGTGTAGGCCTTTGCAGTTTGCAAATCATTTAGTATGTTATCGTGGTTATAGTCATGTATCGTAATTTTAATGCTTCATAACTGTTTTGCTTATTTTATTCAAGAGATGAAGTCATAGAAAATGGTGTTTTTATTTTACTCTTGTAAAAGTGTTTAAGCATTTAGGTTGGATAATTTGTAAACATTGCTACCCTACCAAAACAACCCCAATCACAGCGGAGTAATCCAAGTGGCAGGTACCAAGTGGCAGATAATGCTAGATGCATCTCACAATGCACTGTTCATTTTGTCATGTCATTTTATTAGGCATATATGTTATTACTTTGTGCGATTAGATTATTTTTAGCCAACTAGCTACTGCATTGTCAGGCTTTTCACACATTCAATTTCATAGGCTGTTATATGATAGATCACTTCGCTGTTAAGGAACAACAAAGTTGATATCAAACAATGTTCTAATAACCAATTGTATAGAACCCTTTAAAAACAAAATACGTAATTTCTCTCAAGAAGATTGATTAGCAGGAGAAGTTTGTATGCAAGTTATATTTATCAGAGGTACTACTGGTATTAAAAGCAAGTTCTGTGATCCTCAGGTCGTTATGACATGATAAAGAATACTTCATTTTGGCTTTGCAGGTCTATTACGTCGAAGCAGAAAAGCATAACCAGAAATGTATAACTCCGGCCTGTTGCTTCTAGAGAGTAAGTTCACCAAATTGCATGTAACTCAAAAACTATTTTACCTATTAACTTGGTTCTGGTGTCATCAGAAAGAGCGATCGTGTATATTTTCATTGCGGCTTTTAATCATATTGGTAATGTTGTATGGTAGTTGATGGAAAGTAATATTCATCAAATATTAAGGTAAAACTGTCATCACATGTATGTCCCGCCTTCACATGTAGACCTAGTTCACTTTCTGGGCACATGGGGCGCTCCTGTGCCTTATTTACATGTTGACCAAAACATGAGCAACATTTCCATGTGGTTCTGTGTACATACACGCTTACTCTGATTCCCAGAGCCACACTACGCGGCGTGGCCGAGCTTCATGTAGCCTCTGGTATACCCCAGTGGCGAATATTTGTGACCAGTTGCTATATTTAGATGAAAATAGGGTGATCCCTGAATTCAGGCATTTTTGAAAGGTCACTTCCCCGGATGAAGAGCTGTTCACAGTATTGTATTTCCCCTCTGACGCATTTCCTATGACTTGACCCTGAAAAATTATTCACAGGCCTCAATAGCAGAGGCATGAAAGTCACGTGACTAAGAACCTTGGCCTCGACCGGGCCATAAATTAAATTGGCCGAGCTCACCAGGCAAATACAAGCTGTACACCAATTTTCACCTACTTGATTGATTGATTGATTGATTGATTGATGGATTGATTGATTGATTGATTGATTGATTGATTGATTGATTGATTGATTGATTGATTGATTGATTGATTGATTGATTGAGTACTGATAGCCTGGTAGCGTTTCTCAGAGAAGGGCCCAGAAATAGGTTAAGGGTGTTTTTTGTTTATATGGGTTCTAGGCAATAGGAAAGTGCGTTGTCCATTGCCGTGATCTATTTTTTATGTTTAAATATGCAAATTATCATAAATTAAAAAAAATCCTTGTTTTATCTATATTTATCTATATATAATAATTGGATGGCATCATGCACAAGTGGGCTAACCCACATTTTGACTATTTGGAAAAACAATCGCGCAGCAACATGAAGTACAGAATAAAACGAATAAATACAAATTACCACAAAAAGGTAACAAAATCAGTGACCAAATGGTATAGCCCTTAATGTGAAACTCGTATATTGATCAAGTTGTTGCTATCAATGACATATATTTTCATTGTTTTTTTAATGTGGGTTAGCCCACTAGCGCATGATGCCATCATTATAGGCCTACTTTCAGTATGTAAACTATCCACAGCAAAATTTAAAATTACCAAAAAATATGCAAATTAGGTGTCATTATTAAAATTATATCCCATCCATCAATCCTCTGATAATCTAAAGTGAAGATTTTCATGGTGAATATATATAATACATTTATTTTCCGTCAAAAAAATAATGAATAATTATTAGCAAAAAAAAAAAAGCAAATTAACCTCCATTAACGGAATTACATATTAAAGCAATATCGCAGAATGTAATCAACTTAGAATCTCAAATAAAGTATCCACACTACGGGTTTTCATAGTCGATTGCAATGAAAACGATTGCAATGAAATATACTTGATTAAGTGAAGGGATGAATTAGCATAAACAATACAAATTAGGAGATACATGCAATTTAACCGCCATTAACGGAATACAGTTTCAAGCAATTTCTTAGAATAAAGTATCGACACTATGGCTTTTTATGATCAACGATTGCAATAAAATAAAGTTATATAAAAAGGAAGATACGTTGGCATAAAATAGGCAAATTAACAATACGTTGGAATAAAATGTGCTAATAAGAAGTAATTACGTATTTTTGCGTTTTGAAAGATATTGTTCGTGTTTAAAATTACGTAGGCCTACTCCTTTGGTTGTGACAGATTGTTTTAACATAGATAGTCATACTGTTATGTTCAGAATAATCAATTATCAACGAATATGCAAATTCGCACACATTTCTGATCATGTGCCTAAATATTAGTCAAAAGAAAATCGTTGAAAACACCCTCGCGTGGTTTTCACAATATTTTTTTTTAACAGTTGCATATTGAGGATTGAATTTAATGTCATTTCAATGTGCATATCACATTAAAAATATCACAATAACAATACATAGTAATAGTGCAAGCGATTATAGGCGTTATTAAACTTTATAATGAATATTTGACCTGGTAATTGCAACTGTTTCTCATCATAACAGCCATAAAACAACTGCAGGGTTGTTATTGTCTTCGTGAAAGCGTAAAAACCTATCAAATTTTTTGAAATCTGAATAATTTTCACTCTTTTGAAGTTGTGAATCGCGTCAGCGAGTGACAACTTTAAGTGAGTGAAAAGTCCAATGAAATAGATTGGCGGTTAAAGGGTTAATATCGTGACAACGGTTCACCTTTAATAGCTCGTATATTTTAAAGTTTTATTTCCCTTTATTTATAATAAAAAACATATCACATTGTTAGTATAGTTATCCGATGTTACCCCTTTCCAGCCGCAGTTGTTTAATGAAAGTTAAATAAAAATGTGAACTCAATACAAATATTACGATATCTTTTAAACTGTCATCGCAATGCACATGATATTTCCTACGTATATGGACACCAGGTTGGGGTGGGGGGTGGGTCATTACAAGCTTCTTATCATATCCCACAAAGAATGTTCCTGAATCTTCGATATAAGATCAGCAGCTGTTGTCGTTATGGGTATATATGTCAACAACCATTAACCCTTTCCATGCGGAATATTTCTTTATTTGTGTAATAAACTGTAAAAAGTGAGTGACAGTGTCTACCGCTGGAATTGCAACACATTTTAGGATATCAAAATGGGTATCAGTATCATTATGTAATAGGGTTAGATTCTTCGTGTTAGACTTTTCAGGTACTCAAGGTCATACACACATTTTTCAAATAACCTATATTGTTGTTTGTCTATGGCATTCAACCAAGACACGATGAACGTCACACAGTAGTACCCACACTGGACATAGGTTTGTTCACCCCCAAAGTGATGCCTGTTACACAGATGCCTAATTCCTTAATTGAATCGCAGTATATTAAATAAAACCCGGTTAGTTTATTTGATTTTTTTACAGATTATGACCAAAAATATATTTATGATGCTACATGAAACATAATTAGTGTCACAATTAATATTTAGTCCGGTAGCCACGTGATCTTATAATGGCCGCTGCTCTTCTGAGCAAAGAGAAAAACACTGTTCTGATTTTTGCAGGACGAATTCTGGCAGAACTTCTGAATAATGCTACTTTAATTATTTTACGTGTGGCTGGTTTGACCTCTTATGCGTCCGTTTTTATGCAACTTCAGATATTTTTTATAGGAAATAGTATCTTGCGTCTAGCATTGTTTTCAAACCATGCCAACACCGCCATAGCTCTGTGACAATGAGCATTGTGTTGTTGGAGCGCAAATGGTTGTTGCTGCATGCGTAAGCATTTGCTCTACTCCCACCCATGAGGTCAATGTAAGTATACTGGGCGACATTTCCATCAACCACTACCAAAGTGACAAAGGCAAGAAAGCTGATGCATCCCCAATCCATAACAGAAACGTTTCCACGTAGCCGAAATCGCATTGCGCCTGGATTCATACTCTATCAATTATTTCCCCAACATCCTTCACTTCCATCATTAGTGTGTTAAATAAAATTCACTCATCAGAGAGCACCACAAAGGACTAATTGACATTGGTGACCCAGTGCCTGATTAACTTGGCCCACCTGATGTGATTCTGCCGTTTTTCGTTATGAACCATGAGGGTTTTTTTCTTGTCACTAGGCTGAATATATCCTCTGTATGTATTTAATCGTCCTCTAACAGCTTTTTATGACAAGCGTACCAAAAAACGAGCTCCAGTCGAAGGACAACTCCGAAATAGTCTTCAAACATCTCAACCAAATATTTTATTCTTTTTTTTTTTTATTGCAGCTGAACTGCGCTGCAATTACATGATTTTAAATCACATTATATTTGAGCCCTTATTTTGAATTCGATTCCCATTACAAATGTCTCCACTGGAACCCATAATTAAAATACATCGACATAATTTCGCATGAGAATGTGTAAAACATATGTGGATAACATGTGACACAGCTTAAAAGCTTTGAAGTCATGTCGGTATAGTATATGAGCTGACCGCTCAGTAGTCATTAAACAGTGGTCTGTGAATGAATTGTGTGGGGATGAACAAACTTATGTCTAGTGTGTGTATATAGCGGTATACTGTACCATTGAGCTCAGCTCAATGGTACTAACATTAGTAACATAATATGTAACACCCCTGAGTAGTTCTCATATAGATAATGTGAGCTTCAGTACCTTTGACCTCATCTTCCTTTTGATCATAGAATAATATTGTGAATCTGGTATACCTGGTTGAGTGCATCACCGAGTTTGCTGCCATTGAGATAGGGCAGGTAGGGGCTGAGATGGTGTCAGTCGGTTATCACCCCATATGAGGGGGGTTATTACCCCATGGGTGTTAGAATGATCTTGGAAACTGCTGAAAAAAACTTCACATGCTATCGGGAAACTGCCACACATACGTTCGCATACATTGCGCCTATCGGGAGTGGACAATATGGCTTGGCTTGTATAAAAATATATTTTTTTTGACCTTGCAATGACCTTGAGGTGACCTTTGATTGACTCAAATTTTTCATGCTCACAAAGGTCCGTCCCCGCCGCATCCCACATATGTAGGCCTACATATGGTTAATAAACCTTGTGGGTCCACAGTTACAACCATCATACCAAAACACGTGCATATCTGATAAATGACCATCATTATCCCTAGGTATTGACATGCACTTAGGCCTGACACTCAAAGGGTTAGTACAAATAAAGTTGAGATATGGATGGGATAGAGGGTAAATATATGTTTTTAAATTATTACCGAACTATTATTAAACCTTGCACAATACATTTTGGCTGAAATAAATACAGTTTCAAATGTATTATGGCAATGTCAAGGCCCTGTGAATGTGAAATACGGGCATGGGAAAAATGACGTCATATTTCACCTGCCCTCAGATTCTGACGTCTAAAATCGATCCCCGCACTGTAAGAAGACACATATTTGTAATGGTCGTAGACATAGGTATTCAAATGAATCGGGAAAAGCTAACTAAGACATTTAAGATGCCTGAAAAAAATGTTTGGATTCTATGATGTATACAAAATAATTCAGCGTTAATTTTTGTAAGAGTTAAAAAATGTCCGCGCATGCCTGCAGGGCATGTATGTAAACCTAAACATACATGTGTATCATATGCAGACTAAAAGATTCGAGTGGAAAACTTAAAATATCATAAGTTTATAAGAACAATCTAGCGAGTGTGAAATTTAAATGAATATTATTGTTAGTTTATACATCATGTACTTAAGTTTATTTTAACTCACCTATATTTTGACAGCATCTGTGTTTTCGGGATCATGACTCAGACTTATCTGGGCTTCGGGCGTCGCGTAGGACTCGGTGGTGAATGACCACAAACAATAGATTTGTATTTTTATCGAGTTAGCAATCCCAACGTACCCCGCCAGTGGTTTTCTCAAAATGGGCACTGGTCAAAATTAATACTGGACAGTTTTTATTTTAAATATTGGAATTTGGACCCATGCATCGCATCATCGTCTTCTTGGCAAGTAGCGGGACAAACATAGACCCTTTCAATCCGAGGGGTGGGGGGGGGGGGGGAAGGGTTGGGTTGTGGAGCGTGTGCAAATATAGGTAGCTTAGAATATGTAGATCCAAATTTTAATTCCTCATGATGTTGATCAGCACTAAATTATAAGTCTATGCTTTAATGGTGGAGGTGATGATTGCTAGGTCCGATGCTTACTTACTCTCATTTTAGGCTTGGAAATCCATCAAGTTTTTAATTAATCATCTGATTGATATAGTGATTGAATAGGCTTAAAAAAAGTAATCCAATCTGTCAATTAGTTATATTGTTTTTTAATCGATACCACTAACGATAAAGTGTCAGAAAAGAGATGTTACTTAAAGTGACACAATCAGGCTAAAATCATGGAAAATCAATATTTTTATTTTGCCTTTTTAATATGACCATTATGATGTAAACATATGATAGACTGGAACTACGATTTTTTCTTACTTTTTGTGTTGCGCATTTGCCGAGATATAAAGACGAAATTCCCGATTTCTTATTTCAAACACGCGAAGATGTCCTAAACAAGAAATACGGGAATTTCGTCTTCATATCATCAAGTTAGTTAGCTCAGTAAGGATTCAAGCTTCGGTGTTTTTTCGTTACGTCACCGAGAAGAAACGAGCCACCCTTGTTTACAAAGGTCAAACATTGATATCGCCAGTATGTAATCACGAACGTTACGTTATGTCATCTATTTACTGTGATTTCAGGCCCTCATGTTTGCATTTTGATAAGACAAAGCAGACACGCAATGATAAGCGGGTGTTAATGTTAACCCTACCGCGACCCACAACTTCAAGTGGGTGAAAATTATTCATATCTGTTAATTTTGTGACCGAACATTTCCAATCTTGATTTATAAACACCCACAACTTCAAGTGGTCGAAAATAACTCACATTTACAAATCTTGATGTATAAACACTTGTTTAATTCTAAATAATGGTGACTTTAACCTGCCAATAAACAAATTAAATACAATTAAATAAAACAAATTAAAAACGACCATGGCATTTGTCGGTTAACAGTTTTCTGTTGTCTTTGAAAATAGTCTACCACGTAACCATGGCCATGATCTAAATAAATATTATCATTTTATTTACAGGATAATTCAACATAGCATTAGGCGACCTAGCTGTTAAATATGAGAAAACATATCCCAGAGCACTCATTGTAGCCATGGAAACCAGAGGAACAAGTACTCATGATCAACTTAAGAGTTGCTCAGTATATCACATAAATTGAGATGATTAGTTCATCATCCCCATCTTGTAAAGCACCAGACAGGGATCTGATATTGAAACAATGTCGAGTCCGCTTCGCAGACACATCCAGCCCATTCGCTTATATCGTCGCCTCGGAGCTAAAGGAGCCTATCTGACACTCGTCAGAGTGGCAGATAGGATCCTTTAGCTCCGAGGCGATATGTATACTTACATATTCACCTGATAATTTTCTAAGTGCTGTAGCAGCAGATATGTTCATTTACGAAACGTCCAGATTAGATAATGAAATGAAATGAATGGGGCTTTATGTCACGTTTGTGAACAGGAGATCCTCCTGAGGATGGTGAGATGAATGAGATGACACTGTCTTCCAGAACAGGGTTCGAAATTCGAGCCCTTGCGGTCCGAGGCCGAGCACGCTACCCCTCGGTCGCGGTGGCTCCCCACAATATTAGATGTGCACGCGCATTTGTTGTCACCCCACCTGGTGAATTCGTGGCGCAGCCTATTCACGTGTCAAGACTATACACAGACTAGCCTCAAATTTTTCTTTTTACATATATACAAAGTTTCTTTTTCAAAACCATTAAAGTGAGAGAAAATATAAAATACGCAGTTTCGGAAAAGAAATTATAGCACAAATTGTGCGAGATTTTGATAAATTTCATAGTCTAATTTTTCACGTCGAGACGCCCCCTGGTGTTCGGCGTCGTTCTAGCCTACTCCTCGCGCCTTTTCTGGCACAGGGTAGTTCATGAATATGCTAATGTGAGGCGAGACGCGCCTACTGCTCAGTTTTGCACGTACACCCATATCACAGGCCTGCTGGCCCAAGCATACAGCAGCGAGCTACTGGCTGGGTCTACGCGGCTGTGGTCACGTATGCCATATTTGATAAACCGATACAGGCTGACACGTGTGCGACCGGCCACACGTTAACAGCAAACAATCATACACTACACCACACCCGCCGTAAACCAAATAAACGCAACCGCCACGACGACAACCGAATTACACGACAATAAACGAAACGAAGCGAGCGATCGATTCGGACGTCATCAAGAATGAATTGGCGATGAACATACCATATAAAAAAAAGTGGAGTGTTCACCGCAGAAATCATTCGTCAGTGAAATGATATATTATATCATCAGTTCGCGTAGACTACTGTCAGTCATGTTTTAAAATACTATTTCCAAAACAAATGTAGCTGTTTTTACTGCAGTCACATTTACCCTATCAGCCGGAGAACGCAATTTTTTCATGATAGTTGATTTCAGTAGATCAAACTTATATAAATAACGAAATATTCGATTTGACAGTTGCGCTATAGCGAAACACTTTCAACATTTGCATGTGTTTTGACTTGCGTGAAAAAAACATTTCCACCCAAGTCGATTTACTATATACTATTATCATAGCTTAGCATAGCATGTAGTAATTATTTCTGGCATTCTATATACAATCTTGACCTACAGTTTTCACAAAATATATATATGTGTGATTAAGTGAAAAGAAATTATATGCAATCCCAGTGAAGAATATTCAAATATCTCAGCAACCCCTGTATCTCGCAACATGCGACATAGCATGGACAATCTCAAAAACCTACACTGATACAGATTCAACATATACTGACATTTTTAATAAAGTCTAGACGGCAATGTACAGTCTAACCCACGCACGACATGTCACCGAAATAGCTGGTATGTGTTAAAATGACATACCATTTCAACACCGTTTGAGATGAGTGCATAGAGTGCATAGAGCCAATAGGCCTGCATTCTCAAACGTTTTATTAATTAATAATTTTACTCAACCAAACATTTCAAAATGTCTACAACACACGAAAGTGAAGGTTTCGTGTCTACGCCTCTGGAAGGTCAGGGAGCTCGCCGAAGAGACAATTATTACTTCGAAAGCGAGGAGAACGAAGTTTGCTTCCGCGAGGCTGACAATGAGTACAAAAGGCTTAAAGAGGATTTTGCTCGAATCGCTCGAAATCGACGAACAAGAAATCACTCTAGGAGTGACTTGTCAAAAAGCCCTTCACCACGCAGAAGACAGCCCCCGAGACGTTCAACGAACTTACCTAAATTCAAGATAGCAACCTTTTACGCTACAGATGTTGAACTATGGTTCAACCAGATTGAAACACAGTTTGATCTTCATCAAATTACCGACGATGATGAATGGTACAGTCTGACATGTGCAGCACTTTCAGGCGAGGTCGCCTCTGATGTGAGAGATGTCCTACTCCAACCTTTCAGGTCGCACAAGTACAAAAGCTTGAAAAGTATATTAATTGAGCGACGAGGTTTAACCACACCCGAATGGGTAAATAAGGTGATTTCCGGAGAAAAGATGGGCTCGGACATCCCCTCAAGATTTTTAAGACGCCTCCAGAAGACGGCAGGTTTCGGAACCCAAGCAGTGGTCGGAAAGGCGGTTATACGCCAAGCATTTATTAGGCAAATGCCGACGTCAATTCGTACCCGGAAAAGAAGAGGAACTCAGGACGTGGACGTGCTAATGATAATTATGTGCTTAGGCCCCCATTCATTCCAAACGCTCAGGCCACAGAGTTTGTTCCTAACAAACAAGGTAATTTTAAAATTGACAAGCAAAATATTCGTCCCATACGCACCGCCGCAGAACGCACAGCAAAATAATGCTGCGAAGCGGATCGATACAGCTAAAGCACCTGTTTGCTACTTTCACCAAACTTGAGATGACAAGGCACGCACGTGCAGAAACCCTTGCGCATTTTCCTTTAAACTGCTAAGCCAGAGCAAGGTAGCGACTCTTGCATCAGGCGGGATAACTGAGAAGCGACATGACTCTGTGGAAGCTACCCTTCCCAAGTTGTTTCACTCTAAGTTATTGTACGTCGCAGACAAAAAAAATAAATGCAAATATCTGATTGACACGGGCGCAGCGGTCAGCGTTTTGCCGAAATATTGCGCTAACAGGATTTCGGACGCAGACTGCCTCCCCCTGGTGGCCGCTAACAACACTACTATCAATACCTGCGGCAACAGTAAACGCGTCGTCGACGTCGGCCTAAAACGTGACTATCTGTGGACATATATAGTGGCGGACGAGCAACAACCCATCATAGGGGCCGATTTTTTAATTCATTACAATTTGCTAGTAGACCTAAGAAGTCGATGTCCAGAACCAGTTTAGCTATTCCCGCTTCACTGTCGTCAATCAGACCACTGTTATTGAACAGAGTGGACACTGTTCATAATGAATACACTAAACTTTTAGGTCAGTTCCCGGAACTGACTCGCCCTACGACAAAGGGTGAGACCGTTAAACACGGTATTACACATAAAATCGTAACGAGAGGATACCCGGTGTTCGCGCGCGCGCGACGATTGGCACCCGATAAACTTGTCACTGCGAAACGCGAGTTCGACGACATGATCAAGTTAGGAGCTATCGAACCCAGCAACAGTGAATGGTCCTCAGCGCTTCATATGGTACCAAAGAAAAATGGCGACTGGAGACCATGTGGAGAAGAAGCTTGAACGCTCAGTCCGTACCCAACCGTTACCCAATCCCACATATTCAGGATTTTACGCAGCGATTAGCTGGCTCAATTTTTTTTTCAAAAATTGATTTGGTTAGAGCATATTACCAAATTCCTGTGGAACCGTCAGACATACACAAGACAGCCATCACTACACCTTTTGGTCTTTTAAATTTTACCAGGACACCGTTTGGTCTGCGAAATTCCGGCCAAACGTTTCAGCGTTCCATAGACCACGTTACACGCGGACTTGATTTCGTTTTTGTGTATTTAGACGACCTACTGGTAACCAGTCCAGATCATAAAACTCACAAAAAACATTAAAAAATTTTTTTGCCCGACTAGTCGAATACGGCATCATCATCGGTCCTGAGAAGTGTCAGTTTGGTGCAACTAAGTTAGGTTTCTTAGGCCACCACGTGTGTGCTGAAGGAATTTCGCTGTTACCCAACGCCGCCGACGCTATAGTCAATTTTGTAAAGCCCGAAAAGCAATGAGCTTTTCGAAGATATTTAGGAATGGTAAATTATTATCACCGTTTCATACCGCAATGCGCAGCGAAGTTGACGCCATTAAACAATTTATTGACAGCAGCCAATGACGGTCATACAAGACTGTCACCGGAGTCGAATTTTGAATTGAAGTGGGACGAGAATGCAGAGTCAGCATATTCCGAGTCCAAACAAATATTGGCAAACGCTACCCTTCTAGTACTTCCAGATCCTATGGCTCAATTAAACATCATGTGTGACGCTAGTGATGTCAACGTAGGTGGCATTCTGCAGCAATATTTGAATGGTATGTGGCAGCCACTCTCGTTTTTCAGCAAGAAGCTGAGTCCAGTGGAGCCACGCTTTAGCGCGTTTGACCGTCAGCTTTTGGCAGTATATGCCACCATAAAACATTTCAGACATAATCTAGAAGGACGCAATTTTTTTGTAAACACTGATCATTAACCTTTGACATTTGTAATGTCATCTGTTACCGAACGCCCGTCCCTACGCCAAACACGACACTTAGCTTTCATAGCCGAATTCACTACCGACATTAGGTACGTTAAAGGAGAGACAAATTTCGTCGCCGATGCGCTGTCACGACCGTCATGTCCGTGATAGACAATGGACCAGCGATTAATTATAAAGATTTAGGTATTGATCAAGTTCAGGACGCGGAATTCACGAGACTGCGACACTCGACTTCATCCACTATGAATTTCAAATTACTCAAATCATTTGACAATCAGCTGATTTGGTGCGATGTGTCCACGGGACATAACCGGCCGTACAGTTCCGCGAAATTTCGCAGAAAAGTTTTTTCAAACCTACACGGTTTAGGCCACCCATCTCATAGAGCTACAAAACCTCTGATAAACACACGATTTGTTTGGCATGGCATGAATATTGACATTGCTAAATGGTGTCGTTCCTGTAAAGGTTGTCAGACCGCCAAAGTTTCACGTCAAAACACACCAGTTTTCGGCAAGTTCACTGAACCTACCGAGAGATTTGATCATGTCCACATCGACCTAGTCGGACCCTTACCCTACGTTAATGGCTTTAGATATCTACTGACTTGCGTGATCGTTTTACACGTTGGCCGGAAGCCATACCCATTGTAGATATTCGGGCCGAAACAGTCGCCAATGCCTTCTTCAGCGGGTGGATAGCACGCTACGGTACTCCCGCCACTATCACCACAGATAGGGGCGCGCAGTTCGAGTCAAAATTGTGGGATAATTTGTGTAACCAATTCGGGATATAATACGGAATCGCACCACGAGCTATCACCCCCAGTCGAATGGCATGGTCGAACGTTTCCACCGCCAGTTGAAAGCCGCCATTATGGCGCACGAATCACCAAATCCATGGACTATTTATTACTTTACCCTTAGTACTATTAGGCGTTCGTTCCGCAGTCAAAGAGAGGCTAGGCAGATCGGCTGCCGAGATGATATATGGTACGACAGTCAGACTCCCAGGAGAGTTTACGCAACAGTACACCGTCGCCGCCAACACAGATTTGGAGAATTACTCAGACAAGCTACGCGTAGCCATGTCGCGTCTCCGTTTATGTCCGCCACGTGACACACACCAGAAAAACATTTTCCAGTACGAGGAAATAGAAGCATGCACACATGTATTCTTGCGACGAATCGCAATTGCGCCGCCTCTGACCGCCCCTTACGACGGCCGACATAAGTTCGTCGCGAGGAGTGGCAGAGTCATGAAAATCCTGATTAAAGGCATGGTGGAAACGGTCTCATTAGACCGAGTTAAACCCGCCCATTTCGAGTGCGAGCCTACGACAGATCCGACAACACAGCGTACAACGCCAACAAAAAAACAGAGCTCAAAGACTACCAGGATCGCTAGTTGGAATCCACAGGACCCATCAAGACCTAGTAGTGCGAACACTCAGACGTCCAACAGGACGAGTGTTAAACAGACACAGTCGACGGCAGTCAGAAACAGTACCAAATTGGCCACTGTCCCACAGCAACCAGCTGATATGCAACCAGCTGATAAAGTTAAATTGCCTAACAAAGGCAAATCTTATGTAGCGCCACATTCGCGAGCCCCCGCCGTGTCCCGCGCTAACGGGGACGGCGGCGGTTTGCAAACGTACTCACGCATACCTTTACATTTACGGGGTAAAACCCCTGGTTCAGCCGATGCCGTAAAAGACTCGAATACAGGAAATAGTTTGAATATCGCTATTCGCTACAAAATTTCGACGGACGCAACCGTGAGGAAAACCAGAGTCGGACGAACAAACCAGACTCTTGCCCGGTTCATGCAGATGGTCCACGCCATAGTGGCGCCTAATGACATCTATGGCGGGACCAACCGCACGTACGGTAATAATGATAATTTCAATTTGTAAATATGAATTCGCCAGGCCTGGTAGCATTAATTAGAATAGGTCAACTGCAATTAAATTATTGAGCAAAATATTTGCTACCTAATAATGGATGTATTAATTAAATTAATCGGTTGGTCGCAGCAAAGCAGCATAAGTAATTCAATGGACAATTGGTGTTATGAAGATGGAACAATTAGTGTTACAAGGATCGGACAATTGGTGTTATAAGGATGGGACAATCTTTTAACTACGGATGCTGCGACCACAACCACCCACGCTGAATTTTTTTCACCACAACCACCCACGCTGTATTTTTTCACACCTGACTGTTTTAATTAGTTATAAGAGGTTACGTTCTGTACAGTTCCCGATGTTTTCACGACGCAGTCTCCCACACGTTAGTTGGGTTCCTACGTTATCACCAACCCGGGGGTAATGTAGGATCTCTGCCTCGCTAGATCATCGTGACAGTCGACCCCAGTCTCCCTGGACGCGGGGGGACGGCTGAACGGCTGCCTCGCTTCAGTATATTAGTGACGTGCGCATAAACCCAATCACCACGCGGTCGTGGCCTTTTTCGAGACTTGTAGTCTAGCCCCTGACGACTGCAGACGTGTTGCAGGTTGGCAGATTAGAGTTAGCCTAGGGGCGTGTCGTGCGCGGGACTGTACATTGCCGATGTTTTATGTCTAGACAAATAAATATAATGAACTGAAGAAGAGTTTTGTGAAGTCAATCGGAACCGTTCACCCGACGGGGAAGGAAGGAAGATAGAAATAAAATGGTGAATGATAAGCGGGTCTTGCCGTTCACCCTACCGGTAGACCCTCCTGCTATTCCCATAGTGCGAACGAATTCGGTGTGACTGGGACATTATTGGGACCAGTGGGGACTTGTCAGACGCATCGTAAATCTGTTGTATTTTTTGTGGACGTGGTGGGAACGTGCCCTGGTGTGATGAAGGGCATAAGTGCTTAACAGTTGCGACTGATATATGTGACCAATGCGTTTCTGATACGTCCATGACACGCTCAGATAGTTTGTCTTGCGCTGCATTAGACCATCAGAGCGCCACACCATTGCAAACCAAATTTCAGTATGGCTTATCTCTCAGGTTTTGGTTCAGTTGTAGTGTGTTACTCGTAAGTACATTTGCTAAAATATTGCACCAGTTTTTAGCTTGCAGACAGAGTCTCCAAGTTTTTAGTTTGACTTTCAAGACAAACGTCTGTCGTTAGCTTCTGCTTTACATCTGTTCTGCCTGTGCAAAGTCAAAAGGCATTATCTGCTCCCTGGTAAACTAGGCATTTACTGTTTCTTAACTGGCTCTTCCTGCCGTAGCGCTGCCAAAAGGTCGTATTTGCTAACTTGTAAATCAAGTATATACTTTCTTTACGCTGATGTCACTGCCTCCTTCTTGTTAGTAACAGCATTTTCAATAGACAGTATCTGCACACTTGTGAAATAAGCAGATACTTGGTTTTGCTGTGAGCAGAAGCGTTCTATGTCATGCTTGTACTAGGCAGTCAACATAATGCACTGACCCAATGTTGGTTAAATGTTGTGCCATCATTTATAACACTGTTCCAACATTAAACTAACATTGTGTCAGTGTATCAAGTTGCCAGTGCCTCGAAAATGAGACGTTTAGCCAATGCTGTTTTACTGCTAAGCCAGGGTTGTAGATGATGGGCCAGCATTAAACTAGCATTGGGTGAACATATATTGTGTTAAGGCCATTCTACTGGTAGGCCAATGCTGGCCCAGTGTTGTAAATGGTAGGCCACCATTAGGCTAACATTGTGTCAATGTCCCGTGTTTGCTGTGTGGCTGTGACCTGGTGACACCAGAGAAGCTAATAGTAGGCCTACGTAGGAACTGGGGGCTACCTAATGATAGGTTAAAGGTAACTGGGGTTGAAGTTCCTAGCCTATTCTAGCTCCCGTCTGGGCGACGGTACATAAATAACTTGAGATTGATGGTTCTTGATGCTTTATTGATTACTTCAACTTCGCTGTGCACTGTCTACTCGGATGGATTCCAGGATGGTAATGGAATGTTGGAACGTTGGACGCGGCGACAGCCTCGTAGCTTGAGCTGCGAGGAGCAGGGGGACGGCAGGTCCGCCCTGCTCCCTTAGTAGTTCGCAAGTGAAAGTGGAGAGCGCCTCGTGACTCAGCGTCGTCGGAAGCGCCCGCCAGGGGGCTGCTCCTCGTCAGGTGCTGCCCTCTGGCGAACGAAACCGAAGCGGTCCCCACAGATACACTTGGCCCTCAGTCTGGGTGGCCCCCACCCACCCTCTCTCCCACAACTGACATCTAGAGGAATGTTATGCAATATAGAAGTTAGGTCTTGGCTAAGATATCTATCTTCAAAAATGTCAATTTTTTTATTAATAAAAGTAGATTTTTGGCCTTGGCAGTTACAGGCATTGCAAATTCATATAATTTATACATTTCTAGTGTGTAATACGACTGAATAACGGATTTTATTGCAATGCCTGTTCACACATCATAGTAATTTCTCACCGCCAATACGCTGCCGTGCAAAAGCAAACAGCAGTAACTGCGTACTACGAAAGTATGCTGTTACTGCTGTTTGCCGAAATGTAATGGCAGTTTGTGCCCTGATCAAGACCATATATGAACTGCTTCCCCAGCGAAAGGAGTCGTTCAGCCAATGTTGGTTTAATGTTGGACCAGTGTAATAGACGTCACGACAATATTAAATGTACGTTGTGGAGTGCCTGGCGTTTTTGTGAGTGGTGAGTGACTGTCCAGGTGACGACGCACTCAGTCCTGTTGATGTCATCACCTGTTGTGTAATCCGGCTCTGTTCTGTTCTCATCGCTCTAATTAGGGTGTTTAACCCGACCCTCTTATTCCCACAGTCATCTCAATATCATCATAATTATTTTTTCCATCCTTCATGTGACGCTGAAAATCATCTTTCCATTGTGTTATTTTGATGATATTCATTATGTGGACATATTGCTTTACCCCTGTCCGCTCAGTCCTACAATTTGAGATTGCAGTGGCTGTCTCAATGTCGGCGACATTCGCCCACCATTGACCAGTGTTGGCTGGTAGGCCTATTTATTTTCATTACAGCACGGGTTATCACAACATTGCACGTTGATATATAAATTAACCCTTTCATACCTTCGGCCAACGCTGGGTAAAAAAGTACGTTCACTAACGCAGGACAAACAGTGTGTCGCGTCAGATCGCCTGCTGAATTGACCATATAAAATATATATAATATGTTTTCTGTGGAATTAACTACGAAGTCATTACCAGTGAATCTATTTAAATTTCAGTTCCCAATGTAAGACGCCTATCTTTCCAAGCAGGAAAAATATTATTTATATGGCGGTGTTTAGCTAGGCCTACTGTTGGTGGTGCCGCCAATAAATGCCCATTACGGCCCACACTGTCAAATTGTGAGCTGTGTATCGCTGCATTAGTTTCAATATTAGGCCTAGTATTCAGCGTTATTAGAATCCAAAAAGGCTTGCACACAACATTGCACACAACGAATTTTCAACACGCTATTTTTTGCCAGTTTTTACAAGTTTAAGATAATCGTTATTCGCATATATATCCAGATTTTGATAAGGGAAGTGCATATCTACACATCGGTGAACAGTTGGGTGAGAAATATCTTACACGAGGACATTTTCTGGGTCTCTTTTTCTCGTAACCCTTAATATCGCCCACGGAGAAGTCAGATTGTACACAGGTGGGGTGTCCTACATCTGCCACGTCAGAAGGTGTGATCAACAACCCTGTCACCATTAACTGCTCAAGTGAACACTGATCATGGCGACGGCAAACAGTCCCTTCCAAGACCTCAGTCAGGAGCACCGTCAACAACTTCTCACTATATATGGGCACTACATGTCAGTACTGGATGCGTTGAGCAAAGAAGAGCTGGCGAATTTTGACTGGGAGGCATGCCACGCCCAGATGGTTGAAGAGTTGATTGGAATGGCTGGACTCATTATGAATGACGGCACCATCATCGCTCAGTGCACACGTCTGTCTGAGAAGCTACATGCTCATGTCAACGACCGTCTGACACTCACAACAGCGACTGTGAAAGGACGTTTGACAACTGTACTTCATACCCCATTGAACGCTATTAAACAGAGACTCAGTCTATCATCAACACGTGCCAGTCACAAGACCATTCAACGTGTGACCAGTGCAAATTCACTTGATGAGCTGCTTAATGATTCACCCTCGCACAACAACACCACCATCTTTCATCGCAAGATCCCCAGCTCCCGATCTTGTTGGAAGATGAAGAGCCTGAATCAGAAGTTGACAGCGCATCTGTTAACAAATCCCAGTCTAATAGCCCTATTCGTAGATCAATCCAGGGGACCAGAGACAGTCAACCTCCCTCGCGACAGTCAGCTAAATCTAAGAAGAAAAGTGGCTCTAGACCACGCAGAAGCACACGAAGAAGTAGAATCCTTGCACAGCAGAAACTCAAACCATGCGAATCAGATATAAAAGTGGTTCCAGAAACCCAACACACACCACCAAAGAAGAGAGGGCGACCAAAGAAGTAGACAGAAAATAATCCACAAAAAGAACCCATACAATCAAATGAATCTACATCTACTTCAGATAGTGATTCCAACCATGGTGTCAAGCAGAAATCATCAAATTTATTGACTCCAGTCACGAAATGGCACAAGAAAACACATAAAGAGAGGCTTGCAAAGGAAATGTTGTACTGCCTTGAAGTGGGATGCAAACATAAACGTTTATCGTCAGCTGACATGGTGCAATGTTCCCACTGTGCCATATGGCACCACCTTGACTGTGTATATCTGCTCCAAGCAGACACCATAGGTGTGTGGCCATGTCCTCGCTGTCGCGTACAGAGTGATATGCTCCATCAATGTCACAAAATGTTGCAGGAGATAAAAGACGTCGTTTTATGATCGAAATGTCCGAAAACATTAAGTCAAACGCCAAACGTTTCTGGACTTTTTGTCGTCTGAAAACAAAATCTCGACTTATGCCAGCAGTTCTCAGTAGCGGTAATGAAGAGGCTATATCTTCTGATGATAAATCTATTATGTTCAATAATTATTTCCACTCTGTTTTCAACAACGATACATCTGACACTAATCTTCCAGAAGTTAATGTACATATGAATTCAAATCTATCAAATATTGTATTCTCTGAGAATGATGTATTTCAAGTGCTTAAAAAGTTGGATATTAACAAAGGAAGTGGCCCTAATGACGTACCTCTCAGGGTTCTAGACCAATGTGCAGCTGAGCTTACTCCGTCATTGACAGCTCTTTTCAATATGAGCATGTCGACCTGCGCTCTGCCAGATTCCTGGAAGCACGCTTTTGTTGTACCAATACATAAAAAGGGAGATAAATGTAAAGCTGATAATTATAGACCCATTTCACTGCTTAATGGTGTTAGCAAAATTATGGAGCGACTTGTTTTTAACCATGTTTATCCTTTTGTTTACCCGATGATTAACTCGGCCCAGCACGGTTTTATTAAAAATCGCTCTGCTACTAGCCAGATGCTTGACATGTACTCCAGCATTGGCAAGAATCTGGACGCAGGAGTGCAAACCGATATTATTTTTCTTGACTTTTCAAAAGCTTTCGATTCAGTGCCTCATCATCTTTTGCTCCATAAATTACAAGCATTCGGTTTTAGTAGTACTCTTCTAAATTGGCTAAACCATTATTTACATGGTCGATCACAATCTGTCATTATTGAAGGAAAGGTCTCCCCATCCCTCCATGTCAAATCTGGTGTACCACAGGGGTCTATCCTGGGACCGTTACTATTTGTATTGTATGTAAATGACATTTGTGAAGTCTGTTCATCTCTTATTAGTCTTTATGCAGATGATGCAAAAATATATCGACGTATTATAACAATCAATGATGCACTTATTTTACAAAGCGATTTAGGTGCCTTATTTGCATGGAGTCAACTATGGAAATTGAGTTTTAATATAAAGAAATGTCTACAATTATCAATATGTTGTTCTCTGAAAGTCAGTTATGTATACATGTTAGACCACAATGTTTTAGAACGTGTAGACACCATTAATGACCTCGGTGTCACTGTTACTTCTAATTATCATGGTCTAAGAATATAAAATCTACATCTGCCAAGGCCAATTCCTTACTAGGCATGATAAGACGTTCTATAAGTTTTGATGCCCCATCTCCTGTTAAGTTTCAACTCTATGTGTCACACATACGCAGTATTTTGGAATATTGTTCACCAATATGGTCACCTGCAAATGTTAAGGATATTTTGTTGTTAGAAAGAGTACAGCGCCACGCTACAAAGTATATTTTAAACAATTATTCTGATTTCTCATATGCAGAAAGATGCATAAAACTTTCTATCCTACCACTTTGTTTTCGCAGGGAGATTATTGATCTTTTGTTATTTTTTAAATATTTAAATAGTTATGTTGATTGCAATTTTTCTAGTTATTTCGAACTTGTCGGTTCTCTACATAGTTTAAGGTCCTCTAGCAACGGTACATTGCTGAAATTACCCAGAGTCAAAACTACTGCTCTCCAATCTTCGTATTTTTATCGCCTAGTACGTCTGTGGAATTCTTTGCCTCGTGATATCCGTGAGGCAAGCAGTGTGTTTTCTTTAAAAAGTATATCAATAACCTCAATTTTTCAAGATTAGCCAATTTTAATATTAACGAACGCTGCACGTGGCGTTTGGCGTGTACTTGTGGTTTTTGCCGTCCATAGTACTCTTCTAGTTTTTTCTCATACAATTTTATTTTTCATACATTCATATCTAATCTTATATTCTCTGTTTTGAATAGATCTACACGACCTGCTTCTGGGACTTTGCTTCTTGGTAGCTCTATTATAAGAAATTTTGATACTGGACAGCACTCGAAGACCGCAGTGAAGTCAATATCTGGCGGGCGTATCACTCAATTAAAAAAGACACTTGATGACTCTAAAGATGTATATGAGACAGTTGTATTGGTCGTGGGTGAAAATGATTGTGCCTCTTCTGATGATGTCAATCTTTTGCTCAGTCACTACAGTGATTTGATAGACGCTGCACACATGGCCACTGGCGGCAGCGGATTAGTAAAGATCAGCAGTGTGTGCCCCCGTGCAAACGAACAAATACAAAGACGGATTGATGCATTCAATGCTGGACTATCTCAGCTGTGCAGTGACAGGAGCATCGAATTTATTGATAATGACGATAACTTTAAAGCAAGGAATGGATCGATAAATGAATGTTTACTTCTCCCTGATGGCGTACACCTGACCACCAGTGGATCTTCATTACTTGCAAACAATTTAAATTATTCAGAAGCCTCGACAAAACGTCAGACATTAATCCTCAAATCAACATAGACAGTCAGAGCAAAATCAACACCACCAAGTGAAGGAGTCGCAGTCGCAGCAGAAACCATTTAAAAAGCCTGGTGAAGACAATAATCAGCGGCTTTCTCAACAACAAGTAAATCGTCAGCATCATCAACAGAATAGCTCTATACGTTTAGGCCAGTCATACCATCAACAGCCACGTAATTATAAGGAGAAGGCATCAGTAAACAACCCAGGACAACATAACAGGACACCACGTTTTCGCCAGCAGCAGCCAGTATGTGACTTTTGTGGTATAACAGGACATATATCTAAACGCTGCAACTTCGACTCTGTGGTTACATGTTACCGTTGTGGTGATCTTGGTCACAAAGCCAACCGGTGTTGTAATGCCTAGGAACACGGCCAAGATGAGTGTGCCGGAGATTCAAGCTATGACACAACCTCCAATCCTCCTAACTGACTCTGCTCCACGTTCGAAAGCCCTTAACAACGAACTGTCTGTTCTCTACCTCAATGCGAGAAGTGTGAAATCAGTGACGCGTACTATAAACAAGCTGCATCAATTAAAAGACGCTGTTAGTATGGGAAACTTTACCATCATTGCTATAACTGGCTCGACTCCAGAGTCAACGACAGCGAGCTCATTGACTCTAGCTACTCTGTGTGTAGACGCGACAGAGAAGATGTTCTTGGTGACAAAACAGGCGGTGGAGTTGCCCTCTGTATATCAAACGATGTGTTTTCGTGCAGACGCAAAGACTTAGAACCATCAGATGAAGTAGTCATTTGCGAATTAAGGCCAGAGAACCACAGCAAAATTCTTATTGTTTTAGCGTATAGACCACCTTCTGACGATATTAATAAATTCTTAGATATTATGAATCCCGTTTTAAGATCTGCCGTGACGAATTTTAATAACGTTTGTTTTCTTGGTGACTTTAATATTGATTGGGAAACATACTCTTCTAATTGCGCAGCTAACAACGATTTTTGTACTATGATTAATCAAAACAACTTAATTTAACTTAATGATGTTATCTCAAACAAACATGGCAACTTGTTAGATTTAGTATTTGCCAGCTCACCATCATTGATCACTGAGCCGGTGGAATGTCCAATTTTATTTGAGACGGATCATACAGTATTATCTTTTAATTTTAATTTAACTTCTAAAGTTAAGCGTCAAATTCCAAGGACTGTGTACAATTTCAAAAGGTCTAACTTTGTTAAATTACGTGGCCTCATTTCAAATGGCTCGCTATATAACGACGTGTGCACATCTAGTGACATCAACGAAGCATGGCTCAAATGGAATGAACGTCTCACTGACATGGTGAACAATTGTATTCCACGAGTAAAAATAAAAAATAGTTCAACCCCTCCATGGATTGATGGAGATGTCAGACATATTTATAATTGTAAAAGGACTGCTTGGGCTGCAGCGAGAAATAATAACCATAGATCTAGAGGAAATGGATCGTCAACATCGCTCTAGGACGACTGAACTTGCGTCCACTCGCACTCTTGAGAAGTGCTGGTTACTGACTTCCGGTATGAATCTCAGAGCTGTCATCAGATCATAACAAACCAACATTCTCCGTCGATTGATCGCATAAAAACATCGACAGCGCAGCTCCACAGGTACGTACAAAGAAATACTATATCGGCAAAGATTCACAGTTTTGTAAAAAAGTTTCGTTGTGGATGGTAATATGTAGATAATTTGCAAAAATATACAAGTTCCAGTGAGTGACTGCCGAGCGGCGAGTGGTCTGGACTCGGGCTGCCTGACTCAGTCATGTGTCAGTAGCAGTGTTCTGCCACGGTCTGCACTGGGCCAGCGTAATTACTGTCACTGATAGCGGATTAATTAAAATCAATTGTCTATAAAAATTAAAGATATGTTAAAATCTGCGGCATTAATGAACAGTGTCGAGTGTCACAGGATTTAGCCGTGACATTCTCTCATTCTGAAACCTGTTTGAGGAATCAAGCCACTGTCTCAGTGCCAGAGTGTCAGTCACTGTAGCCTGTAGGCCCCCCTATACTGGGGCTATGGCAGGCTATGAGCTCTTTAGCATTCATTCTAACCAGTGTCCAACGCCAAAGGTGCCTACTAAACTGGAGGTCCGGTGGAGTAGGCCTAGCCCTAGGAGTACTAGGAGGCTTGGATATGAGCGTCCAAAATGAAATTATTTAGGCATTCAGCTCTAGATTCTAGCCTCCTAGGCCGTGGGTCTATATGAATGAGATAATTCTCATGAAATTTTGTAGAGGCCCACCATTCAATTAATAGGGTGGGCGGTGCTGCATTTTTTTTTAATTGGACAAATTATTTATTTGCAGTGGCTAACCGTACGAATATTTATGATTAACCTAAAATACGTAGGCTACTGTTAGTCACGTACTGATAAACACTCCCTTATTTATTTCATTTCCTATCTACAGAACTTTATTTTTTGCACACTCTGCCTTAAATTGAGGAAAATATATATTTCACTTTATTGAATAAAAAATTCTGTCTACAAAGTTGGATCACAAACTAGGCCAGAGTATATATTTATCTAGAGGTTCGTGAGGCTTCACAAATGTAAGGTTCATTTAATGATGCTGAGCGAAGTCGAGCAAGGCTCAACGTTTTATAAGGGTCATTGAATATATATTTAGGCCTACAGTCAATTGTTTATTTGATGAAAATTTGGTCTGAAAATATTTATTTTGAAAATACATGTACTCCAGTCCCCCTTGGTGAGGTTGGTTGCACCCTAATCATTATAATATAGTTCTAGCCTATAATCATGATAATGCAGTTCAAGATCATTAATAATATATTTCTAGCCTAGGCCTATTTTCTAGTCATTTGGTATCAATCCTAAAATAAAAGAATATACATTTCTACTTTTATTAAAAACTACTTTGAATTGGTACTCCAGCAGTAAACCTCTTTGTGTTGTATTAGGCTGGAAGGAGAAGAAGGCTGGCAGACTTTAAATCTCCCACGATACAATAAATCAATGCTGGTTTAAGTTAGGCGAGTGTTTTAGACGTTGAACCATTTTGGCATTTTAATAAAAATTTGCAAATGTTTGGGGGTAAACATGGTAAATCTGCAAATGTTTTTATTTTTCAACAGAATTTAAAGATATAAATAATGGTGCCAGGCTCACCTTACAGAAACAACAGGGGTGCTGTGTGTTTCGAAAGCTTTTTAGACTGCTAGCTGTACTCCTCACTCTTTGATCCACCCTGGATATAGTAGACCCTTTTTAATATTACACATGTCAACTACCATATTTATGATAATAAATGCCCATATTCAAATAAACGCCCACTTCCCTGATTTGAAAATATAATCCACAATCATGGTAGGCCTACACTATATACCAGAGTAGACATAAAACACTAAATCAATATTCTAATAAGCTCGCACTTCCCCTATGTCTTTTTTATTAAATTTACCTTTTTACTGTCTTTCTTAGCTCTGTATATTGGCCTACTACCGGTAGATAATAGATGAAAAATATAATTGTTTGCCATGCACTGTCAGATAAAACAAATATCTAGGCTATCACTCGAAAAAAAATGTGTCTTTTAATATTCATTATTTGTTTGATCAAATATACCTGGTCTCCCCTAAATGTCAAATATCAGTCTCCCTAGGCTACTTACAGTTTATCAAATAGTCTAGAAGTTGTTTTGGACTAAGATAATAAATTTATGAAATTTCAACATGTTGTATGCTAACATGGTTAAATTCTCTTCCCCAAAATTCCCATGTCTGTTTTGGAGTATGTTGTGTGGAATCAGATGGTTATGTAAGCCTTTAATTGAAAAAAAAATGTAAATACCTAATTATGTTTTTTTGTTTGTATTTTGCAGGAATTATCCCATCACATTTGGCTCTAAGTTTGACTGGTTATCTTCTACTCCACTGTGCTGCTGATATAAAGCTGCTCTCTGTACTCTTCAAATACAGGCATTGTTGTGTGTCAGAAACATGTTGGAGACTACAACACAACTAGAAACACCTGGTGTGATTCTTCTCTGTTTCTTATATGCAGACTCAGTGACTGATCAGTGAGCATTTAGGAATATATTTTTTACTGTTATTGGTTATAGACTCACTGCAATACCATAATCTAACATTGTTAGTTATAGGAGATTCAAAGCCAACTGTTTCACTAAATCTCAGGATATATGTAGGCTATGTGATTTTAACCCTATCAGGATACTTCATCATATATCTTAAAGACAATTAATGTAATGAAACATGGTAAGGTCTATAAATTATATTATGGATTGTTGGGCTTTATTTGAGATACAAAATCTTCAAATTTTTATTCACCTGGAGTTAGGAATTGCAATTTAGCATTCCCCATCTAAGGTGAATGAAAATAAAATAAGGCTAGATGAGTGATGTTGAGAAGTTAGACAAGAATCTGAGAATTTGATGACTATGTTCAGCTTTAAAAATATTATATATGTATTTAACCCTTGTACTACTAAAGTTTTTGTGAGTATTTTTCATTCATTTAAAGCTGAAAGTGCTAAAGCAGTTTCCAGCTTCAAATGAATAAAAAATAATATTTAAAATTTTTTATAAAAAATGGATCTCTCCTAAATTGAATTATTTTATCAACTGCAAATCTACAACAAAATATGTTACGAATTCTAGTGGTATTTTATTAAGTCTGAAATTTGCTCAGCAGCACAAGGTTTAAAATAAAAAATTGGCCTAATGTCAGCAATGACTGACAATTATGTCAATAAAATATTATATTTGTGAATGTGGCTGTAATAATGGTAATAGTCAGTGCATGGTATAGTCTCAGAATATATGTAGGCTATGTGATTTTAACCCTATCAGGATACTTCATATATTTTAAAGAAAACTAATGTAATGAAACATGCTAAGGCCTATAATATAGCATATTATGGATGGTTGGGCTTTATTTGAGATACAATGTCATCAAATTTTTATTCACCTGTAGTTGGTAATTGCAATTTAGCATTCCCCATCTCAAGGTGAATGAAAATAAAATAAGGCTAGATGAGTGATGTTGAGAAGTTAAACAAGAATCTGAGAATTTGATGACTAAATATTAAAAATATTATATATGTATTGAAACCTTGTACTACTAAAGTTTTTGTGAGTATTTTTCATTCATATAAAGCTGAAAGTGCTAAAGCAATTTCCAGCTACAAGTGAATAAAAAATAATCTTATTTATAAAAAAATTGACCTCACCCAAATTGCATTATTCGATCAACTGTACATCTACCACAAGATATGTTACAAATTTTAGTGGTATTTTATTAAGTCTGAAATTTGCTGAGCACAAGGTTTCAAATAAAAAATGGACCTAATGTCAGAAATGACTGACAATTATGGCAATAAAATATTATATGTGTCAATGTGGCTGTAATAATGGTAATAGTCAGTGCATACTCATATATAATATAATGATCTGATAATGTACATCTATGCAGTAGTTTTGTCAGGAAGAGGGAGGGTTTTCAACCGGAAATATAACAGGGAAAAGTAAAAACAAGGAATTTCTGGTTATGGAATATGCCATGGTATTGTAATCTTGATTTTTTTTCAAATATAATTATTAAATATTGTGCTATATATAGTTGAATAGTTGTGTTTAGCCTTTTATTTAATATATAGGTGAATGGTCGTGTAATATCCTTTTATTCAACATGTTCAACCTTGAATCAATGAAATTTAAAGTAGAAATAACTACGTTGATTCAAATTGTACAAAATTAGGTAATTTTTACTCACTTTAAGTTCTGTGTTGTGGTAGCAAATCCATACAACATCAAATAGGTTAAAATATAAATTCTATAATTTAGCGCTTCTCATGTTCAAGGGTTAACTATTTTAAAAATTAGCAACCCAGTGCTATGCAGTGACCAGATTTAATATCAAAGAGATGCTAATATGCTGATATTTTTCAGGTTTTTCATATTATTTTTTAAAGAATGTGTTTAATTTTGTTGTTGAACATGTTTAATGTATCTTTCTGATAGTTATCATTAAAACATGAAGAATTTACTCTGTATTTTTGATTGATTGCTGTTGGTCTTTACGATTTTTAATTCATTTTCAGAGAATGTGTTCGTATTAACACAAAAATTAAATTACAATTATTTTAAGTTGTTTTCAATTTGGCGGAGATCCAATATCAAGGTTTTATCATCTCTATATCTCTGGGTTTTATATTGTTTTTCAAGTTTGGGTCTGGAAATGCCCAAAAACTAAAGTAGTCTAGAAAAGGGTAATACATGTATCACTACCCTGAGGGGGTTAGAAGTGGTTAGGGCCTAACGTATTACTATAGTTGTCAAATGCCTGTGCTTGTCAACAGGTCAAGTTAAGTTGTAGAAATGTAGGTATAGATAACCTAGGCTAAATCATAGCCTAGGTTTTAGACCTATAGACTATAGTCTATATTGAGTCATCTATCAGATTATATAGGGCCTAGGCCTAGACCTCTGTTTAGACTAAACATGAATAACCCTTCTGCTGCCGGAACCGTATATATACGGTTTCAAGCAAGTTTCTGAACAAATAAAATGACACTGAAATCCACAAAATTTTTTGATAGATACTCAAGTTTATAATTAAATAATTCAATTTTGCAGATGGCTATTTTTCATAAATGGACATCTTTTTTGCCATTTGAAGCTGGAATTTGCGTTGGCAATTCCAGCTTCAAATGAATGAAAAATAGAAATAAACAATTCAGCAGCCTAAGGGTTAAAGTCAGCATAATTTTCGGAAAGGTCTACAGTCTGTTTCACCAGATCCTGGGAGTAGCCTCTTTTCAATTTGCTCGGTTGCTGTATAAAATTTTTTACCAAAATTTATAATTTATAATTTTTTTCATCTTCCCCTAACATCGCTGAAAATTTGGTGGGATTTTGTTGCATTTTAAAACTTAGACTATTTGGCATGAAATAGAATTCTTGTTTCATGGTAAGGGGGCCACCATTCAATCTCCAAGGAGGGGGGGGGGGGCTGGAGTTTTTTTTTAAATAAATAATTTCGGGCGAACTCTGCGTGAAATAAATAATTCACTTCAAGAAATTTTCTATATAAACATGTAATAAATTTGAAATTTTTAGCGCGCTGCCGCGCCAGGTTGAAATAAAGAATTTGTCAGCGACAAAAACTCTAGCCCCCCCTGGATATTAAATGATGGCCCCTAATGGCTTTAAAAAATTATTACATGCTAAATGGTCTAACTTCGATGATACACAAAAAAATCCACCAAATTTTCAGAGATGTTGGGGGAAGATGAGAAAAATATCAGTGAAAAATTTTGGTAAAAAAATTTAACCAGCGATCAAACAAATTAGAAAAAGGCTACTCCCAGGATCTGGTGGAACAGACTGTATACAGGGGCTGCTGAATCTGTGTAGTGCTGAGAGGTGGGGTAGACTTGGGCTTAGGCCTTCCTTAGCCCCAGCAGTGGCTGACACTGAGTGACAGTGTTTGCGATGGCGCACAGGGTCTCGCGTTGATCAAGGGGTGAAATTTTAGCTAGGGCCTAGGCCAGGGTAGACTTACCCCTATTGTCATGATAATATAGTAACGCCACTCGTTAGCCACTGCTACCATGGCTACTGGCCCAGACGGAACCGGTTCATTGACTGACAGTGTCACTGCCTAGTGAGACTTGAGTCTGAGAGTGAGACTGAGAGATTGAGACTGAGCGTTCACGGCTCGGCTTCTCCATCAAATTAAATTGTAAATCTTTATTGTCAACGTGTTGATTGTATATATTTAGCATGTGTATTTCAAACTACAATTAGATATGTAATTATTTTTCACGATTATTTAAATATAACGCCACATTATTGAAAATATAGCTCGAGGTACTTGCAAATCGAGCCGATCACAAGCATAAGCAACTGACAGAACCGGGAGACCGGAAGTGAACAACCAGCAAACTTTGTGAGAGACCAGTGGACGGAACATCGAATACGGAATAATGAAGAACGCACCAAGAAGTTGACGATCCATTTTCTCTAGATCTATGATAATAACAACACACATTTGTGGTCTAAATACAAACGGTTACGTAACCACTTGAAAAATACTATTAGAGATAAAAGACGTCGTTTTATGATCGAAATGTCCGAAAACATTAAGTCAAACGCCAAACGTTTCTGGACTTTTTGTCGTCTGAAAACAAAATCTCGACTTATGCCAGCAGTTCTCAGTAGCGGTAATGAAGAGGCTATATCTTCTGATGATAAATCTATTATGTTCAATAATTATTTCCACTCTGTTTTCAACAACGATACATCTGACACTAATCTTCCAGAAGTTAATGTACATATGAATTCAAATCTATCAAATATTGTATTCTCTGAGAATGATGTATTTCAAGTGCTTAAAAAGTTGGATATTAACAAAGGAAGTGGCCCTAATGACGTACCTCTCAGGGTTCTAGACCAATGTGCAGCTGAGCTTACTCCGTCATTGACAGCTCTTTTCAATATGAGCATGTCGACCTGCGCTCTGCCAGATTCCTGGAAGCACGCTTTTGTTGTACCAATACATAAAAAGGGAGATAAATGTAAAGCTGATAATTATAGACCCATTTCACTGCTTAATGGTGTTAGCAAAATTATGGAGCGACTTGTTTTTAACCATGTTTATCCTTTTGTTTACCCGATGATTAACTCGGCCCAGCACGGTTTTATTAAAAATCGCTCTGCTACTAGCCAGATGCTTGACATGTACTCCAGCATTGGCAAGAATCTGGACGCAGGAGTGCAAACCGATATTATTTTTCTTGACTTTTCAAAAGCTTTCGATTCAGTGCCTCATCATCTTTTGCTCCATAAATTACAAGCATTCGGTTTTAGTAGTACTCTTCTAAATTGGCTAAACCATTATTTACATGGTCGATCACAATCTGTCATTATTGAAGGAAAGGTCTCCCCATCCCTCCATGTCAAATCTGGTGTACCACAGGGGTCTATCCTGGGACCGTTACTATTTGTATTGTATGTAAATGACATTTGTGAAGTCTGTTCATCTCTTATTAGTCTTTATGCAGATGATGCAAAAATATATCGACGTATTATAACAATCAATGATGCACTTATTTTACAAAGCGATTTAGGTGCCTTATTTGCATGGAGTCAACTATGGAAATTGAGTTTTAATATAAAGAAATGTCTACAATTATCAATATGTTGTTCTCTGAAAGTCAGTTATGTATACATGTTGGACCACAATGTTTTAGAACGTGTAGACACCATTAATGACCTCGGTGTCACTGTTACTTCTAATTATCATGGTCTAAGAATATAAAATCTATATCTGCCAAGGCCAATTCCTTACTAGGCATGATAAGACGTTCTATAAGTTTTGATGCCCCATCTCCTGTTAAGTTTCAACTCTATGTGTCACACATACGCAGTATTTTGGAATATTGTTCACCAATATGGTCACCTGCAAATGTTAAGGATATTTTGTTGTTAGAAAGAGTACAGCGCCACGCTACAAAGTATATTTTAAACAATTATTCTGATTTCTCATATGCAGAAAGATGCATAAAACTTTCTATCCTACCACTTTGTTTTCGCAGGGAGATTATTGATCTTTTGTTATTTTTTAAATATTTAAATAGTTATGTTGATTGCAATTTTTCTAGTTATTTCGAACTTGTCGGTTCTCTACATAGTTTAAGGTCCTCTAGCAACGGTACATTGCTGAAATTACCCAGAGTCAAAACTACTGCTCTCCAATCTTCGTATTTTTATCGCCTAGTACGTCTGTGGAATTCTTTGCCTCGTGATATCCGTGAGGCAAGCAGTGTGTTTTCTTTAAAAATTAGTATATCAATAACCTCAATTTTTCAAGATTAGCCATTTTTAATATTAACGAACGCTGCACGTGGCGTTTGGCGTGTACTTGTGGTTTTTGCCGTCCATAGTACTCTTCTAGTTTTTTCTCATACAATTTTATTTTTCATACATTCATATCTAATCTTATATTCTCTGTTTTGAATGTGTTCTATGTACTGTTATATGTTATGCTATATATTGTTGCCGCCTAATATATTACAGTAGTTTTATTATCTGTTCATAATTCTTTTACACAATATGTTATATATTTTATACTTTTCCGTAACTATTTCTAATATTTTATATTTTATCTTATATACAATTGTTCACATCACAACAATAAAGTTTTTTATATATACATATTTTAGCTGTCAAGCATGGTAGAGGTCGCATGCGACCTTTTCTTGGCAGCTAAGTACAGTGTTTTATATGTAACTATCACAATCATATTTACTATGTGTGTGTATATATATATATGTATATTTCTACTGTACATGAAGCTCAATAAATAAATAAAAAAGTCCAAAACATATTACCAATACAATTTAAATGAAGTATGGCAGAAAACGAGCTACTGAAACCATATAGTTGAAATGTTGCTGATTCCAACGAAATATTGGACTGGCACCTGATAAATCGGTGGAATGTCAGATTTAGTAAACCATTGCCAATATCTCGCAATAATGTTGGGGTAGGCCTAGGCCTATTCCTGTTATAGTAGCAGGTAGTCTCGCCACAGATTTGGTAACCTCGCCACAAAAGGCTGAGTAGCCTCGCCACAGCTTTTGTAATCTCACCACAGGGGGCTAAGTAACCTCGCCACAACTTCGCCACATCTGTTATATTCGATTTATCAATGTATTTTCAAAGGTTAACCTCTACCTTGAACCTGGGCCCGTATTCTCGTACAAGTTATGATATATCGTAGGCTTCTGATTGGTCGAGATGACCATCTCGATCAATCAGAAGCCTACGATATATCGTAACTTTACGAGAATACGGGCCCTGGTGTTGATGTCTATATAGACTTAGGCTATGTGCCATTAAAATAACTGCAAAAATTAACAAGAAATGTACAAATATATGACGAATAGCAATAGGCGTACAAATATATTTTGTACAGCAAATATTGTAGAAAATTTGTTCATGGTGACTAATATATTAACCCTTAAACCGCTGAATTAAATAATTTAAATTTTCACACACTTAGAGCTGTGTCTCACTACCCTGACCCACAACTTTAAGTGAGAGAAAACTACTCGTATTTGTTTAAAGGGACTGGCGCAGGCTAAAATCATAAAATAATCGGTGATTTTATTTTGGCTTCTTAATATGACCATATGATGTAAACATGTCCATAGACTAGAACTGCACAAGTTTTTTAATTTTTGTGTTGCGCACTTACCAGTTAGGCTAGATATAGAGACGAAATTCCTGATTTCTAATTATTGACAACCATGTCAAAAATTAGAAATACGGGAATTTCGTCTTGATATCTAGCCTAACTGGTGAATGCGCAGCATAAAAATAAAAAAAAAACTTTTGCAGTTCTAGTCTATGGACATGTTTACATCATATGGTCATATTAAGCAACCAAAATAAAATCACCGATTTTTTATTTATTTTAGCCTGGGCCAGTCCCTTTAATTTGTAATTGAGGACTAAGCAATTTAGAAATCTTGATGTTTAAACGGCTATTAAAACGGATTAAAGCGCCGACTATAGTCGCGCTTAGCGGTTTAAGGTGATTAGTAAATTAGGTGTAGGCCTAGCTGCAACAAATCAGGAAGGTGGTGATACTGCCCAAAGAAAAGATCCGACAGGACCCCAGGAAGACAATAAGTAGCACTCAAGCTACGTGATCGACTCCGATAACACTCATAAGGGTGTTGGCACAACACGTGACATTAACTCACGTGCGTGAGTGATGACGCGAAGTCGATAGGGTTTATAGACAGGGATATATCCTAACCAATCTAATAAACATGTCTGTCAAACTTTTCTCAACGGTTTCTATTGTATTTTTTCCCGTAGATTTCAAATCTGCCAGATACCTTTCGAGATTTTGCATATTTAATTAGCTAATTTGCATATTTCCAAAATGACCGCCGAAAAAAGTAATCGGCTATCAATACAGTTCCGGCAATCCTAGAAATGTGTTTTTTGGCCCTAAGTTCGGGTTTTGAGATCCCATAATGCAATTATGACGACAATATTAATTTTGGGGTCATTGGAAGGTCATAGGTCACGTGACTATTGAAATACAATATCCAACATTCACGTTTTAGCAAAAAGTGCACAACTTGACCTTTTTTGGATAAAATGATGATTTGAATGCCTGATAATATATATTTAATTTCAGAGAGTTACATCTGAAATACACAATACTATATTTATCAATACAAAATGGCCGCCATAATTCAAAATGGCCGCCAGCCGAATCCAAAATCAAGATATCTTAGTTTCTGGATATCATATCTAAGCGATCTTAGTGGCAGAAATACAATGGCAAACATCATTATACTGTCGAATGATTTTTTAGAGGTTTTTGAAGTGTTTCTGATCTCTATAGGTTGATATTTTGGAAAAATTGTGTGATACATCTTAGCCACCATAGTTATGTTTGAATGACTTCCTCCCAGAATGAGTTTATTATCCGCACACTGTTCTGAATTCACATACTAACATGATATAAAGTTAAACCATATAAATTACATGTGTATGACAGCGACGCAATAGGTAAATAAACACCATTTACATTATAATACGGCACTGTTATGCTGTAGGTTATGTAAAACTACTACCCAGGAGGTTAACATCATATTTTCTGGAAAACTGACAGTCTGACACGGCGTGTTGTAAATGGTTGGGCACCTGAGATGATATCTACATATATTTACGATCACAACCTAGGTGCACAACCTTGCAAGTCAATAACTGGAAATTGACAGGAGGCCAATAATGGCGGCCATTACCGAGAAACCTTAATTTGTCAATATATCGGTCAATATTTAAGATAATTTGCTTCTAAAGTTGTCTAAACCTATATTTTTATGGTCAAGGATCAATATAGAGCCAGCCCTGAAGTGATTTTATGTCTTCTTAACAAGATAGTACACAAAGCCATGCATTTGATAGTGTGAAATTAATGTTTTGCGCTAGATATTATTAATCTCGTTTGAAAAGAAAACATTTGATGTGATAACAATGGTAAGTTGTTCATTGATTATAAGCTAACATAAGTATTACTCCTTGTTGTGTTACATCACTTGTTACATTAAACACTTCAAAACATAATTAGCCTAATGTTACATCAAACACAAATTAAGAGAGAAAATAATACTGTCGAAGGAACTAGTGTTTGCAGGAAGCAACATGCACACAACTACATTGTATATCGATTATAAGATTATTGAACGTGAGTGTGCTTAAAAAGTATATGATGCAGTTATGCTATTTAATAAGGATTATGTGTTGTGTTGTGCAAAGCTGCATTTGCTTGGGGATCACCGACAGTCACATCATAATTAGCAGGGATTTCCCTTTTCTCACACTAGCAGTTCTTGTTGCAACCCTTCTTGCAGGGATGAAATTTTGTGAATCATATGTGGTGGCGACGGTGGGTTTGTACATGTAGACTGAACAGGAATCAGCTTGCCATTTTCTACAACCCATCCATAGTCCTAAGGCTTGAGGATGGCTTGGCTGCATGCTTTATATGCTGTTGGAAAGCATTTTCATTGGGTGGCATCAACTTTAGCAGTGTTGACTTATTAATATTATTTAAGAACGTTTTGTCTCTGAGCGTATCTATATCACAGCCTTCTCTTGTTGAAATATGAGTTCACAAAAAGCTGCTGTGAGCACCATCATCAGAAAAGTCTACCAGTGTAGTTATATCATTCAGCCAACTTAAACATGCCAGTAGAGAATGAATAGCCGATGGTATCTCGTCCGTTGATAATGTGAATAAATGACAGAGCCCTAAAGTTTGCATGACCCATTGCAGCGGCAAAACTCGTGAATGGATAGCTGTCTTGAGATGAACGACCAATCACCAAATATACAATGCAATGTATGTGACTGTAATTAGTACACTCTGTTTTATCCACACCTAATTTAGTTGAACAAATGGAAGGATCACTTTGTTCCTCCTGGTACCATGTCTGACATAGAAAAGCAAGAAAGCGAGTCTTGTTGGAAAAACTCTTGAAAACCATATGGATCGCTCCCTGTTAGCTATTTTGCTATGTTGAACAGAGCTTCTGGTCTTGGTGTGAAAGAAATGGTGTCCAAAGCTGCCATTACTTTGAAGATCATAATTATAGGAAGCTCTTGTCACCCGGGAATGACTAGACTTAGAACCAGAAACCAAAATAGTATATAAGCGAAATTGATTCGTCTGACAAGGGTAATGACATTTCTACTCTTTGGCAAATAACAGACAAAAAGTAAGTGGTGGAGACATTAACATTAATAACTTTATTGGTGATCATGAATGTAGCAATATGCCTCCATCATTGCTCGCAGAAAACGGAAATAGCATGATAGCTGATGATGCCATGGTGCTCACATTGAAATAACGGTAGATGTGTATGACCAGGCAAAGTAGCTTCTTGTGAACACATAATCCAACTTCGAAGGCTGTGATATAGTTATATATACTCCGATTCATCAAGTTTTATAATAACAAATCACTGCTGAAATTACTGCCACCCTCTTGCTTTAGAACATCATCTAAAGCGGGCAGCATTGGCAACAGCACTTGACAAGTCAGCTTACATCGCCAAGTTTACCTGCCAGCCTGAGGACTAAGAACGGGTTGTATAAAATGATAAACTGATCCCAGGTAAATCTACAAACCCACCAAGGCCACCATATATGACACACACAATGACACGTGGCTGAAAGAAGGGTTGCAACAAAAACTGCTCGAGTAAGAGAAGAAAAATTCCCTGCTATGTAGAAGACTGTCAGAGATATCTAAGACCTTGATGACGTGAGCGTGGGGTGATAGGGCATGGCTGGTTATTGCCCGATGTTCTGGGCATGTCCAAGGGATTTACCCTCAGACATGCCCAGACGATCAAAGACTTAGGTTTTGATATGCAATTTAATGCTGAAACACGGAGGCCTTTAGCACAGCTCCGCTATCCTCTGGTCTGATAGTCCTTAAGAGTCACAATATGAGAGACCTAATGTCAAACACTATTGCCTGTAGTTTAGGCTCAAGCATGGCCAACATCAGTGCCTGTACTGATGCGGGAGCTGCATTGGCACCACTATTGAGTGGAGGAAACAGGCTACCCCGCTGGCAATCCACCACAATATTATAGCCAGCCACGTGTAGGCTGCAGCTTCCCCAACATGCAACAGACGGGACAGATCCCAAATGACCCTCCCCAGGTGGGTGCGAAAAGTACTACTACTAGCAATCATCCCAGTACCCTTTAGACTGACTATGTTATGAAGTGATTATAATACCAAATGCTATATCACTGCAAGGGCTAATACTTATTCTATTATCAAGCTTTTGATCAATAAACATTATCATTGTTATCACATCGAACGCTCATGATGTTTTCTTATCATAAGTGATTATTAATATACAGTGTGAAACATTATTTCCAAAACATAAAAGCAGAGTTGTGTGTTTATAGGCCTACTGGTATACATATTTACAAGACATAACATCACTTCAGGACTGGTTTTATATTGATCTTTGACCCTGAAAATATTGGTCCAGACAACTTTAAAAGCAAATTATCTTAAATATTGACCGAGATATTGACAAATTCAAGTTTTTCGGTAATGGCCGCTATTATTGGCTTCCTGCCAATTTCTTATAGTCGATTTGCAAGGTTGTGCACCGAGGTTGTGATCCTAAATGTATGTAGATATCATTTCAGGCGCCCAAACTTTTACAACACGTGTCAGTTTTCCAGAAAATATGATGTTTACCCCTTGGGTAGTAGTTCTGGGTAGTAGTTCTACATACGCTACAAAATAACAGTGCCGTATTATAATGTAAATGATATGTCTATTTATCTCTTTTATCGCTGTCCTATACATGTGATGTATATGGTTTTACTTTAGATCATGTTAGCATGTGAATTCAGAACAGTGTGCGGATGATAACCTCATTCTGGGAGGAAGTTATTCAAATATAACTATGATATAACACAATTTTGCCAAAATATCAAACTATAGAGATCAAAAAGACATCAAAAATCATTGAAAGTATAATGATGTCTGACATTGTATTCCTTGATCCACAAAACCCCAATCTAGACTCTAAGATGGCTCAAATATGATATCTAGAAGCTCAGATATCTTGATTTTAGGTTCGGCTGGCGGCCATTTTGAATTATGGCGGCCATCTTGTATTAATAAATATAGTCTTGTGTATAAGACGTAACTCTCTGAAATTAAATATATAATATCAGGCATTCTAATCATCATTTTATCCCTAAAAAGTCCATTTGTGCACTTTTTGCTAAAACGTAAAGGTGGGATATTGTATTTCAATGGTCACGTGACCTATGACCTTCCAATGACCCCAAAAATAACATTGTCGTCAAAATGGCATTATGGGATTTTAAAACCAGAACTTAGGGCCAAAAAACACATTTCTATGATTGCCGTGACTGTATTCATAGCCGATTCCTTTTTTTTGGCGGCCATTTTGGAAATAAGCAAATTAGCTAATTAAATATGCAAAATCTCGAATGGTATCTGGCAGATTTAAAATCTACGGGAAAAAACACAATAGAAACTGTTGAGAAAAGTTTGACAGACATGTTTATTAGATTGGTTAGGATATATCCCTGTCTATTACTTGCAAACGCTGAATGTTAAACCATTTCAGCGCTAAAATGTATGTTTGCATGAAGTAAATAAAGTGTCAGTAATTATCCGTTATAGCACGAATGGTTACCGGTACTACACGAATCGGATGCAACCATGGATCCCCCAATTTTTTTTGGCGATTTTTCCAGAAAAATCGTGTTATAAATATTTCAACATCCGATTGAGCATGACATTTTCAGCTAACTTCACACGTTAAAGGTGATCTATCACCCCTTATATAGTATGAATAATTTTGTGACAAATAAATCAAAGTTGCCACAAGATGGGGCACAAGTGTTTCCTTATATAAGGACATAATTATTTATACCACTATTATAAGGACTGATAGATCACCTTTAATCTAACGCTGATCGGCCTCAAAGTCCAGAAACCCAGAAGGTTTTATTTAGTACTGCGAGTACAAAAGGTTTGAAGTAGTCCTATATCATGTGTAGAACAGACCGTCAGGATCCCGACAAGGCATTCTTAAGTGCCTCAGCATGTACCAATTAATGATATAGCCCCTTAATTAGGGCCCAAATTAGTGATTAATTATCATAACGAGTACACGCACAAAAACAATGGCACAGACAAGGTGGTTGGTGGTAGAGCCCAAATTTATCGTTTTCAAGTGTTAAATCCTGTACTCAATGAGCTTAAGAAAGTGTTTTTTGATGCTAATTAGAGATTTAATTAGCATAATCTGTGCATAAAAAATCTCAATGGCATGATATTCTCGGATATATAGTGCGTCAGAATAAACAATACTTAAATGCCAAAGCCTGTACAAAACCTACCTAGAAACCCTTTAAAGATTGTGGTAAAATAATGGTTTGTTTAATTTTTGCAATATTAATACTAAATTAAAGGGACTGGCCCAGGCTAAAATCATCAAAAAATCGGTGATTTTATTTCGGGTTCTTAATATGACCATATGATGTAAACATGTACATAGACTAGAACTGCAAATTTTTATAATTTTTGTGCTGCGTGTTCACCAGTTAGGCTAGATATAGAGACGTTTTGCTAAACAGCTTATAACATACCAACAAAAATACATAGCACATTATCTTGATATCAGTAATCAGGTAATGTGTTCGTATATATATGTAACAACAATACCAAAGGGCGGGGGCCCTGGTGCCTGCTTTTAAAGTCAGGGATCGCATGTTCGTCTCCTGCTCTGGCATTCAAGTTTCAAAGAACAAAATCTTTCCTCCCTGCTAAATCGTAAAGATTGAATATTGTGGGCAGCCTCCATGACCGAGAGTTAACGTGCCGCAGACCAACAGGGCTCAATTTCGAATCATGTGTCTCGAGGGCAGTGTCACCTCATTCATATCACCATCCTCAGGAGGTTCTTCTAGCCCAGTTTAGCCTATATGTGCACAAATGTGGCGTAAAACCCCATTCATTCCAGTTCATTACATTTGATGAAGCCAACTAACACCTGACTCGACGTTTGCCTGATAACATTACAGTAACATTGCAGCAAAGATCGTGTGAGTTGAGAAAGCCTTCATGGGTCTTTATCCTTTGGTCGATCTATACTGTTAGTATTGTGATTTCCGTAAAAGTGCATTACGTCTACATGTGAATAATAATGATGGATTAGGGCTGCTGTAGATTTCACGGCTGAGTAAGAAACATTCAAAGTTGATATTTTACAACTTCGTAACGATTTTGTTAGGCCTATTCGAGGCATAAGAATTGAAATTGAAGAATAAAAACTTCGTGAATATTCCTGGCTAACTGGGGCCTATGAAAAGACCCAGAATAAATAATAATTGCACCTCTACTCTTGTAATATTAACATTGTAGTCCTGTAAAAATGATTTTTATCTCTCAGCCATTAAGGCTGTGTGGTATAGGGATCACCAGAGGCAGGCGGAAGGGCGGTCGGGTGGATTTTACCCCTCAGCCATCAAGGCTGTGGGGTATAGTGATCACCAGAGGCGGGCAGGCGGTCGGGCGGGCAGTCAGAAATTCAGCTTTTACTAAAAAGTTAATTGATGATTTTTTTTTTTCACATACATGACCTATGTGCCTGGGCAATTCATCCCATATATTTTTTTGCACCAAGCCATAAGCGGCCATTTTCCAAGATGGCCGCCTAAAAAAGCTTGTGGGCACCATAACTTATGAACCGTTGGTTGGATTGCCTTCAAAATTGGTATGGTTGTTCTCTAGGTATTTCTGATGATCTGATTAACTTTTGGGATGAATTTATTAAAAACTAAATGGCTGCCGCAGCCATTTAAAAAAAATGGCCGCCTAAAAAGCTTGTGGGCACGATAACTTATAAACTGTTGCTTGGATTGCATTCAAATTTTGCATAGTGGTTCTCCAGGTATTTCTGATGATCTGATTAACTTTTGGGATGAATTTATTAAAAACAAAATGGCTGCCGCAGCCATTTGAAAAAAGATGGCAGCCTAAAAAGCTTGTGGGCATGTTAACTTATGAACTGTTGCTTAGATTGCATTCAAATTTTGCATGATTGTTCTATAGGTATTTCTGATGATTTGCTTAACATTTGGGATGAATCCATTAAAAACAAAATGGCTGCCACAGCCATTTAAAAAAAAATTGACATGGTGGTAGTGTGGGTCATTTTTTCTCATTAATTATTGATATTGATGGACAGAGCCTACGGCTGAGGGGTCCTGCCATCAACTGATGGCTATTTTTTGTCAAGCATTTTTCATTATGTGCAGTGGGCCTACTTCAGAATGTGTGTAAAATCACCAAAATGTATGATGGGAATCAAACATATAATATAAATTCCAATGATGGATAAGATATAAATATATACTACCGGTCTATGCTTATTTTATTTTCATGATACTGCATTTTAGAGCATAGATATACATTATCTGACACACCTGTAGCTGATATTTTGCAATGCTATTGACAAGCGTCAAGGCCCCTGTGCGTCTTGTATTAGTAATGCGATTTGTGGGAGATTGATCCGATGTTTATCCCAGATTGACTGGACTGATCTCAGCAGTATATCTTGTCGTCATAGTAACGATTCGCAAGCCGAGAATGGCTCAGTGGGAGAGGGCAAATACAGAGGATATGGCATTGTCATCGTAGCATGAGTAAACATCGTAATTGGTGGATTGAGGGCGTTGTCCAGGCTTTTTTAGTGTTATGTCAATATTGTTTTGTTATAAATATTCACAAAGCAAATTATAACATTTTTGTAAGTGATGTATGGTAAATGATGTATGGCCCAGCATCTTCGACGTTAGTCCAACATCCTACAAATGTTATACAAATGATTTGTGTTTGCTGGGATTATACACATTTTTCGACATATTGGAGGTACCGGTAGAGAAAGAAATTGTTGCAGCGAGTCACATGCCAGTCTACCCGAATTTATGCTGTTTGTTTTATATTGTTATTGTTATTACTTTTTAAAAAACTTTTTACTCAAGGTAAAATCTCAGTTGAGCCAAACGAACATTCTGCTGATGATCATTAATCATCAATCATGTTAATCAAATGACACGGCAGACTCAGGATTCATAATTACCTGCGGTACGAGGCCGCGTATACAGGGCGTATACCAGGATGTTTAAAAAGATTTTTCAATATAATTTCTACGTAAATAAGATATTATGTTTTATTTTGTTGACTATGTAATTGGCTTTCTAGCAACCTTGTGGATCTCAAATTTATGCCTGGGAGTGTTGACACGTATTATTGCAATAAAAAACAAGAGGGATGCGCGAAAGTGATACCCAAGATAAATCATATCATCCGGTAAAAAACGATGACATTCGATGGACCAAACATCAGTAGCTTTGATATTAGATGAAGCCGTACATAATTTTCCTATATAAACGATTTACTACATCTCACAGCTAGAGGAGCCCAAGAGAGGTGGAGAGACAGGTAATCATCTAACTCACAATGACTACATACACGCCTGAGACAGTGAATACTTCAGATAGCACTAGAGTTAATACCATGGATGTTACATCAGCTAACACAGCTCCAACACCAGAATTTGATCCGCAATATATTATGCAAACGGAAATATTTCGTGTGTGCATTCTGATAATAAACAATAAACATTATTACCTGATGCCGATGGCGGTGGTTATTAATTTATTTTGCTTCGCCGTACTTTTTTCACATATGCGTAAAAACACCGCCTATATGTTGATGGGAAGCATAGCTCTGTGGGACATGGCAACAATTGTTGTCAAAGGATTCGATACATTTATTGGAAGGTATAGTTGGCAGTTAGGAGACGTTGGATGCTGTATCTATGGCTTCCTGTTGGATTATATTCCACAAGTGGCTATCTGGTTGGTGGTTTTGCTCACTTTTGATCGCTGTATTGCTGTCTGGTTTCCTCTACGTCATAAGGAACTGTGCAGTCACAAGCGTATCATGTTAGCTTACGTTGGCATCATGGGCATCTCCGCCATACCTGTTTGCAATCACTTGTGGGCTTTACAAGACGTGCCAACACCAACAGGGTATGCCTGCGTATTTAAGCAACAGCACATGCCAGTGGCAACTGGACTGAAATGGGTGTATCTCACTTGGTATGCTTATATTCCAACCATTCTGATGATTGTCCTTAATTGTCTGTTGGCAATCAAGATGCGCCACCAGGCGTCTATCTTTGGTGACGCCAAACAAACAGGAAACACAATGGGAGCAACCGGAAGAATAGAAGCACATGTCACGCGCATGGCCTTTCTGGTCTCAATTTCATTTGTTATTTTATTTGTACCTTTTTCTGTATTGAACGTTGTGTTAATATCATGGGATCACACCAAATCAAACAAAACATTTCTCATCTATGTGGTGGAATTTACTGTAGTTTATTCACTGAACGACCTCAATCATATAGCCAATCCAGTACTCTACTTCTTCAGTGGCCGTCGTTTCCGACGTGATACTCTCGATCTTCTGAATAAATGCATCTGTCGGAGGTCAAATAAAAATGTTGTTCTTACTACTGCCACTATCAGTTTATCAATGGATGGCTGAATAGAGAATGATAGACAGAACCCTATGATCATGATAATTTCAAATCTATTTAACCCTTTGACTTCCAGGCCGGGGTGCATGCCAGGATCCAGATATACTAGTGTAGGAGTACTATTTTTCGTCATTTGAAGCTGGAATTGCTATTAACGCAATTTCCAGCTTCAAATGACGAAAAATACATAAATGTAGTATATATTTGACGAAAATTTGTGTCATTTTATGGTTACGTTCATTGACGAATGACGACGGAAATTTCCGTCATGTATGGTAGTGAAAAGGTTAACCCGTGTTTAACCTGTTAATCCGACTAAAGACATAATCTTATGATCACCGCACTGAAAGAGTAAAATAGTTACAATGGCAGTAGACCCAGACCATACATGTATTCAGGTGAAGCGGAAAGAGCTAACTAAGACATTTGTGATTATTTCAAAGTGAAAAAAACATTTGGCCAATTGTGGCAATATGGAATGAGAGTGTAAATATTTAATCTACAAAGACGGTAGATTTCATGTATGTGTTACAGTGTATATATAATAGCTTATTTCGAGTTAGTAGCGATTCTTGATTCTGGCTGTTTCGGAGGGCTGCTATAAACGCATGTTATAGACCTAGTAAATGTATGCAACAAATGATATATATATAAAATGCTATAACTTTTAAAATGTAAAACAACATGCTATCCAGACCAGGCGAAGAATAGCTACCTATGAAAACAGTTATTGTATTCTGTATAATGTACTTTGTACAGTATAGTGTATTATCATAGTATGTTGTAGTGTATTTCACTACATGTATATGGGGCTACATAACATAAAGTTTCCCGTCATTGTTGTCCCCGTCATGTAAGTTCTTCTGTACATGTCTTGATGAGGATTGTGAGAAAGCCACATACAAAATTTTAATTATTTAATTATTTTCAATAATTCAAGTATGATATACATGTATAATTTGATATGTTTTCGAGATGACATTCACCATTGGTGACAATGACATAACATTTAGTGTCGATGGCATAAGACTGAAACAAAATATAAAGGTAGTCAGGGTATTAATGAAGTGTTGTATGATTGTTGCTTGTATGACTTATAATTTATGTGATTTTAACGTTGAGAAAAGTAGATACGTTACATAAAATTGAATTATAATAAATGTACATAATTTTATCCCATGCAGCACGAACCACTTTTCACCATTGACACAACACCGGATAAAAATGGTTCGGGAATGTTACGAGCTACATTTTGAAATAGAAAAAAACGGTTTCACACACGTGTGAAGTTGTAAATCTTTTATCCCCTAAAAAACACAAACATCTATTTCTGATGTGCATTGCACAAAACACATAAATATTTGGTGCATATAATATAATGAAACTATGACTTGATTTCAGAACATTGAAATACGTCTTATCATGCTTATGGTTTTGTATAATTATGAGCAAAATGTCAGTCAAGCATCTAGTATCACATGCAATGAAGAGTCACATATACACAAGTAAGTTCAAGACCCGGCTTGTAGATGGTGTGGGCTGACGTACTTTTTTGAAATATTCAACAGTGTAATAATATAAGTAATGCATATAGTTTATTCTACAGTGTATGTTGGTGTTAGTTGTATCGTAATGTTGTAAATGTAATTTAAGCTCAATGTTATTTGTGGCGTATTGTTATGGAGTAATAAAAATTATGTTAATATAATAGGAAATGCGTGTTTGTCTTTTTCCTCAAGTTCGTGTCAACATGACCACCTGTATTTTTCTGGTTTATACCATGCATCACCTGAAGGTTTTCGGTTAGTCTCCTTTCCCCTGGTTCACAATATAAATATCACTAATATACAACAACTTTATACTTAATGTGTCTGTATTACCTTAATTTTTCTGTATCACATTGCCACCAGACTCTTTCTTACATACATTGCACGATATTATAACATGCCACATCACGCACATCATATTATGCATCATTTATCTTTAATCAATGAGCATTTAAAATCCTGCATTAGTTGTGCAATATGGAGGTAAATGGTTGTCATATATTTTTTCCTGAGCAGTTTAGAATCATCACACTTTAAAAGAGAGTGGTATCAATCTGGGATTACAACATGAATCATATCATTATATAAAACACATATCTTGCTGTGATTATCACCCCCAGTGTCTATTGCTCGTTGTCGGTTCAAGCATTTCACACAGCAACACGTCTGCAAAAAAAATCAAACTGATATGATTCCCATTATGTCTGAACAGAGGCAAAGATAAATAATTGAAGGCCCATTTTGTGTAACATATAGGCTGAAAACAATCAGATGACATTGCCCCCCAGACACAGGATTCGAGCCTCGAACCCTGGTGGCTCGACGCCGAGCTACATATGTAGCTACTTCTCGGTCAAAGCGTCCATCAAAAAATATTTTCATGAGTGAACGAGGAAACAACATTTCCTTTATTTTAAAACCTGCATGAATACCGAACCCTGAACACTGAATGACGAGCAGGAATGGCTACAACTACACGCCTATATTTGGACAGCAGTACAATAGTCTAAATGCGATGTTGTAGATCCTTTCTTCGCTTTGGTGGTTTTCATAAGAAATAATCCGCCTACTTTTGTATCTGACGGTAATTAATCATCGAGTCAGCCTGGGCTGTCCTCATTTGCCATGACTAGAACATTATATGCCAATCAATCTCAGCCCTTGTCAGTCATAGACGTTTGCAATTACAATATAAATGCGTGTATCCTGTAGTAATCTCCTATTTCTCTTGATTTATCTTAGAATAAATATTTGAATGTTTATATAATTATATGCGATTGAGGATCGTATGGGGACAACCAGCTCTTAACTATGACATTTAAAAATCTTCTTTTGAAAGTCATATTTGAGACCTGGTTGAATCTCCGGTCACCAGGTGTCCCCATTAGATTCTCAATCACACGTGAGCGTGGTTTTACAGCCATAAAGAGAGTAGACATGATTTAGTCTATTGCTACTGAAAGTACTCCCTCTAACGTGACGTGAGTTTGAAAACATTGTATTTTGAAAGTGTCTGTATAACAAGTCATGCACGGTATAAATGTTTGTTGTTCATGGAAATTGTTCGTTTGTCGATTGAAAGGAAAACTGGACTAATTTTTTGAGTTTTTGCGCCCACAAAAAAATTGAAGCTGATCCGTGGCGACCATTTTGAATTTCAGTAGAGCCTTGAGAAAATCACCTGCACATCTCCATAAGGTGGGGAATGTGATAGTAAAATTTAAATAATTTCTGACTCTTAAGTTTGAGAGGTTTTGCGCCCACAAAAAAAAATGAATTTTGGTAGCATCTTTAAAAATCACTTGCACTTGCACTTGCACATCGTTAAAAATCACTTGCTGAGAATGTGATGGTAGTAACAGTAAATATATAAAAACGGCTAAGTCTTATGCTAAAATATTAAACACTCGGTCCTCCATATTGCGCTGTCAGAAGAATGCAATAAAAACACAACATATTTAATGCTAAAATTTATACAGAACAATTCATCTTTCCTATTTCATTGTCAGAATAACGTAATTAAAAGGCGAACATTCAATACTGAAATAATGAACACATCATCTTTGTAGTTCAAACTCTTTATGAGACAGTAAACTATTAGGCCTATGTGATGTCTTACTATCAAAACACACATTGCGACACATTGCGACAAAGTTTACATGAACATTAGAAATATAATTGCTTTCAACACATAAGGTCAAGATCTGAATATAAATCACTTGAACCTGGAGTAAAATATCGTTTTACACAAGGGAACCAACCCACATAAGGTGACAAATTGTAGTTATTTATCTACCACTAAGGATTGTAATGGGACATATCATGTTTAAAATAGAACAATGTATTAATAAAATAGATGAGGATCACTCAAATAATAGTTAATGTTATTTTTTGTAAAAATAAAATACTGTTCAAATAACTAACAATTTTTGCATTGTTAATTACGGTAACAAGAACCAACCCACAAATAGCAAAATGATTAATCAGAAAATCTGTATCGCATAATTACTTGTTACGGACACATAATTTCATGAAAATATGTTCCATAATTGATAACAAGATATCATACTGCTACTTTTTCATGTTTTTAGAACAATCTGAACATATTTTACAGCTATTAGCATTTTCATGTGTGGGTTGGTTCTGTTGTGCAAAACTCAGAATGGCCCATTTGTCGTTTGTGGTTTGGTCCCAACTTGCTAGGTGGCGTGAAATTTCGTTTAATCGTCTAGGTCAATTTTTTTTAATGACGACTGTTGTACTGGCGACGTCATAAAACAAAAATCTCATTTTTTATGGTCATGTGGGTTGGTCTCCTTGTGCTTAACAACGTCCAACTGTAGTCCACTGTTCACGGACAGCGGGACCCATCTGTACCCAGAAACAAACACTACGCTGATTATAGGAATAGAGTCAACTGTGATACAACTAAAACAAGAAACATACATAGAGTTGTCCATGGACTTAAATTGCACACAACCACTTTCACCAATGAACCACCCTTTAGTCCTTTTTATTTTATCTATTATTATTGGACATATTAAATTATCACTTTATCACTGACGCTTTTCTTTTACGTTTGCCTTTGATTGGGATATTTTTGTTGCAATATTGTGTCAATGGAGATTATTATGTATGTCTATCTGTACACACGGGATATCTGCATACCACTAAAATAAATTAAATACTGCCTCGACATGTTCATAGACATGGGTCCTTCATTTATAAAAATATTTGAGCAGAAACGTTAAATACATATCCTCAACATTTTTACAAAAAATTTCATAATTGTTATGATGTAATTAGGTACCGACATGTATATAAGACTGAGAATTTGTTTCACAAGTATTGTAGAAAATCAAGTTTTTATCTGGTATAATATGCTTGATTTGTCTTCACCGTGAGGTGTCACAAATGTTGTTTTTTTTGAAAACCTTTTAATGTCGTATAATCACCTTATTGCAATTCATGACAAGAGGCCTTATTTCTAAATGTCTTTACTTCATTATAAAATAAATTATGTATAAAAAAATTTGACTGAATCACCGGTTATTTAATATTAACCTGTTGTCCAAGTTTTGGAATGCAAATGTCTTTACCGAAGCCTTGTTATTTCACCAGAGGGCTCCAGCACACAAATTCCCGGATCTGGTCAACCGTTTTCTTCTTAAATTAAACAAGTTTTGATGTATGGACAAAGATAATTGGAATATAAGTACAAAATAAGATGTCACAAATAAAATGTCACAACAGTAGGTCTTTATCGTGTGTCTAATAACCTTGATTTAAAATTAAATAGTGCTTGTAGATTATTTTTGTCATTGGTGCATAAAGAAAGCAACATTTCGTAGTGCACAATATGCACATGTCGTGCTAAATAGTTGTTTTATGCCAAATAGAATATCTTTATCGTTATAATTTTGTGTTTACCATTATATCGGTAAAGACCGAAATCAAACGGTAAAGACAAATACTACTTTAAAACGTAAGTGTAGTGTTAATTCAATGTCCCTTCAGTCATAATGCGTGGAAGTCTGCAAACAATTATACTAAAAAATTAGGCCCGTTATTTAAAGCTTAAAACAGCTATTTATTTAACCAAATTATTTCTTAACCGTTACAGCAACGTCTTTACCGTTGCAAAAACGTCTTTACCGTTTAATGTTCTGTCTTTACCATTATAAAATTGCCTACTATTTAAGCCATGCCGGTAAAGAGTGTTAATACTGCTTGCTTGCATGCTATTGCACACCGATGCTTGCCATAGTATTCTATAGGAATGCATAACATTTAAATATGCAAAATCTGATTTTTTTTAATGTGTTTACCGTTATATCGCGTTTTTTTAAATGACCCATATATGTTTTAAAGCATGTGGTTCTTTCGATACGTTAAATATAGGTACCACCGAATGACACTATAATTAGACTTAACCTGTATAATGTCCACTCAGATTTGTCAATTGCTGTCGCGATTGACAAATCAGCGTGGCCATTAATTAGAATCAATTGCTTTAATTGACAAGATAACAGTCTCTATAGATGTAGGTGTCAGTGGTAAAACCATTTAAACACTATTAAAACAAATACGGAGTTCACGGGAATGGAATGGGTTTCATACATTATCTGACATGAAATTAATTGGCATGGCTCCATGTTTTATATTATAAAAACATGTAAGTTTTAAGTGACCATTTCATACATTTTATACAAATGTCACCTTCTTAGAAACACTTGCACGACGAGTACTTACTGAGAATTAACCTCTTAACCGCCAAATTATTCAATCTGAATTTTCACCCACTTGAAATTGTGTCTCGCTGACGCGATCCACAACTTCGAGTGAGTGAAAATTATTCGGATTTGACAAAATGGAGGTAGGCCTACACTGTTTTCAAATATAGCTGATTGATGTCATATTTTATCTTTAACATGTTTAAAAGGTGGTACCTTATGTGCTAATAAAAATGAAAACCCGAATATAAGCGACACCGGCGGTTAAAGGGTTAAATCGCAGTTATTGGGAACGAAATGAATGTTCAAACATCAATATATTTGCAAATGTTTGGTCTCGAATTAAACATATAATTATTATGAGCTTTTTTTCAATCACTTGAGTTGTGGGTCGCGGTAGCGAAACACAACTTCAAGTGGGTGATTTTTTTTCATTTTAATTTAACGCTTTAAGGGTGAAGGTATGGAGAGCAAGGATATGTGTTTCAAAATTTATTATCATTGATGCTATGATCTCATAATAATGATATAAATCAACCATACGTACGCTCCGCAGTTCAAGTATTAATGACATATTATTATTGACAAGGTGTTGGGATAATTTACGACGATCTACTGGGTTTCAAGGGGTTGCTTCACACCACCCTCTAGCTCCCGCTGCCTCCCGCTGCTTCATTATGCATGCTGTCATTCAGACTGCCCCCTAATCTCATGGATCAGGGGTTGGCCATGAGGTAAATGTACAGTTAATTCGACATTAGCAAAGTCATCAATGCCATTCACACCCAGTCTCTGGAACATGCGGAAAGGAAGCCCATTAATTTTGTGTTTATCCCTTACCAGCACGGGCATCGACTTTAAACGTCAGAATATGCTTTTTCTTGTTCATTTCACTACATACTAGTATACACTCTAAACAATATAGGTTCTTTAAAAAAAGAACTCTTTAGTACTATTACCATGCAACCCCAGGAGAACCCTGCAAGGGTTCTCCAGGGGTTTCATGGTAGGCCCATAGATTAACCAAATAGGGTATGGCAAAGGGCTGACCTGTTTTGTATGTATTAAAAGTTTTTTTATACTAGAGCGTAGGCTAGACTAGTCTAGTATTAATAATCACGATAGATATTGAAAAAGATGGTAAAATGTCATTATTGTTGTACACCTGATGCAAATGGTTAATCTACGTAGGCCTAATAGTACTGAAGGGATCGTCTTTAGACGTCAGAGTCTGACGCATCCAAACGTCAGATTCTGGCGTCTTTAATACAGGAATAAGAAAATACATAGGCTATTTTTGCAGGCATTTTTCTTTTTGTCTAGCATAGGCCACACGATACATTGATCAACGTTGATTTAATTTGATAAATTGCTGGACCACAATCAGTGACAATAAAATGTTTTATGTATATTGGTGAAAATAACCTTTATATGTCATACAAGAATAATTATGGAGCTAATTAGTGTCAGTTTTATTATTATTATTATTATTATTATTATTATTATTATTATTATTATTATTATTATTATTATTATTATTATTATTATTATTATTATTATTATTATTATTATTATTATTATTATTATTATTATTATTATTATTATTATTATTATTATTATTATTATTATTATTATTATTATTATTATTATTATTATTATTATTATTATTATTATTATTATTATTATTATCATTTGTATTATTAATATTATTAATATTATTATTAATATTATTATTAATATTATCATTATTATTATTATTATTATTATTATTATTATTATTATTATTATTATTATTATTATTATTATTATTATTATTATTATTATTATTGTTATTATTATTATTATTATTATTATTATTATTATTATTATTATTATTATTATTATTATTATTATTATTATTATTATTATTATTATTATTATTATTATTATTATTATTATTATTATTATTATTATTATTATTATTATTATTATTATTATTATTATTATTATTATTATTAATATTATTATCATTATTATTATTATTATTATTATTATTATTATTATTATTATTATTATTATTATTATTATTATTATTATTATTATTATTATTATTATTATTATTATTATTATTATTATTTTTATTATTTTATATGGAATTAGAATAAAGTAAGAATATTGCAAACACAGTTAACACATACTGACATAGTGCTGAATAAGGTAAATACGAATGTGTATCTCTATTTTAAAATGGAAGTCTTAATGTGTCGCTGTCTATTGAAAATACATTTGAGATAAAAAATTGTTTTAATGTTATGTTTTTACATGAGTTTATTGAAAACAGGCAAACTTTTTTTTGTTGGGTCACTATAAAGTGGTAATCTACATATTTTGATTAACGCATGCTTCAGATAATTTACTTCTTAGGGGTATAAATATATTTCCAAATCATTATTTTATTTGAAATTAGAATAAACTAATAATAGAAGTGAGACGTTAGAAACAAGAAGTTATAAGTAAGGCGTACGTAACACTGGGCCTTATAAATTCGAGTAATGCAATTAAATTACATCCACCTAAGATTAATACCTTAATGTTGAACCAGCGTCGCAGACGATGGGCCAAAACTAATACAACATTGAGTTGATGGTTCATGTTCGCTGAGAAGTAGTTAGATGTAAGAATTTAGAAGTAAGAAGTTAGAAGTAATAATTTAGAAGTAAGAAGTGTTCATGATGACGAATTAGTTCCTCAGTGATCAATTAAAGCAAAAACATTTGTTCAAACGTTAGCAAATAAACTATAATCAATCCCGGGTGATTAATGGGAGCATCTTGGTGTGGCCTCAGAGATCACTAGACGTTTGAGGTGTCAGATCAACATCAACACAACAGGCCAGAATGATTGATTATGATAATTATACAACGATTAATGGACATTATGCACGATTTGTTTATGTTGTGCTAATTATAACTTGAAGCAGATGACGTTGGTGTAACCGATGTTATGGTAGGAGAGCGCTGTACAGCTTTGTTACAGCGGACTTCTTGTTTTATTGTGACACGGAGAAAGTTTATTATCTTTGTCAATGTGATTTATTTTACAAAATCAGCTATTCCGGTGATCTGGTGACGTCTCCGCACTCATAAATAAAAGTAATCGGTGCTCACTACTATATTATATAGTGCCAAGAAATGATATTGCCAGAAAAAGTAAATATTCTGTTGTGTCAATCCGAGTATTTAACATAGAGCACCGGTCGGAACGATTGAAGAAGGTTTTTCTATGACAACATGAATCTGTTAAAACTGACTAGAGAATCTGTTATAACGTACGTATACCCAGTTACAGCAGATTAGAATTTGTGATAACTGTATTTGTCAACCTATTTAGGAGATTGAGGAATCTGCTTTAACATATTTGCAAATGTATTTTTACAACTTGTGAACAATTTTACACAGAAGAATTCAAAGAGAGCTTTGTTAAAAAGTGTACGTTTTTTTTGTAGTTGTAAAGAATACATCTACCGTTACCATGCTTATTCTTAAGTGAAAAAACGGTAGTAAAGTAATGGCCATTAACATGGCCATTAGCATGGGATTTCCGTAAATGTCAATATTACCATCGAAAAAGAAGCGTTGCAATTTACGTGGTTCGAATGTCTGTCACATACTCTCATTGTGCATGCTGTGCATCAAATCGGCTTTATTATCATGACAGGTGATTTGAATACATCTTTTCAGATTGTGATGTATGGGTCTGCTGTGTATTGAATTCGAGACAGACAGAAATGAATCTTCAATAAACTGACGCCAACGCTGGCTAATCCGTAGCCCAAAATGCAAGAAGCTGACCTAACATGTATTGTGTTATTGGGTCGAAATTTGGTGAAATTCTCGGTCAACGACGTTAGCCAAGCATTTACCCCTTTAACCGCCAAATTATTCAATCTGAATTTTCACCCACTT
>OZ024913.1:37282789-37318446 GCA_964017125.1 Flabesymbios commensalis
CGTTATACCAATATTAAACCAACATTGGTTCAGCGTCTTGCGTTTTCTGAGCTTTATCCAAACCTTCGATAATACCCACAGGACATTCCCTGAACAAATTATGTTGAGGTGATCAGGTCACAGCATTCACAATGACCCACGGCATTCATCCGAAGGATCCATGATTATTATCCCATCAACCCAAGCTGCTCCCGTGACCCGAGTCAGGTTATGAACACGAATATGGGCTAAATTGAAAGTTATTTCTTGTATTATAACTTACCAAACAGGTTCGAAATGACATTACACTATGACATAATGACATTATGATCATTATACGTGTGATAATAGAGATCAAAATAACTAACATGTGCAGTTAATTGTGTCTTTATCCGTATATGACGGGGTGATCTTAGCTTTTTTTATTTGTTAACATGAATGCAGTATTTCCCCTGTCTAAATGCTTCCAATGATATCCTTCACGTTGAAAACTCGTGCAAATTATAATAATAATAAAATAATAATAATATATTTATTTTATATTACTTCAAATTAACAAATGCACTTTTTTTTTTAAATTTGACAATAATTACCATTGTGTAACACCAAAAAGTTTTTTATAATCTCATATTTCTCTATTGGTTTTTAGGTTCATCTTAGCATGAGTAAACTCGGTCATTTAAAATTGATTTAATGGTTATGCCAAATTTGGAATGAGCTATCATCTTGTAGAACCATTTGATTGTGGTGTTCAATGATAAAGTTATCAAGTTATTCGGCGTTGCTTTTGACAAACACAAGCATTGTAAACAGGAACTTTAAAATTGTCTGTTTACAAAGTTAATCACACATTTGGATAACATTGTTGGACATGAATTATGTGCCTAATTCGATAAACATGACAGAGATATAATGGGAACTTGTGCTATAAGAAACAACAAAATCGCGTTTCTTCGACAGACGTAATAATAATTAGGATATATAATTCGGGCCATATAATTTATCTTTATTTATTCCCATTTACTGAAATGTTTATTTAAACGTTGTTTAGTAAAAGTGTTTTTTGGGCTTTACCAAATAACGTCTCCATGTCTTAGTATATAGACATGTCTGAGACCTAGGAATATAGAATATTATATTATTATGTAATGAAGAAAAATCACACCTTATATTCCTTGCTGAGACTGATAGACGGTGTGATTTTTCCTCATCACATATAATATTTTGTATTATATATACCCGGGGAGGATAAATGATTTCAGAGAGGTCCTGTTGGGATATAAATTAAAAAAAACTCTGGTAAAAATCCAATGAGCATGGGAATTAATCTGCTGCTGGAGAAGAGATTGAAATTCCTAAACGCCCATCTAGATTCGCCACTGCTATCCACAACCAAATGAAAGCTACGATATATTGTACGTAGGATTCGGATTGGTCGAGATGGTCATCTCGATTAATTCGAAGACTACGATATAGCATAACTTGTACGAGAATACGGGCCAACTAATCAGCACCGTCATTATGTGGCTACATACTGGACACGTGTCATCGAATCTATGCCTGCAGCTTTGATATCGTCAATCGAATGTATGAATACAAGTGAAAAGTTAGTTTTTATTCTGAGTGGATTGAACTGTGAATATGTGAGTGAATGGAGATATATATATGAGGAGATTGTAAATTTTATTTTTATATGAACCATGAATTCAGGCAATTAGCAGTGACTATATATAATAACATGTAAACGTTTGTTTTTCTCATCATATCAAAATGATTATTCATTAGGAGATCTAGTATTACTCTCAATAGTATGTATTAATTTTCACTGTAAATATGACTTGTATTGTATAATATCTGATGTTAATTTTTAAATTTCTCATTCTGAGTGTGTTGAATGTTAAACTTCAAACCTTTGTACCTGTATCTTTGCATGCATGCTCTCCAAAATGGAGGTTAATAAATACATACATACATACTTGGACCTACATCACCACTGGTAGTCCAGGAGCCAGGTCGAAAAAACAAAACAAATTCGTTTACCCCGCACCACACATTTGTTTTGTCAATTGTAACATGTTTGGGGACATTGGGATACATTATTTCAAATAATTTTGTAAGGTATATATAGTATATATATAGCCTGAGTAATATTCCGAACATAATATTTTGGCTCTGTGCCAAGATCATTTACTTTTCCAAGATAGCCACCAACAATTTTGTAAACACCATATCTCCAATATTATTAATTGAGTTCAAAATTAAGATACATATGCCTGCGAGAGTAGGCCTACTGTGGATGCTAGTAAATTTTTAAAATCGACCAAAGAAAAAACACCCATACAATCAGTAATCTTAAAAGAGTATACGTATAATACAACGGTTATTTTTCAATTTCTTAAACAATGTCGTGAATTTGCAGTACACATCAGGTTAATTCACATTTGCATTGTTCTTTAATAATACCAGCATGCAAAGGGTTTGGACATATTATAATAATATGCTTTATTTTCGGGCGTTAAAAATGAAATGGCTTTGTCAGTATCAAGATTTGTTCTGTGACATTTATCCGGGAATAGTTATCGGTTCATCCCCTTTTGTTTCACCCAATTTCAGAGTGAGGAATTGTATAGCACTCTGTGTGCCAGGGTTGATAAATAACACATATTAATAGCTAATCAGGTATGTCATGTGAAATTACCAAATCAATTTAACGTTATTCTGAACTTCACGAAATACACATCTCTTTCAGACCGTTATGATAAGCCTGAATCTATCAAGGCTGAAGAGCTAGCCAGATTGGTCTCATTATAAGGATTAGAGATTAAAATGGCAGGATCTGATACGTCTTTTCCTAAACAACGCGTTAAATACATCAACAATCCTGTAAATGAAGTACAGTGCCATGAAGTACAGTGCCTTGGCGACTAAATACAGGTAACGAAATTGTAATTGACGAAAGTTTTAAGGATGGAAGACAATAATTTTATTCCTACTATTAATCAGAGATAACTTAGTGAAAGTTGATGCTTTGTATTCCAACCAAGAAAAAGCAGACACCTTGCTGCACACCCAACATGTATCTTTTGAATAGCACGAATAATATTACCCTTCCGCATTGGTGTGAGAAACAGATAACGCTACATCCCTAGTCATCAAATAATGACTGTGATCGATCCCAATTATGCAAACTTTGCCATCTTTACATACAGGGTACAATAGTACAAGTGTTCTGTTTGGAATCAGAAAAAGAACTAATTACCGGTGTTTTGTTTACAAAAAAACTTTGTGCAATGCAGACCTCACCTACGCCTATTGGTCATAGTTAGAAGCTATGTGTAACACAGGGGCAATTGCACCACGTTTTTGCGCATGTAACATGAATGGGATCTCATGTACAGAGGTTTGCTCTTGTATGGCAGATGTCAACAAGTGTAAAAAACACACATAAACACTTACTGAATGACGTAAATGGTAACGATGACGACAATGATGACAAAGATGGAAATTACTCAGAAATTTGAAGTATTATTATATTGTCACAATTGCGTTCACTAAATTATTATTTCATTGTTCATCACGTTTTAGCGGCCATCTTGATAAAACCCATTTGTTTGTATTATCACAAAAAATAATATTCAGGAATTATATAATAGATTATATAGATTACACCCCATAAAAATAGATCAAAATCAGTAGTTAGCTTATCAAAAATCTAAAAAGTATTACCATAATTAGTGATGCCACATCTTAAAGTGTATCAGGTCCAGACATATCCCACATATATCAACCTACCAGATTAAATTAACAAACTAATCCTAACTAATCCAAAGCCAATCGGGTCCAGTGCCACACTGAGTTAACTTATTTGGGGTTATTAAAGGGTTTTGTTTTACTGACAACCGTGACGCATGTTTGGTCCACGGATTTTCTTCAAAATTTAACCAGATATATTTCGCACAGTCTCGGGTTTCACTAAATCAATTTTTAACAGTGACGATGATATTGTGTTAATATGTTTTGGGGCGGCCATTCTTGAAAAAAACACTTTCCTCGGAATAATTACAAAATTATTATACAATCATTATTTATAGACTTTATACCTTAAAAGAAAAAAATATATTCCGAACACCTACGTCAATCGGGTTCAGTGCCACACTGAGAAAACTGATTCCGCGTGTTTTTAATGACAGCCGTGGCGCGTGGTTTTTCAATGAATGTTTTCATAAAAAAATTACCAGATATTGCGTATAGTCTCAGGTCTCATCAAATCAATGTTAAAGACAAACGGATAGATGGTGACAAAGATATTGTGTTAATACGTTTTTTTGGCGGCCATCTTGGGTAGGACACTTTCCATGGTATAAGACCATATCAACTGTATACCTTAAACAGTTGTTTGAAAAATTATGTTAGTTTTTCAGTTATCAAAAATCTAAAAATATTGACATATGACCCCAATACATAAAGGTGTTGCATATAATTGGTGATACCACAATTTTTCAGTACATCAGTTCTAGAAATGTCCCAGATATACCAATGTACCTCATGAAATCAGCAAACTAAGTGTGTGGTGGGCGGTAAACCAAAACCTTAAGTAAGCCTCTTTTGAAAATTGCCCCCTGGACTCAGGGTTTCGGTAACTCGGTTCACCCCTTGTCGTTAACTTGATATATGATAATAATTTAAGTAGTATATGCTATATTACAGCGTGTTGCAGACCTTTGCAGACGGTCACGATAATCGCATTCCTTTTCCTTGTTGTACATGGACGTAATCTACTGATCTAGTAATGTTACGCCTGATAAACCGTAGTAATTTATATAAGTGACATTTAATATCGACGTCTCGTGATAAAAAATGTTTTATCGTCAATTAACATTGCAGTTGAATTAAAATTGACATATCACTCAGTCAAATGATAACCAGGTTATTGTACAGCACGCAAAGGTTGATCAGTTCAGTGTGGCTGACGCTTTTAAGGGCAGTCAACATTCATAAACACTGATATATTGACTGAAATTGATAACATTTTGCCGAAAAAAGCAACAGTTGTAAAAAATAGAGCTTTATTTTGTTAAACGTATGGTGTTTTTATTTTCATTCAAAGCTGTTGGCATCACTGACATGATTGAGTGGAACTATGGTGATAATACAGTACACGCAGAGGTGAATGCTGATCTGGTTCTGTGTTTTCGGTATAGGATAAAGCCCGAGGAGCTCTACATTCTTAGCTGTGGAAAAGGCCGAGGCCTTTTCCACAGCTAAGAATGTAGAACTCCGAATGTTTAACTGACTGAAAACACATCCGACCATAATGAGGATCCCTCATAATCAACAAATCGGTCACACCTGACTAATTATAGCACTATAGGCCTACCATGATAATTGGTCTGTAGTCTGTTTTTGATCCACAATAACTCTCCATTCCAGGCTTAGAAATAAATGAAAATAATCGGATTTTAGGCCACTTTTGTGTAGGCTCTATTTATGACAGAATTGGGCCAGCAGTACTTTCCAGGGATGGTGATCGGATAATAAGATGACATTGTCATAATAAGTACACCTCTCAATTTGAATGTATAATAGATATTGAATGTCAAGCTTCACTTAAACCGAAATCAACTTGAATATTTGAAATAACTGCTAAGTATAAGGAAGGTCTAAAATAAACCTTTATATTTCTGTACAACACAGCTTTATTTGAGTTTTCCAATTTTAAAAACCAGTCGTGAAGATACAAATCAATGGCCCTCTCTTTAAATACCACTAAAAATATATTTACATCTCCAACTCCTTGGTTATACCAAGCTTCGCCGAAACCATATGAACACAGCAGATTCCTGACTTTACTTACCTAATTTATTATTGTATGATTATTTGTAAGTGCATTAAATTGTACATTATATAAGACTTTTGTGAGACCAGTTTGTTTTATATTTAAAATTTTTAGCCAATATTTCACAATTCTAATATATCTCTGGACTATCAATGGTATACGTCCCAGTTCACCATACATAATTGCATTCATTGTAGACCGTTTTACCTTTAAAATATTTTTACAAAAATCTTTATGTACTTGTTCTATTGCTTTAGCGGGATAAAATCCCCATATTTCGCAACCATATGAAAGCACAGGCATCACCATTTTATCAAAACGATCACAATATACAACCGAATTTATATTTACAAATCGCTTCAGCTTACTTTCTAAGCTAAACATTGCTTTGCGACCTTGTTGTGCTAATATCAACTGTGTTTTTGTGAATGAACCTGTGTAAGAAAATACCATACCAAAGTACGGAAAAAAATCAGCAATTTAGAGCTCATTCCCATTATAATACCATTTATCATTAAAAATTCATTTCCTCTTGCCCTAAAAAACAATATTTTTGTTTTAGTGACATTTAGAGTTAATTTCCATCGAGTGCAATATCTATACAAAATATCAAGACCTGATTGTAAACCAGTAGAAGTTTCAGCAAGCAAAACGCCATCATCCGAATATAATAATACAAACAACTTCATAAAGTCTATGTCAATGCTGGTTGATCCATTTATATTCCTCAAAAAATATTCTAAATTATTTACATACAATGAAAAAAGAAAGGGCGAAAGGCTGTCGCCTTGTCGAACGCCTAATGTACATTTAAAGGGATCAGTAATATATTTTGGTCCTCTCACTTTAGATTTGACAGTTTAATAAATACTCTGTATAATATTGAACATTTTACCCCGAACTCCTAGTTTTAAAAGCTTATACCACAGGTTATCACATACTACACAGTCAAATGCCTTTGAGTAGTCTAAAAATGCACAATAAAGTTTCTTTTTATTGCTGATAAACCAATTAATAACATTATCCAAGACAAACATACTGTCAATAGTACCCATTTTAGAGCAGAAACCACCTTGTCCTTCAATATAAACAGAATTGTATTCAGCCCAATGGCTGAGTCTATTATTTAATTTTTGGGGGAATAGTTTGGATATAACAGATAACAAAGTTATTCCTCTGTAATTTTCAACTGAATCAACAGATCCTTTCTTATGAAGTGGTAAAATTAACCCCTCTGACCAGCTTTCTGGGAAATATCCTTTTAAAAACATCACGGTAAATAGCCTAAGTAAAAATGGAAGTAATTGATTCTTTCCATAAATTATAAACTCATTTAGTATTAAATCAAGACCTGCCGCTTTAATCAGCTTTAATTGATCTATGGCTTTGTTAATTTTGATCAGTTGCTATCTCTGAATCTGACGCTTGGAATAAAATACACAATGATTTTTTTTTTATGAATATGTCGAATATAGGCCTAACGTTTCAGGTCCTTAGCTTAAGTACTTTAGTCTTTAACAAGTGTTCAGAAATAATAATAGTCATGATAATATTTGTGGCTAAGAGCTTAAAGGGCTTAGGTTGGAATAAAGTTGGCCCAGCGTCGCAGACGGTGGCCCAGCATTACATCAGCATTGGGCCAATGTATCTGGTGTTATCTGGTGTTTCTGCCGCCAGGTCACTAGCATAATGCAGCAGTCAGAAAAGACGGTACAATCATCCAATACTGTTACAATGAAGGGCCAGCGTCGAAGACTGTGGGTAAACATTGAAACAGTATTGGTTGAATGACACGTGTTTGCGCAAAGTATAGAACAGACTCCGTGTTAGTGCTGGGTCAGCGTCGTAGACGATTGACTGGCATTGAACCAGTAATGGGCTGCAACGCTGGCCCAACATTGAGCCGGAATTCGGTGAGTAGGCCTACATCCTCTGTATCAGGTACATCGTAGGCAAGTATTGAATGGATGTTAGCCAGCACCGGCGATGGTGGTGGAAGTAATACACGTTGAAAAGATTAGGATTCTGGTCCACGAGGAAGACAAATACACTGATTTTTTGTCTATAGCACTGAAGCAGATTAAGCCGGGCCTCGGAGTTCGGGAACTCCTTTTCTAGTTAATTATTGCATTTGAATTTAGATCTGTATTATGGTCGATTGAATGTCACCCAAGCATTTATAGTTTCTTTAGTTCATAATTCTTATTCGCAATGGTCGAGAAAATAACAAATTCAAACCATCAAAGCGATATTCAATTTGTGATAGTTTTTAGTTTAAATTACATATACTATTTATTTTTAAGTGTCGGGGCAGCGTAATAGATGGATAAGCCATAAAAGTATGTCGTATGGGGAGGGGGGGGTTTGCATTTGTTTGCTGAGTAGGCTTAACCCTTTCAGCGCAGGGACCGACTTTAGACGTCAGAATCTGACGTCTATATAGACGTCAGATTTTGACGTCTAAAGTCTGTCCCCGCACTGAAAGACGGAACGAGCTAACTAAGATATTTAAGATGATTTTAAATTGACAACCCCTATTTTCTCTTGGTTTTTATAAAAAATATATCAGCGCTTTAAGGGTTAATTACATGACTGCGGCGGAGTTGTGTGAGTCAGCGATGGTGACGGTTGGGTATAAATGAAATGAATCGGGCTTTAGGCCACCTTTGTGCACATATAGGCTAAACTGGGCCAGGAGAACCTCCTGATGATGGTGAGATGATTGAGATGACACTGTCCTCCAGACACAGGATTCGAAATTCGAACCCTGGCGGTATGAGGTCGAGCACGCTACCTCTCGGTCACAGAGGCTCCCCACAATACTGACTTTCACACGTGGATGGGGAAGAAACATTTTTTGTTTCCTTCAAACCGCCGAGACCGGGAACCGAACCCCGGACTCTGGCGTGAAAGGCAGCCGTGCTAACCACTACCCAGTGATGACTCTTTCAACGTCATAAGCGAGAACACCATCGAGCTTATGATAAATAAAGCAATAAAAGGGGCTATGAGAGATTTCAAGATTACTATCCAGGAACTGATCAAGAAACAGTTTGAAGAAGTTCGAGCCGATATAGACAGAGTATCTGCCGAAAACGAACTGTTAAAAAGGCAACACGAAGAAGCCCAGACAACTATAAGCGCTTTAGAGGCTAAAGTGGCTAAAGATGACAGAGAGATCAACTCCAACCATGAACAATGGAAGGAAACAATCAGGCATTGCAACGAGAATGAGCAGTATTCTCGTCGCTGGTGTTTACGTTTTCACAGCATACCTGTCAAAGAAGATGAGAACTGTAAAGATGAGATGATAAAGCTTTTAAAGGAAAATCTTGAGATAAGTTCACTTCGTGCCCACGATTTAAATGCAGCCCACCGGATCGGACTGAGTCGTGATGGAAAACCACCTACGATTATTGCTCGTTTCTTTCGACGTGACCACTGCCAAAAGATCCTGACCAGTCGCCGTAAACTGAAAGGTAAAGGAAAAGGAATCAGCAGAGTTGACCACTATAAACATTAAGCTAATGAACCGCGCCAGGAAACACGCCGGAATAAAGTCAACATGGTCATGGAATGGACACATCTGGGTGCAGGCGGAACACGGGAGGAAGGTCAGAATCGACATGTTTGACGACATCGACGCGGCAATAGACCGAGCTGGCAGAAAACGTGATCCGTGATCGTTAAGTCAATCAACCTCCACAACGAACTGTTCTTATCTGACTAAACAGTAAGATATATTCTCATTGAACTCTCCATTTAATTTAGTATACTTCTTTTAGACGTGATTAGCACACACTCATGAACTTTTATAAGCTCTTCACAGACATTATGTTTTTAGCACTTATCTTTTTTTCTCTGCACTTTTGTTCTCTTGCTCATTCATGTATACGTTATTTTTTCACATTATTGTGTAATATTGGTACACTTGACTCGCTTCGACATTTTCACAATTGTATTAAAATCATCACACCTGATTATCTTGATTATGACTTCATATCCAATACGAAGCTCATTGATTACACTGTTTTATACCGCCATAGTTTTTCACGTTCGATGTTGTGCATAAATCTGTACTGCAAGCTCCAAGGAGCGCATATTCTTATCCATTACCTTATATATTGTATATTGCAGGTTTTATTGTCTATGGCAGGGTTAAATTGTTCTCTTTCAAAATATGTTATGAGTATACTGTAGTACCACATGGTGGGTCACTTGCCACGCGTCAAATGGTGTATTTATTAATATATTGCTACATATGTATTTTCAACAGTATTCTTTTGTATTTTTCATACCGGTTATATTATGGATAATCATGATAATGACATATTAGAAACACTCAGCGGACTTGATAAAAATTCTCTGAATAACATTTTAAACAACAAATATTCACCTTCTACTGATATGGTAGAGGGTGAAGATTTGTAAAGTTCTCTTAAACACTCTTCCTACTATCATGACTATGATACTAAATCATTTTCTTCGTTTTTTGAAGGACAAAGTAAATTCATTTACTGTTCTAAGTTTTAATACAGCCAGTATTCGGTCAAAATTTGACCAAATTGATATTTTTCTTAATGAGTTATCTTTAACCTGTCATCCCCCTACAAGTGCAATATGTGTTCAAGAAACCTGGTTAAGTGAGGAGGATGACAGTTCACTTTTCAACTTAAATGGTTATTAATTGTATTTCTAAAGGTAAAACGTGTAGCCAGAAAGAAGGACTTATTATATATTTGAATGAAAACTTTACTTATAAAACTATTGATATACCTGAACCTTCAACTTTATGGGAATCTCAAGTAATTGAGATATCATGTCCTGCTCTATCCAAAAAAGTTATCCTTGGTAATTTTTACCGGCGTCCCAAAGAAAATGTAGCTGATCATAAGCAATTTATTGACGAACTATCTCCAATACTTCTTTATTTGGAGAGCCTAAATGCTGAAGTCATTTTAGCGGGTGATTTCAACATAAATCTATTAAATATAAAGAACAAAGATACTGCTTCTAATTTTTTTAATACAATAACTGCACATGGTTTTTTTCCAGAAATTACTTTACCCACTAGATTCACTAACAGAACAGGTAACCTAATTGATAACTTTTTCTGTAAATTTTCGGAAATATCTTTGAAATCTTCTCCTGGAATTCTTATAGATAAATTTTCGGACCACCAACCATATTTCACATCATTTGATTTAAAACCTCTACACGATTCGCCCCCTAAGTTTATAACTATAAGCAAACATTCCCCGGAAGCTCTCATTAATTTTGGAAATGAACTTGCATCCTGTGACCTGATAGATGAAATTGATATTAGCTTGGGCGGTAATCCTAATGATAACTATACAAAGTTACAAGATATTTGAATTAAATTAAAAGAAAAACATCTTCCAAATAAAACAATAAAATTTAATAAGCAGAAGCACAAGAAAACGCCCTGGATCACCCGAAGCATAATTCAAGCTATTAATTTGAAACACAGGCTATATAAGTTGTTGAGAGTAACTCCTACAAATTCACTACATTATTCTACCCTCAAAACAAATCTTCAAAATTACAATAAAATATTAAAATCGTCAATAAGGCTAGCTAAAAAGCATTATTACTTTTCCAATTTACAAAAATGTGAAGGAGACATAAAACAGAGCTAGTCAACTATTGACCAATTATTATGTAAAAAGGGTAAAAAACAAGCATTCCTGATTTCTTCAAAATAGATGGTAATATTATTACAGGTAAAAAAAGTATAGCTAATAACATAAATAATTTTTTTGTCAATATTAGATCAAAATTAGAAAGAGAAATAAATGTTCCCTCTGACAAAAAATTTAGTCACTTTTTGTCGGACAAACGAGATGAAAATTTTAATTTAGCAGCTGTTGATGAAAATGATATTAGAAAAAAAGCTGATGAATTGGACAATAAAAAAAGTTGTGGAATAGACGGAATATCTAACATTATTATGAAATCCATAATCAATATTTTGATTAAACCAATAACCATTATTATTAATCAAATGTTGGAAACTGGTGTTTTCCCAGACAAACTTAAAGTTGCGAAAGTTATTCCTTCATTTAAAAAAGGAGATCCCACCCTATTGACTAATTATAGACCTATTTCTCTTCTCCCATCTCTTTCAAAGATATTTGAAAAAGTTATAAACCAGCAATTATATGCTTATTTTGAAAACTCAAACCTGTTCTTCAAGGGTCAATATGGCTTCCGTAAAGGCCATTCCACTGAAATGGCATCTTTATAACTTGTAGGCAGAATTTTATCCTTTATGGATAATGGTGATACTCCTATTGGCATATTCTTGGACTTATCAAAAGCTTTTGACACTCTGAACCACAATATTTTACTACATAAATTAAAACACTGCGGATTATCTAAAAACTCGACTGGATTGATAAAAAATTACCTAGAAAATAGAACGCAATATGAAAACTTTGATAATGTTGATTCAGACCATCAAAAAATTTCTACTGGTGTACCACAGGGTTCAATACTCGGACCATTATTGTTTCTGATATATGTGAACGATCTCCACAATTCAAGTAAATTGTTCCAGTTTACTCTCTTTGCCGATGATACAACTTTACAAACCTTTGACTGGCATCATTATATTTGAAAATAGCTGGAAAATTATGGGCACAATGGATAGAATTCCTTGCTGCTCCGTCAGTATGCTTATAAAACATTTTAAACTTGGTCAAGCCATAGACCATTATGCGGAATCAAAACGCGAATCACATACCGTCATTCGCCCCCGTAACCATGACAATAGTCAGGGTGATCGTTACCATGGTGATGACATATTAAGTAGAATATCTACTTTTTTGTCGATAGTTTTGCGAATTCAATTGATGGGTAGGTCGTTTTTGCCAAGAAACGTTTTCAAACAACATGGCTTACAACATGTTATTATGTAATGTGAGCTTCAACATGTTCATATTCGATAATAATGAAATACGCCATCTATAATTATAGGGGTATCTTTCCTTGCGTATTTGGTCTACTGTTCAACAGTGTCCAACGTGGTAAAGCTATTCTGTGATTATACTAGTCACTTGTATGTAGCTTCTACTTTTACTCTACAACTCCCTTGTATTGCCACATATAAATTATTCTTTGCTAGTTTGGGGACATAATCCATTTCGAATCACAAAACTCCAAAAAAAATGTCCGCGAATCATAACGTTTGGCAAAATATTTGCACACTGTGATCTAATTTTTAAAAACTTGCGCCTCTTAAAAACTGAAACATATTAAAAATAAAACAGATGAAATTCTATTACAAATATCTAAAAAATAACTTACCTCTGTACTTTTAAAATCTTTCTATTAAAACAAATAATCACACACATAGCACCAGGAATCAAGATCTATACAAATGTCGCATTAAATAAACACGAGTTTGCAAAACAGTCATTACTTTTTTCTATACCAGAAACCATAAACAACTGTGCATTAAATATCAAAGAAAAATTGACCACCCATAGTATCGAAGGTATGTCAATGTACGCCAAAAACTTTTTATTAACTTTTTATAATTTAGAATGTAATATCCCTGATTGTTATGTATGTGTACAAGACGTATAATGTTATATAGTTTTTTATCCTGCGGGCACGGGGCGTTGGCCCGATGTTGGTTCAGTGTTGGCCCGCCGTCTACGATGTCGGCCCAACATTTATCCAGCGTTGTGTCGGCGCCTCGTATTCGCTGCGTATGTGTATAAATGTATAATTCTCTATTGCTTTTATTATTATTATTATTCATCTTATTATTATTATTATTATTTATACACATTTAACTATTGTTTTTTTTTCTAAGGTGGCCTCCATGATAGCGACCTACGGTTTTAGTGGAGGTCTCCTGATCATTGCTATACTATTAATCAAAATATGTAAATGTTTTTATTTGATCAAATAAATGAATCTGAGTCTGAGTCTGATCAGATTGATCAGATAGATTACACTTCCGCTCATATTGTATCAATATTTGCTTTTATACTATGCCATTTAATTATTATCACTTAAAATTGTGTATGATTGGGATAATATAACAATAAACAATCGGAAGTTAAATTTGAACAAGCGCGACGGTATTGTAGAAGACCAAGTATACTTCATTTCCTGGGGGAACTGGTTGTACATGATAATAAACTGATTGACATATGAGTGGGATATTTATGAAGACGTTGACGATTAAAGGTATGTAGACTTGTGACCGTACATCTGTATCCACCTACATGTATACCATGTCCCTTAGTGGCATGTTTACAACACAAACATACAGTGTTATATGTAAGCCATAGGAGATACCGTTGATGATGGGCGAATGACACGGTAATAGCATTTATTGAGCACCATTCCAATTGTTCAGTCATGCGAAGGTGTTCACAAATAGCGGCATCAATGAACCAAGGAGGCTTCAATCGTTGGTAAACCTCCTTCTATAGACCCAAGTACCGTGATGCTATACGCTGTCAAATGTCACTGTGGGGTATCCAAGTGCAAATGCAGAATGTTACGGTTTTAATATGAAGCCACATTAGAAAGGTGGAATGATAGAAGCGTACAACTTGTCAATAAACGATACATTGTTCAGAGCATGTTAACGTAAACTATGACTACTATGTTTATTCACATAAAGCTGGAGAATCCTCATTGCCTCCAGCCAATGCATAGTACGTGTCAGAGAGTGCAAATAGCTCATTTTTACTGTAGGATAATATATTATAACCCTATCTTAATAATTTATTGGTTTGCGAACGAATTCAAAATCTCACCTGTTCTGAAAACGGTCTTTAATTTAATGTTAAGTTGATAGTTAGGTCCATCAGGGTCCGTATTCTCGTACAAGTTACGATATATCGTAGGCTTCTGATTGGTCGAGATGGCCATCTCGACCAATCAGAAGCCTACGATATATCGTTACTTGTACGAGAATACGGGCCCTGAACCATATACATGTATGTAGTGAAATAAGAATTTTGCTAATAAACTGTTACGTTTAAAATCGTCTCAGCACACAGTCCGAGATAACCACTTTGTGCTCATGTCGGCCGTTGTCAAAGACTGGTAACTTTGATTGATTATGATTTATTATACTAGTACTGGGCATTTGTGGCTCTATCGTTACCAGTATGGGGAGGGGGGCACATCAATGCAACATTTCTCATCTTAGCCCTTACAACGCTGAAATAGTTGTGTATAAACAATGAATCATATAAACAATGAAGTCATAAAAAATTTCTTAGTCAGCTCAGTCCGCTTTATTTGAATTCAGAATCAGACGTCTGAATCTGACGTCTAAAAGATGAGGATCACCATGGGTTTCTGAAGAGTTCCGATTAGTCAAGAATATAAACAAAACGCTAGATGTCTAAATAGGCTACTTATAAATGCAATAATTTTACTTTGAGACACACAATCGTGATATTTTAAAATCGTATCTGCCACTTTGAAAAGTAATAGATACGACTCTTTAATACCAAGTTGACGATCTTTTTAATGTTTTAATCATGTGCAACTAATTTTGTTCAATGACCTATCCCAGCAAACACAAACCATTTTGTATATCATTTGTACAATGTTGGATCAACGTCAAAGGTTAGGCCGACGTTGTACAAATGTTATACAAATGTTTTGTGTTTGCTGGAATTATTCTAAACCAACATTCTACCAGATTGCTGCTGTCAATGCCAAAACACACAAATCCTGGGAGAGTGATTTGTTTGAAGGGTTACTTTTCATTTACTTCCCCAGGTAATGTTTGCTTGCTCAACCGGTCAGCTAATTTCTCGGCTATTCATGTTCAATGTGGCGTGTTAACACACTGTGCCTGATGACCCTTGGTCAATTAGAAGTATTCCCAACTCAATGGTGAAAGTGAAAAACTCCGTATCTCAACACTGAGAAATCATCATCTGTGGGAGAAGTAATTTAGTAAAAATCGATTGCGATAATATTTATGACCAGACAAAAGTCAGCTTGTCTACAATTTGCAAATAAAAGTTCGAAGTATATTTATTATTTCGAGAGAAGAGAAGTTTCACACAGGTGTACATGGTTAAACTATTGCTTTAATCGAAAGTAAAGATTTTACCCCTCCCCCCACCCTCTCACCGGGGGAGGTATCTAATTTGTGTATTTTTTCATCCGCTGCCGACAAACAATTAAAAAGAAAATACAAATTATTTGCAGGTCATTATTAAAAAAGGCATATTTAATCCATTATCGTCACATCAAGACTTTGTCACCCTGATATCTTCAAACCACTGTTCTTTCTCTTTCGGTGCTCAACGTACAGATCATCAATATAAACTCCTTGTATGCACCAGAAATCACCACCACAATCGAATGCGAGAATATTTAGAGCTACACAAAAGTCAACTTGCTGGAGCAGCGTTAGCTTTAAAATTTTATACGCTACACTCAGCAAATATACAGTTAAAATTAAACTTTTCTTCTTGTCCAGCTGTACGGCTGCCGCCAACATTGAATAAATACTACGAATTATAATTATCCAAGACATAATGGCCATCTTTACACCGTTTTCTTAACACCAAGACTTGGTCATACTGATATCTTCAAAACCACTTATATGTTGTTGCCACGGTGCTCTACGTAGTGAGTATTAGTAAAGCTATTATATCATCTAACTTCGAAAGGTAAAAACAGCTGAAACTAAATATGAACAGCAAAATATTTTGACGTTTTTGCCGTGAAGTGATTGTATAGTACAGATGTTAAGGTCCAAAGACCTAACATAGTCTTCAGATTGTGATAAAAGCACCAAATTACACACACGGGTGTCTTTTAATCTACCGAATAATCGGCTCGAGTATGATATTCTACCACCAACCAATATAAGAATGGCCCATCCTGTCACATAACAAGAGCACCCAATCACCGCCACCATTCAGATGTTATTTAAATTAGGGTCTAGCATACCATACTTTGGCCGAATCATCTGTTCTGGGAACAAATTCGCCCAACATAAATTGCGCAAGCTAGAGATAAATTTGTTTAAATAGCCATCCATACAAGGTGATGCCACAGTGGCAGATTTCCACCTTGGTATTAACATTATTACAAAAACATGAAATTGGGCTGTATTTTCTTGAACCCTATAATAGGAGGAACATTATCAATAGCTACACTTAAAATGAACTATTTTGCATCAATTCAATAATGAGAATTGAGAAATTTTGATATGTCAGCTCTAGGGCCTACAAGGTTAAAAAATCAAAAGTAATATCAAAGGTAAGAGCAACGGATATAATATGAGATACAATGAAATAAAGCTTGAAGAAGACATTTCGGGTAATTTGTCATGCGTTTTACTATGTATAATTGTCTGGTAGGAGCTAGTGATGTACACATGAATCTGTATTTTTCATATCTTTTTATATAATGGGTATGATTTAGTCCTAAGTAATTTACCATCTCTCCAATATACTCTACATCGAGGTTCAGCTGTCCCCGTCTGGTGGACCCAAATGTATTGCAGGAGTGAAAGCTTCAAGTACATTTAGGTGAGTCAATAATAAATCGGCTTTATCTGATTCTCAAAGTTTTTTTACCAATCCAAGGGCAATTATAACTTGGATTTCAGATGGATTATTAATAAATTTGTTACACTTCGTCTGCAGAATGTTCGTTCAGTGTTTGATGAATGTGTGTATGCTCAATAAAGAAATCAATGCATGGCCCTTTGCTATTAAGGATCAATGATAAAACTAAATGTCACTTATCCCAGGAATCAGCATCTCAGCTGGACAAGAAGGTATGATATAATATGTTGCCTATAAAATGAGTATAAATGATCTATACCAGTTCTACACTATGTACATACTTGTTTTCATGCTGTTTAAAAAAATAAGTGAAAATGTGCCTACCAATTTTTTTTTCAATAAATATTATTGTTAATAATATCGTGAAAATTTCTTAAGAATTCTCATAGCAAATTTGAATGCCATCCTAGATATAGTTCATAAGATATCGCGTTCACCAGCTTTTTGTGCGGCCATCTCGAAAAGTGGATCCCCGCACTGTAAGAGTAAAAATATTTATAATGGTCGTATACCCGTATAAAAGGTATTCAAATGAATCGGAAAGAGCTAACTAAGAAATTTATGCTGATATAAAATTGAAATTATTATAAAAGTTTTAAAAAGTTATAAATTCAGCGCTTTAACCCTTTAAGCCCTCACGCTGCATTAAGGCATCATTTCATACCATTGAAAACATACTTGATTTTTTTCACAGCTAAGGTTTTTAGAAGGCAAATTTCGATGAAATTGTCCTACGAATACATAGTATCACCCACATCAAATGAAATGAATCGGGCTTTAGGCCACCTTTGTGCACATATAGGCTAAACTGGGCCGGGAGAACCTCCTGAGGATGGTGAGATGATTGAGATGACACTGTCCTCCAGACACAGGATTCGAAATTCGAGCCCTGGCGGTCTGAGGCCGAGCACGCTACCTCTCGGTCACGGAGGCTCCCCACAATACTAACTATCACCCACATCAAATCATCTTAATCTACTACAAGTCGGGAATTGCGACAGCAATTCGCGGCTTGTAGTGGATGGAGATGCCAATGGTAAATTCAGGCTTGAAAGGGTTAAGGGTTAACAGCCGTACTATTAAGGCCATGAACACCCCCACGTGACTAACGATGTTTCAGGACAAGCTCAGGTTTCAATTTGAACAATCGCCGGTCATGCCGAATCAATGGCACGTGAGTCAAAATGTGACAAAACCCTTAATCTTCCGGAAATCATTTGCATAAATCATGTCAAAATACACCATATTGTGCAGATCCCCCGGAATAGCCTTCAATATTAGTAGCAAAAGTTTTGTATGCATTCTTTCAATAACCCTTAAAACACATATATTTGTATACAAACCTTAGAAAGCAAATGGTTTTTTTCAATTTGAAATCGTCATAAAGGTCTTTCTGCTTCATTTGAATAAGTGAATGTATTGGTCTACGGCCATTACCTCTTTTTTAGATCTGACACACTTTACCAGTCTGCTATCCTATTGGCACTGTAAAATATGAAACGTTATTCGTGTAGCTGAAAGTATAATCATAATTATTGAGTCTCAAATGTGAAAAGGTTGTACAGTGAGGGGATCACCGTTTGATTGTCCGGGGGGGGGGGGGGGGGGGGGGGGCGGACATATTATTTATTTCGAACCGCGCGCTGAAAATTGCCATTTTTTACACGTTTATATAGAATAGTTCTTGACATATATTATTTATATCATGCCGAGTCTGCTCGAAATTAATTATTTCAAAATTGTTCTAGCTCACCCTTCTCCTCGGACATTGACTAGTGCCCCCCCCCCCCCCAAACTGGATTGGAAGATAAACATTATGTCTGTACTGTCATAATTTAACTTCAATATGTGAAGCGCCATGTATGAATGATTATTGTCAACCTTGAATGACACAGCTGTTTGTCACCGACAAACGAAATTTTGATACATGTATGTAACAAAATGACGTCGACATTGTACCGGGTATTATGTAAATAATAAAGGGCCCAGCTTACAGTAGCACAGATCACTGAAGTGAATTCTATGTGAGGTTATGTGTTCAATAATGATGGATTGGTAGGTGTATTCATGATAACATCAAAACCAATGCGATATTGGTATCAGACAGATAAGAAAGTTATGTTCAATAGTACCGTAAGCAGCCGAGTAGTCCAGTGGAACCGAGGAGGATATGACTTGGTGAAACCTTCTTATTTCTTTCTTCCTTGGTGGAACCTTCTTATTAGGCCTATCCAATAGCATTAGGATACCATAATGATGATACTCTCAGAATATCAGTCTCTGTGCTATGGAGCAGCTGTTGGCGTATTGATAAAGATCTAATCGATACCTTGAACATAATCTGATCCACCATTATAACATAACCTGAACCACTCGTTCAATAACTTTGATACAAACGGATAATTTGATATGGACCGGTTGTTTTTTTATGAGATTTTTCTAAGACTACGAACAAGCAGACCATCCATATTATAGTTGGGAATGAAATGTGTGTTTGAAGAGCAATATTTGCGAATGTTTGGTTTCAAACTAAACAAATATGAGCAATTTCACCCACTTGAAGTACCGCGACTTCAAGTGGGTAACAATTTAAATTAGATAACTCAATGGATGACGGGTTAATAAACGGAAAAAAAAATAATTTATTTAGATGGCACAGTCATGTTATAGCCTATATATATACATGTACATAGTTTTAAAATAAACGTGTTTCGCATCTAAAGTGGGTAGCAAGTCCTACTACCATTATAGTTGTTAATTTTGTAGGTTATAATCTAAGCCTCTGACGATTTTGGCGTCAGATTCTAACGTCTAAAGTCGTTCCCGACGCTGAAAGAACAAGATATATTTCTAATGGCATAGGCATATAATATCCAATATAGGTATCCAAATAAAGCAGAAAGAGCTAACTAAGACATTTATGATGATTTCAAAGTGAAAACAAATCAGCGTCCTGATTCAAGAACTAAAGACACACACACCATTATTTGATTTTAGTTACACAAATCCGTCAAATATATATTATATAAAATATATCTTGTGTCCTCAATATTCAAGCATACAATGACCACCGTCGTACTATTCATTTTTACTGAATTGCTAAGCCGTCCTGTTTTCAACAAATAATATGTTTTTTTTCAGAACCAATGTCTAAAGAACAAAATAAATATCAAGTTGGTGTGGCTTAAAGCCAATTTACTAAATTGATACAGGTATGTTTATTGCCATACAGTACATGTATTACCTTACTCGGCAGACACAAGACGTTGAATCAATGTTGGCTTAACGTTGGTTCACCGTCTACGACGGTGGACCAACGTTAAGCCAGCATTAATTCAACGTCTTGTGCTAGCTGGGTTGCCACCTGTTCAGTTGTATTTTCCTGCGAGAATCCCATAGTTACATTTCATAATGGTCATCACTGCGATCAAAGGGTAGCATTATCTTTAAAATCGGAGGTGTGACGTCACGAATAACTGTGCAGGGGGTGCCATCACCCCCTTCAAACCCTATCAGGTTGCCAGGTTTATATGACGTCACTATGACGTCATTATGACGGAAGCGGCCGATCAGTGTCTGCGGCCGATGATCGTGTGACGTCATTAGTGATTACGTCACTTTAGGCGATGAAGTCCCGCTTTGTTTGTGAAAAACCCTGAGAAGTTTGTCTAACAGGTTAGAGGTGGTTTACAAATATGATCGTTAATGCGCTTGGTCAATGCTGTGCCTACATCTGTGAGGTTGCGCCAGCACTGGCCCAATGCTGTAATAGTCAACCGTACCGGACCGTCCGAGTGATCATAAGGGGTGTTAAATACCCCCAGCCCAGGGTAAGATCGTCTCTAACTACCCCACTGAAAGAGTGACCTCCTTGACCTCCAGCATAATAGTTAATAGTCACACAATGCAAAATGCTACTCAGTCAAAAACGGCACATTGCCATACATGAATGCTACCAGACGCTCGATCAATTCTGACCTGTAAAATATGTTTTTCATCAAGGCAAATAGAATCAAACCTTGATTTCACTTACACCACTACTTTTTCAGTAAATAATATAATTGATCCCACAATGTTCAATCACACCACCACATGCAATCGCGTTATCAACTTGCTGTAATCAAAGAATCGATACATTTACTGTATCTGCTTACTTTACAAATAAGCAGATAGTGCCTTTTGGTTTTGCTGAGCAGTATAGTTTTCTTGCTGTAATAAACTTTTTATACATTTAACTTTTAAGGCCAAGTACCCTGAGTACAGTAATGTACTCCATCCAATTACAGGTGTCATTTAGTGTTACTTTACATTTTAATAAATAATATGAAAACCATAGATATAGATGATGAAAACGGCCGTTGTCTGGAGTAGAGTACCATACACGGGCTAATTTTTCCATGGTTGGCATTCGAAGTTATAAACACACTTTAACCCTTTAATCGCCGGTGCCGCATATCTTCTGATTTTCATTTTTTATTAGCACATCAAGTACCACCTTTTAAACATGTTAAAGATAAAATGTGACATCAATCAGCAATATTTGAAAACAGTTGACTTCCATTTTGTCAAATATGAGTAATTTTCACTCACTTGAAGTAGTGGATCGCGTCAGCGAGACACAACTTCAAGTGGGTGAAAATTCAGATTGAATAATTTGGCGGTTAAAGGGTTAACCCTTACACCGCTAATCCTGAATCTGTCACTTTGTACAGTGACAGATACAACGTTTTATTACCAGGGTGGTATATATATTCGTTGCACGTTCTGTAATATTTTAGCATGCTTTGTCGACATCATAATTATTATTGTAGCGTAATAAATTCCGTTATGTTTTAATCAGCCCCTGAAATTTTGAGTATCCCCTGAAATGTTGAATATCCCCTGAAATGTTGAGTATCCCCTGAAATGTTGAGCATCTCGTCCACTGTTGAGTATCCAGTAAACTTTCGAGTATCCCGTCAAATGTTGAGTAGCCACTCAAATGCTGAGTATCCACTCAAATGACAAGTATCTCCTCAATTATTGAATATTTCCCTCAAATGTTGAGTAACCCCTCAAATGTTGAGTAGCCCCTCAAACTTTGGGTAAGTAGTCCCTTAAATGTTGAGTATCCCTTCAAATGTTGAGTACCCCCTCAAATTTTGTACATTCTCCGTCGAATGTTGGGTAGCCCCTCAAATGTTGAGTAGCCCCTCAAATGTCGAGTAGCCCCTCAAATGTTGAGTAGCCCCTCAAATGTTCATCCACATCCAGTATTTAAATAGCGAATGAATGACGGTCGGTGCTTAGTTGATCACGCCATGTACAAAGACTCATTTTTCAATTGATCACTTCATATATATTTTCATCATTTGAACAGTGCTGAATGCAAGAATAAATGAATGAATGAATGAATGAATGAATGAATGAATGAATGAATGAATGAATGAATGAATGAATGAATGAATGAATGAATGAATGAATGAACAGTATCCTTTGGATTGAATCAACGAATTAATACACGCTCATCAGATGGACACTGTGAACTGATAAGATGATTGCGTTAAAGATAATAATTATAGGGCGCGGGAATCGCGAGTTCGTCATTTATCTGATTCGGTCAATTAGGTCATGGGTTGTGTCGTGCCATCATTGCTTATTTTGACCCTTCGAGTAGTAGATACAAAGTAGGCTGCATTAACCCTTTAACCGCCGGTGCCTCATATATTCGGGTTTTCATTTTTTCCTAACACATTAAGTACCACCTGTTAAACATGTTGAAGATAAAATGTGACATCAATCAGCAATATTTGAAAATAGTTGACCTCCATGTTGTCAAATCTGAATAATTTTCACTCACTTGAAGTTGTGGATCGCGTCAGCGAGACACAACTTCAAGTGAGTGAAAATTCAGATTGAGTAATTTGGCGGTTAAAGGGTTAAATGTTTAAACAATTGCATAAATTAGGTACTGACATATTATATGCAGTTTAATCACATTACAAATATTATTTGCATATTTTATTTCATTTTAATAATTTGTAAAACTCTTTATAATATTAACAAAAATACAAACACGTGTCTAATTTGTCAGGCGACTGGTGACGGTTCAGGTGAGTGGGTAAATAGGGGCATAATGAGACATTTTCAGACCGTACACTTTTAAACTCTGTGATCTTATTGATAATATCGGGGCGTTACTCATTAACACACACTTTGAACCACATATGATTCGCCACCTGCTGCTGCAACGAAGAAAGGGGATTTGCTTACACCGCTCCAATTGGCCAAGTATTTGATTTATAGTTGTAATGAGACAAGGACATGCAGCATGTATATTTTGTAAGTTTCTTAGTGATATGACCTTTCGTAGTGGGTCATTCCATCGGTATTGTACTATGGCAAAAAATGGCAAACGTTGTTATGTTTTGATGTGACGTTTCTGAGGTTGACACAGCAGCTTGTGTCCTCTAGAAGGGGAGGGGGGGGGGTTCTCTTCTGAGAGAAACAGCAAATATATAGCAAAAACAGTTTCGTCGATAAAAAAGCGAACAAATATTTACTTCAGATTATTTATTTATTAAATATTTTGATTATAATTCAATAATATTGATTACATTATAACTTAAAAAAAACAGAAACTATGTATATAAATATAAATGTATAGATTGATGGTTTTCAGTTCGACAGTTGAAGATAAGAACTCACCATCCGCATGGGCGCGTTCAAACTGATAATTTACTGATAATCAAACTAATAATCACACTTGTAAGTTAAAGTTAACTCCTGGATAAACTTATAACGTTTAACTACATAACATTCCATTCCTAGATATTAATTATTGTGCTTGGATAACACTGTCTTCCTCTGTCAATGATGATCGCTGAAATGGATTGTACCCCCTTTAAACTGCAATTCCATAACGCTACATGAACTATGATTAGAATAAAATGAAAAATAAGAAAAACTGCCTTATTAATTTAAATAACACAAGCTTCTCCTTACACTTCGATTACCGAATAATGTACCGCTGGTCACCATGATTTATGCAAAACCATCTCAGTGTTCTAAGGGTCGAGTGTTTGCCAGGCTTCTGAGCCCAAAGCATCACAGTTTGTCTCGCCTCGTACATAAAGTTTGCGCTAAGTGCAAAACACATCAACGCGAACGCGAGAGCGAATGTGCGCGCGACGACAGCACGCGAACACGCGCGAAATTCGTCTCACTGGCCTAACCAACGCAAATTAATGCCAAATATAAGGATTTATTCTCTTTTTCGACGAGAGATTGTAGTATAGTTATAGTGACGTCATTTTCCTGGATTTCTCGCGCGAAATCCGACGCGACGTGAGAAGAAAATCAAACAGTCTTGAAACATTTCGCGTTGCCCTTTGCGCTCGCGCTCGACTTCGGGCTGGTATTATATGCTTTGGCAATGATAAAATAGTGAGTTTAATTATTTTTACGGGCGATTTCGCGCTCGCGTTCCCGTTGATGTGCTTTGCGCGCTTTAATGAGATTCCCACTGCTTTGGAATGCGACGCAGAGGCAAAAAGCAGAAACTGCTTATTTTTCAAGTTAACAGTTACTGCCGTTTGACTTTGCACCACTCTGGTGTTAATTGATTAAATGCCAGAGGACAGAAGACGGTCTGATCACCATGCCAGAGTACTGCCGTGCAAAGCCAAAATACAGTATCTGCCTACTTTCAAAGTGAGCTGATACTGCCTTTTGGCTTTGCACAGCAAAGTAGGTAAACATTGTAATTACGGTGACGCCCATGGAGACAATTTTATGGCGGATTTCTGATAATTGTCGTCCACTACTCTGATTATTTTACCCGCTACACACCACTGACCTTATGACCCCCAATGGGCGTTGTACAACAGTGATAATGGTCATTAACACTTACACTGCTAAACGCTGCTAAGCGCGACAATAGCCGTTTTCTGTCCATTTTATTGGTCATTTAAATTGCAGTCATTTGGCACGAATTTTGTGTTCAAAAATGAAAATTTGCAAATGATTGGTTTCGAAAAAACAAATATGAGTAATTTTCACCCACTTGAAGCTGCGGATCGCGGTAGCGAGACGCAACTTCAAGTGGGTTGAAATTTAAATTATTTAATTTAGCGCTTAAATGGTTAATATTTCTCACCACAAAGACAAGCATTGTATTATATATTTTTCATTCAAGTAAATATGATTTTTTTACATGCATTTTACAGTTTTATTTATTTTTGTAATCTTTCATATTAACATTTATATAAAACCTAAGGGGGACATTGTTGCGTACACACTTAATGACGATTATTTCAAATAATGTGATCGCATATACTGATAGCTGGTGATTTTAACTACAGCTTAATGGGTTCGGAAAACCTTCTTACAAAGTACGTCGACACGCATAACCATTCAAGGAAACACTGGTGCTAAAACACAACAGCTTATTTATCTGCGTACAGTTGATTTGCTTAGAGATTCGACATGTTATACCGAAGCTAATATGCATATTTTTATGCAGATGGTAATATAATGATAGTCAGTTTATTAAATCTGTAATGGTGTTGTCAATATCATATCATTCCAAAGTACCTTGACTGTACGCTTCCTAACTAAGGCCACACAATCATACCAAAAGTCATCAGAAAAACAAACATTTTATTTTCGCTTCTTGATACTAGTATGCCATAATATGTGAACATGTCCATAGACTAGAATTTGTGTAAGTTTTAACAATTTTGGGTTGCTGTGGCAACGTAGCAAGTGTGCCTAAAGCACCATTTATCTGTTATTCCCATATATATCATTTTAGACATGCATGTCCGAAAATAAATCTTATCCTTAGTTCACGTTTAACTGGTAAATGCACAACACAAAATTTTAAAAAAACGTACTGTACGCAATTCTAGTTTACGGCTATGTTGGCATAGTATGGACATATCAAGGAGCCAGATTTGAAAGGATGATTTAGGCCCGAATTTGTCGTTTTAAATTTTACCGTTTTCGAATACACTAAATCTCTTCGTTGTCTATTTAACCCAGCCAACATGGTGAATTTACCCTATGCTGGGTCATTGCTGGGACAGGGTCGCAGGCGGTGGGACAACATTAGACCAGCAATTTCACCATTTAATTTCACGAATATGTTTGAAATAAACCAGCCGAAAAGTGAATAGGCCTATATGTACGCACCGCGGACGATAGAACGTAGACCTGCAAGGAGTAGTGGGCTTTGAAACCTGTTAACACAATAGTCCACGAGATGCTTTACGGTGTCAATATAAAGATAATCTGTCACGAAAACAGTGGAGATAGATCACTGGACAGTTTGTTTATCGGCATCCAGTTTGTTTGTTTAGAGATTCAGCCATTACTTACATCCCGCGATGTTTACACGCGGTCTCACCCTCTAAAACTATCTCAGCCCTCTTAGGATTCCCCTTAAGCGGATGTTAGGTTACGTCATTATCTGTGACGTCATCGTAGGCAGACAGAAGATAGGGGATAACCCTTAAGGCGAAGTATATCAGGTGTGAGCGCCTTCGTCTGCAGTCGTCTTAAAGTTGTCACTAAAGTAGATTATAAAATAAAGTACATATTAACATGATTGCGTGTAATGCGTGTAATTATTTTTCATCCAGATAAAGTGGACAATCGCACCGGATTCACGACTTGATCTGAAAATATTTCACATTTTAATTTCGCTGTATCTCAGCAAACGCAGAACAATTGTATGAAATGTATACAATGTTGGGCCAACGTCGAAGACGTTGGGCCGACGTTGTATAAATGTTATACAAAATTTAATTAAACATTTAATGTTTCGTGTTTGCTGCTTATAGTGCTCAGAGATTAGAGCAATGCATTTTTCTTAACGTTTCCATCTGAATATTTTGTATATTGTACCTTCTTCTTCTTTTTCTACGACGTTTCCATCTTATATTTTGTATGTTACTCCTTTTGTTATGCTAAGGAGAACAACTAGTGGCATCTATGCTGTTTGTAATCCTTCGGACAATAAATTATGTTTAAACCAGAGATTAGAGCTCAAATTATTTGCCGCTGAAATCATAGTAACATAATCGTTTGTGATCGTCGTCTAGAACTCGGTATAATCAGGCTAAATAGAATCGGGATAATGTATAATACATCGTTTAGCACTAATGACACAACCTTGAACAAAGCTAACATTTACATAATAACAGGAATAGATAGGACCATATATTTCTGATAATAAGTATAGGCCTACTACCGGTACGTGACCATGATACATCTAAGATACAATAATATTGAATCAATAACAATGATTTTTCATCGCGAGGATTTAAATATCCCGTGTCCTTTTGATACTAGGCCTACTTGTCACACCGCTGGGCCCAAGCATGGTATTCTACCCCCTGCTTTAAATAACAACTGAATGACGGATTTGATTGGCGAGCCACTCTACCAATGGTTGGAGGTAGAATACCATACTTGTTCCCACTGCCGTTACAGAAAAAATAATTGATTGACTGTATCGTACACTTCCCTTTTATGCCCGAGGGGATATACAAAGTGCCCGATATACCCTTCCATCTCCAGGTGAAGATGTAGCCTTGTTTTTGCAAGTTCTCTTTTTGACGCTTTCAAGCCTGAATATATATCAATGTCATTTTCATCCACAACAAGCCGCGAATTGCTGTCGCAATTCCCGACTTGTAGTGGATGAAAATGACTTAAAGTGGGTGACAAATGAAAAAATATACTGTTATTTTTAAAACAGTTCCATGAAAATTTTCGTTCTAAAACCACTAGGTTTCAGGAAATAAAGTCATTTTTCAGAGATGCGAAATGATGCTTTAATGCATCGTGAGGGTTGAACGTGTTAACCCTTACAACGCTGAAAATTGTATGTATGGACCATGGAGATCATTTTTGTTCAATTCGAAATCATCACACATGTCTTAGTTAGCTATTACCGCTTCATTTTAATACATGTACGTATGTCCTATGCCATGGGTCTACGGCCATTAGAAATATTCAGCCCGGCGACCGTCGTTATACGTCAGAATCTGATTTTTTCTGACGTATAAAGACGGTCCCCGCGCTGAACATGCTGAAAAGGTTTTAAATTAATAAAAAAACAATTTAAGGCCTCGGCATTATTTTTAAAGCATCGTGAATTATTATTTTCTAATATTCATACACTGTCTCAGTCGACTCAAGAAAAATGACGTGTTTTTTTTTACATATAAAAACATAGATCATTGTCATTTACACAACCCCCCAATTTCTCGCATACTAGTGTCCTTAATGGCTCGCCGCCCACTCAGACATTGTGACTTGTCTTAGAACTAAAAACAGCATTCTTGACAGGTGAATGCCTGTACCGTTAAGTTTAATTTCAACATTAATTGCTCAGTGGTGATAATTTTTGAAATACACTTATTCCCACGCTTGTGCACGTTTTTCTTTCAATACAAAGGCAAACAGAAGTACGTATTCACCAGAAAAATAAGTAGTTATCGCTGTTTGTCTTAGCACGGCATTGTTATTTAAAACGCTGAATTAATTTGTAAAAAAGATCGCAACCAAATAAGTTTTTTTAATTTAAAATCATCATAAATGTCTTCGTGAGCTCTTTCCGATTCATTTGAATACCTATGTTATGCGGCTACGGCCATTAGAAATATTTGTATTTTTACAGTGCGGGGATCGACTTTAGTCGTCAGAATCTGACGTCTACAGGCGTCAGATTCTGACGACTAAAGTCGATCCCCGCGCTGTAAGGGTTAATCACTGGTCACGATTATATTCGTGTTTTTAATAATTTTTTATTAGCACACTGAAAACCAGCTTTTAACCATGTCAAATATAAAACTTGATATCAAACAGCAATATTTCGAAATCGGGAACCTTTATTTTGCCAAATCTGAATATTATTCGCTCGTTTGAATTTGGGAATCACGCCAGCGAGACACAAGTGGGTAACTCATCGAATTGAATAACTTGGCGGTTAATAGGTTAATCGTGTAAGTGTTAATCATTGTTATAATCCTGTATAATTAATATTATATGCTGCTAAATTTCAAAACATTGAATCATGTTCTAAACTAGCTATATTGTCTTATAAATAATATGGTTGTCAACCATGCACATCCGCTTAGGTTAGGCTACATTTCAGTTTGACATCGACAGATGTATTTCTGATTCCAATAATTTATTGTTGCAACCTTTGTCCTGTGGTCATTTTTTTTTCAAAGTAATAGAATTAAACACCCAAAACAGCGAATCATATCTCACCACTTGCTTCATCCAAATAAAGTTAAAAGTGTACCATGCAGTGTGAAGTCGTGATATGATAAGATTATGTTCACAACCAGCTGATTACATACTAACTTTATGACCAGTATTAGCATGATTAGTAACAATAAACATTTTACTAGAATAAAATTATTCAAATCATATGCCTGTACCACATAATAATTCGCACCTTGGATATAAAATCTTTACTTTCTAACAGCCGCACGCAAACTTATAGAATTGTTTCACATGGGCGTTCTATGTCAGAAATGGAAGATGGATATTTTTGTGATGAAAATAAATAAGCTATGGAATTTCCAACACACGTCATAGATAAGTACCCCAGTATAGCAAGAAGTTTTACGGAGAGTCAACCGGTTTGATCTACGACTGAGCTGCAATTATAGCGTGCGTCACGAAGTGAAGAATATTAGCGTATAGTCACAATATTTATATTTCTTATTTTGGAAAAGCATGTTAAAAATAAGAAATACGGGAATTTCGCCTCTATATCTAGCATAACTGATAAATGCGAAGCACAAATATTGAAAAAAAATTGCAGTTCTAGTCTATGGACATGTTTACATCATTATGGTCATATTAAGAAGCCAAAATAAAATCACCGATTTCGTTATGATTTTAGCCTGGGCCAGTCCCTTTAAGCACAACATATTCTAACATGCTTTGATGTGCTTAGTATTTAGAATGACGTCATTATTATTGTAAATATTATGTTAAATGACGTCTATCTTGGATTTTACGATAAAATATAGGTCAGTCGATGAAAAATAAACATCGGAAATGTGTGTTTCGGCCACCATGGCATACAAAAACCATACGTTTATCAATCTCGAGCCACAATTACAAAAAAGATGTTTAACTTACATTTTGATAGCCATTTTGTTTTTTGCTCATAAATTATGAAGGTGCATGTCGCGGCTATTTTGATTTTTTCATTTAAATTCACTAACATTTACTTCTGGTCCTCTAAGTTACTACAATTAAATCATATTATTGTCAACGTGGTTCGCGGTATACTTATAGTAACAGTAAATACATATAAAAAGAGGAAAATCTTGTATTTAAAGGTTAAACAAAGGTTACTTCTTTCCAAGACACTACACGAGAAAAAAAAATTATACAAAAAAATCTTGCAGAAACCATAAATTGTGCTTTCGTGTGCATAAAAAATACGTTGGTTTCTTTACATTTTTGTGTCACCAAATATAGAATGTTATCCGACAGATTGAGTTCATCACACACAAATTATGTAGAAACGTCAATCGTCTACGACGCTGGCCCAACACTAATCCATCATTGGGTGTGCTGTATACTTTGCGCAAACACATGATATTCACCCAATTGTGTTTTATTGTTGACCCACAGTCCTCGACGCTGGCTCGACATTAAAACAGCATTGGGAGATTGTACCTCGTTTTCTGACTGCTACATGGGGGTGACTATGCGAGTGACGCTTTCTATCCCGGCGCCAGAAACACGATAACACGATACATTGGCCCAATGCTGATGTAATGCTGGGCCACAGTCCGCGACGCTGGGTCAACATTGTTCCAATTAAAGCCCTTTGAGCGCTATATTTAATCGTGAAGGAATATTTTTTCTGAACACTTTTTAAAGACGAAAGTACTCAACCTAGGGACTTCAAACTTTATATTGGACATTCTCATAAGACTGGTGCACAGAAGCGTCAACCGTTTCCCACACACAGCACCCCTCTTTTCCCTAAATATAGGACACAAACTCCGGCAAAATAAACTTAATAGGATACCGGCCTACGGCCGGTCCTAATTATTATGTCACTGAAATAGATAATGCAGTTTCTGGTGGATGTTCAGTTAATAAAAAAATAGTAATTTTGGGGATGTATTTAAAAAAAATAGAATTATTTTTCGTCATTTGAAGCTGGAATGTGCGTTAGCAATTCCAGGTTCAAATGACGAAAAATACAATTGAAACAATTCAGCAGGACAAATAAAAAATGAAATGAATCGGGCTTTAGGCCACCTTTGTGCACATATAGACTAAACTGGGCCAGGAGAACGTCTTGAGGATGGTGAGATGATTGAGATGACACTGTCTTCCAGACACAGGATTCGAAATTCGAGCCCTGGCGGTCTGAGGCCGTGCACGCTACCTCTCGGTCACGGAGGCTCCCCACAATACTGACTTTCACACGTGGATGGGGAAGAAACATTTTTTGTTTCTTTCAAACCGCCGAGACCGGGAACCGAACCCCGAACTCTGGCGTGAAAGGCAGCGGTGCTAACCACTACCCTAGGGCCCCCGCTCCAGCAGGACAAGGATCTATAGGTTACCGAACAGACACAAGATGTTGAATCAACGTTGGTTTAACGTCGGTCCACCGTCTACGACGCTGGTCCAGCGTTGAACCAACATTGATTCCAACATTGATTCAACGTCTTGTGTCTTCCGGGTAAGATTCCATATATTATTCCCAAAGCTCCGCACAGCCTTGATTACCAATGTATTGTCCACTGGACCTCTGACCACTGGCACTCGTAGCGCTGCGTGTGTGAAGCTGTTCATGTTGTGAATATGCTGCTGTTCAGCCCAGTAGAGTAATATCAAGAATCTATTGTTCAATAGATTCTTGGTAATAATTAGATAATATATTATATATATTATATTTGTATTACTGTACTGGGCTGAACAGAACGCAACAAGAACAGCTTCCTACAAGCATCGCTAAGAATGTCAGTGTCTCTGAATCGAATTTCGTTCTTTCTCCTTGACATAATAGTATATGTCGTCGATCTGGTAATATTCGCAATTTCGAGCTTCAAAGGAACGAAAAACTATATTATTTATGAAAAATAGGCATCTCAAAAATTAAATTATTTGATTAACTCTCTTTAAAACAGCACGAGATTTAACACCCCGAGCACTGATGTCGAGTGCAGTAGACATTTTCTGTTTTTATTAGCATCTATATAACCAGTTAAAAAATATATCATGTCTTTTAAATCTTGTAACACTGATATACATGAATATCGGATCTTAAATTTCACAAATCACAATTTGTGGATCGCGGTAGCACAACGGTAAATTACAGTAAATTTCAATTGACCAGCTCAAAGCACCGAGTGTGAATGCATTTTATTAGCATATTAAATATCTGTAATTGCGAACGAAATGAGTGTTTAAACATCAAGATGTGAAAATGTGTCGTGCTGTCGTCCCAAAATTAAGCACATATGAGTAATTTTCACCAACTTGAGGCTGTGAACATGTAAGTAGATCACTTGGAGGGGGTGAATGGTTAATATTGATCAATGGAGGAGAAGAATAACAACATCGGCAACTCAACATCTCAACATCGCCTGATATCATCACAGATAGAGTCTGCTATTCATCTCCAGAGACTCACATTTAAACATATAAGCCCTACTCTAAAATTAGTCTAACTTTTACGTATACAATAGTATTATTAGTTTTATTCCAGTTTTGCACATTAATCATTTATATCAGCTCACATTACAATATGGTTTATATTTACCTCGTAAATAGAAAATACACCTTCACTATAAAAACACACCCCACTCACTCACTCCACTCACTCACCACTCACTCACTCACTCACTCACTCACTCACTCACCCACTCACTCACTCACTCACTCACTCACTCACTCACTCACTCACTACTCACTCACTCACTCACTCACTCACTCACTCTCACTCACTCACTCACTCACTCACTCACTCACTCACTCACTCACTCACTCACTCACTCACTCACTCACTCACTCACTCACTCACTCACTCACTCACTCACTCACTCACTCACTCACTCACTCACTCACTCACTCACTCACCCACTCACCCACTCACCCACTCACCCACTCACCCACTCACCCACTCACCCACTCACCCACTCACCCACTCACCCACTCACTCACTCACTCACTCACTCACTCACTCACTCACTCACTCACTCACTCACTCACTCACTCACTCACTCACTCACTCACCTCACTCACTCACTCACTCACTCACCCACTCACCCACTCACCCACTCACCCACTCACCCACTCACCCACTCACCCACTCACTCACTCACTCACTCACTCACTCACTCACTCACTCACTCACTCACTCACTCACTCACTCACTCACTCACTCACTCACTCACTCACTCACTCACTCACTCACTCACTCACTCACTCACTCACTCACTCACTCACTCACTCACTCACTCACTCACTCACTCACTCACTCACTCACTCACTCACTCACTCACTCACTCACTCACTCACTCACTCACTCACTCACTCACTCACTCACTCACTCACTCACTCACTCGCTCGCTCGCTCGCTCGCTCGCTCGCTCGCTCGCTCGCTCGCTCGCTCTCTCTCTCACTCACTCACTCACTCACTCACTCACTCACTCACTCACTCACTCACTCACTCACTCACTCACTCACTCACTCACTCACTCACTCACTCACTCACTCACTCACTCACTCACTCACTCACTCACTCACTCACTCACTCACTCACTCACTCACTCACTCACTCACTCACTCACTCACTCACTCACTCACTCACTCACTCACTCACTCACTCACTCACTCACTCACTCGCTCGCTCGCTCGCTCGCTCGCTCGCTCGCTCACTCACTCACTCACGCGCTCGCTCACTCACTCACTCACTCACTCACTCACTCACTCACTCACTCACTCACTCACTCACTCACTCACTCACTCACTCACTCACTCACTCACTCACTCACTCACTCACTCACTCACTCACTCACTCACTCACTCACTCACTCACTCACTCACTCACTCACTCACTCACTCACTCACTCACTCACTCACTCACTCACTCACTCACTCACTCACTCACTCACTCACTCACTCACTCACTCACTCACTCACTCACTCACTCACTCACTCACTCACTCACTCACTCACTCACTCACTCACTACTGCGACTCACAACTTAAGGTGGGTGATAATTACTCACTTGTGTACTTTGATATCAAACATTTGCAAATCTTGATGTGTGGTCTCAAATTCCGCAAAAAGGAATAATTTTTACTCATTAAAAGTTGTGTGTTTCGGTGATAATTCATATGATTATACGATTTAAGGCTTAAAAATGTTATCTTATATTTGGGTTCATTGCAATCTGTCAAGTAATATCTCTCTGTAAATATTCAGGTACGCTGATGATAATAAAATCATGCGGGCTGGTTTCCGTTACTCTGATGTAAATCAAATTAAGACATCTGATAAAATGAGAGTGTTGGTCACGTTTCCACAGATAGCCCTATTATGTCACATTCTCCAAGCGCTTCCTAACCATGTCTCTTCACATGCGTCATCGTTCATTCTTCACTCTCGATAATGTTTAACCCTCTTCCCGCGAAGTAAATTTATTTACATTTTCAACCACTTGAAGCTGTGTCTCGCTACCGCGATCCACAACTTAAAGTGGTTGGGAAAATCCTGATGTTTCAACAGTCATTTCATTCCCAATATCAATGATTTGATCGGCAAATAAAATCAATTATAAATTATCAGTCGTGATTGGGGTTAAAGCTGCCCCTTGGGATGAGCCATTTTCAATTTTGTCAATTTTGAAAAAATAATTTATATGAAGCTAACCTACTGATTTTAACTAAAAATACAAAAAATTCCAAAAAACAATTTCAAAGCACCGAAAAAGTGTGAAATAGTTATATTTCCAGGTCGTATATTGCCAAGTAAACAAAACAAGTCAACAATATACAACACTTTACACCACATATTCCCACGTCTTGGACGGTGAGATCAAAGCGATCGCCGCTAACTGGTGTCTTATAGTCAGGACAAGAGGGGATAAACCTGAAACACTGATTGTCTGCCCAACGCTGGGCCGATGGCATCAAAATGTGGCCCGATGTTGTAGGAACATTGAGACGTCCTTTAGCACGTATTTAGGTATACAAAATGTTTGTTTG
>OZ024913.1:37933646-37997477 GCA_964017125.1 Flabesymbios commensalis
GCAGGTTTTCGAAAAGGGCGGGGAACAATTGATAACATTTTTATTATTCAATCCATTGTAGATTATTCATTAGAACAGGGGAAAAAGGTGTATTGTGCTTTCATTGATTTTCGAAAAGCGTTTGATTACTTGAATAGATATTGTTTATGGTTTAAATTATTGAAAAGTGGAATAAGAGGCATATGTATGATATTATAAAACACATGTATGAAGAAACGACTGCTAGTGTAAAGCACCAAGGTATATTAAGTGATATATTTGAATGTAATCTCGGAGTACGTCAAGGTGAAATTATTTCACCGTTTCTCTTTAACCTATTCTTGAACGACTTAGACGAAGCTCTTTCTGTAGGTCAATTTCAAGGAATCAATATTGGTGACATTAATATAAAAACATTATTATATGCAGATGATTTGGCACTTTTATCAGAAACTAGAGAGGATTTACAGGTTGGGCTAGATATTTTGTATGATTATTGTCATGGATGGAAATTAACTATAAACACAGAAAAAAAATCTATAATTATTTTCAGGAAGGGAGGGACTGTAACACAACATGACCATTTATTTTTCGGTAACAGAAGATTGAATTTATTAGATAAAATTTCCTATTTAGGCCTTAACTTGAGCAGTAGAGGTAAATTTGCCCAAACACAGTCTAATTTAGCACATCGCGGTTAGAGCTATGTTTAAATTGTTCCGCTCTGTTAATGAATTATATGCACCAGAACCAAGTTTCCTTTGTAACCTATTTGATAAATTGGTGTTGCCCGTTTTATTGTATGGAAGTGAAATCTGGGGATTTCATAAAGCTCTTGATATTGAAAAGGTTCATTTATCATTTTTATATATATTTTATATATGGTGAATTGGGAAGATACCCACTGAATGTTAATTGTAAATTGAAAATTATTAGATATTGGTTGAAGACAATTAGGGGCAAGCACAATACGCTAGTGTATAATATGTACCAAATTACGTACCGACATTGTGAAAATGGCATTTGATTGAATGGTTGTTGGACAGCTACAGTTAAATCTCTACTGTTCAGTCTTGGCCTAAATATTGTATGGTATAATCAATGTGTTGTAAATGTGAAATTTTTTGTACATGTATTAAAACAAAGATTGCAAGATAACCATATTACAGAGTGGAATAGAGCAGTTTCGAACAGCAATGATGGAATTTTGTACAGATTATATAAACTCAAGCCATTTTATAGTCAATTCATAAATAGTATAACTAAGCCTGCTATCGATATTCCTTTTTAAAATTTGTCACACAAAATCACAATCTACCCGTTGTCCGAGGTAAATGGTTTCAACCTAAACCTTATAATGAACGTCTATGTAGCACATGTGAAGTTTTGGGAGACGATTATCATTTTCTTCTCCAATGCACTAAGCACCAAGATTTACGCTCAAAATTTATTGCACGGTACTATTGGGAAAGACCATCAATGCACAAATTTGTTGCGTTAATGTCATCCCAGCGTAAAGTAGTAATCATCAAGCGTGCTGCTTTTGTACATATCGGATTGCAAAAAGAAAATGTTTAATTGTCATAAAATTATATTTGTACTGCTCACTCTCGCTTGCACGCATGATACTTATTGTATATTTTCATATTTATGTAGCACACAGACCAATGGTCTATGCTGAATGAATGAATAAACACAATATATATCAATAAAATCTAAATAGAAAAATAACCTTTTTCAGCGCCTAAATCATCGTTTAAATGCGAGCGCAGAGGCGCATCAAGGCAGCGGTTATGGATATCATGAGCTGTCCCCCGCAATGCAAGCTATCATTTCAATGGTTGATCATTCTGCCCCGACTCATGTACGCCTATAATTAAAAAAATATATCTGCTTTATAGGTCGAAGTCTCTTCAACCAATCAGCAAAATTATAATTGACTTAAATATGTATGAGATAGAGAGTAGGCTGATCTGAGTTAACGTATCTTGGGGATGTATGTAGTTAATGGGTTCAGTATGCCAATGTTTCCCCTGATGACCATCACACTGACGAGCTCTGACTGCTGTCATGACTGCTCTGTCACTAACAAGACCTTGTCTCCTGTAATGAACAGCCGTTAACCCTTACAACGCTGGATTCAGTTTGTGTAAATCATGGAAATCAGAGGGTTTATTTCAATTTGAAATCATCACAAATGTCTGAGTTAGCTCTTTCCGGTTCATTTGAATACCTATATTATGGGTCTACGGCTATTTTAAATATGCTAACTAAATATGTTAATTCTTTCAGTGCGGGGATTGTCTTTATACGTCAGAATCTTAAATAGGTCCCCGCGTTGAAAGGGTTAACTTATACACCATGTAAATTCTGATGGACTTCCTCGGGGATGTAATGTAGCTGATATCAAGTCAAGAAAAATCGATATGACGTGTTTGCTTAGTATCATGTTTGCTTAATTTGCTTAGGGGTTTTGTCAAGTTAAAAAAATTCCAAGAAAAGAGAAAAACTCGGAAGTGGGTGGGTGGGCCAAGTCCCAACTCGGATTTTTTTTATTTCTTCGAAATGTTGTGCTTCGTTGTTTCTATTGTGTTGTTTTACATGTTTCCAAAGAAAATAAAAAAATTGATATGGGTGTGGGTGGGTGTTGTCTGGCCAATCCGAGTTTTTCTCGGATTTTTGGATTTTTTAACTTGACAAGACCCCTTATTATCATGGTATCCTATAATAAATGTTATTGTATTGAAAACTGAAATTCAATAAAGCATTTGGAAATGATATAAAAATGCGTATTGATTTTTTAGTTAGTAAGCCCATATCTGAAAAGTGAACACAAACTGAATACTTACACTTTATTATAGTTACATTAACATGATTAACACTGATTATGTTTGATAAAATGTTTACCATTAATATCCGTGTTCTAATAACGTTTTATATTTAGAAGATCTCTCCATCTCAGTTGATAACAGGCAAGCTAGAAAATTGGCAATTATCTAACGGCATGCCCAACAAACACAAACAATATTTTGTACAGCATTTGTACAACGTCGGCCCAACACCTTCGACGTTGGACCAACATTGTGCAAGCGTTATACAAATGTTCTGTGTTTACTGGGTGATAACATCTAAATAATGCCGAGCTGGCAAATTTATTCATGATGTGTGTATTGCGTTGGTTTAGTATACGACGTCTGAGAAATGCGGACGTCGGTATTATACTGAAATAATTATTGTAATGATTAATTGTGGAGGAATCGAGGTAATGTGTGAAGAGAAGGGTCACACTAGGATCTCATTGAACGTTATCTTTCCATATTAAACTGTTAAAATAAACAAAACCAATTATTTCTTCTAGAGGTATTTTAATTCTTTTAGCGCATGGATCGACTTTAGTTGTCAGAATATGACGCACTGTAAGAGTAGACATGTTTACTATGGCTGCATACCCATAACATAGGTATGCAAATGTAGCGGATAGAGCTAACTAAGAGTATTTTGAAAATTGAAAAAACACCTTTGGTTTCCATGGTTTGTACAAAAATATTTCAGCGTTGTAAGGGTTAATGCATACTATGGGTGATGCATATGACCAGCTACCCAGCAAACACGACACATCTACCCAATGTTTGACCAATGTTGGGCCAACGTCGTAGACGGTGGGCCAACATTGGTCAAACATTGGGTAGATGTTGTTTGACATTGGGTAATGTTTGACCAATGTTGGGCCAACGTCGTAGACGGTGGGCCAACATTGGTCAAACATTGGGTAGATGTGTCGTGTTTGCTGGGTACGTTGTGGTTGTGTCCAAAATAAAAGGTTCACATTTGTGATGCCACTATTATAGGTCTTGTGTTGACTTAACCCTAAGGTGTGAAGCAGTCTAGATGAATAAATTAGGGCTGGGCTGTGGAACCTCCTGAGTATAGTGTGAGAAATCACGTGACAATAGCCCTGCATACGAAATTCGCCCGCGGTCTGAGATCAAGCACGCTACCCCGGGTCACGGAAGGTCCTCACAATAGTGAAGCGCTGCGAGTGGGAGGAAGAGATGTGTTTGTTGCTTTGACTGTCAGAGCTGGGGACAAGCCGTTTACAGACAACCTGCTTTAACCACTACAATATGGCCCTCACCCTTCCCAGTCTACCATTCAGCGGTGGAATAGTGTATAATCCATGTATGGACAAAATAGATTGGTCCCAATGTTCGAGCTCAATAATGGACATAAAATACAATGTTGTTTAGGCGACTATTGTAGGAGACGCGATTTAAAACGAACAATAAATTATTTAAATATCAGTTTTGTTTTAACAATACTTGTTGGAAAAAGTTTCGAAATATTAATTCTATCGCTTCCATCCCAGTCAACACGATAGACCTACATTGACCAAATGACGGGTAAATATAGCCCACATGTATATCAGACACGAAAAAATACACATGTAACTGTGAATGTAATTGACGGCCTCAAAGTTTTGACAATAACATTATTTTAATAATAACAATGAAGCATTTTTTGCAAAATTATGCTGGGAAAAGGGGACGTACCGCCCCCCCCCCACCCCACCTGGAATTTGCTATTGAAAAATATGCAATTCTCAGCTGATTTGACACGGCCACGGCAACGGCCACGGATTATTAATCGTGGGAAAGAATTATAAATCGTGGCCACGGATTTTAAATCCAGGGAACGGATTATTAATCGTTGCCACGGATTATAAATCGTGGGAACGAATTATAAAATGTGGCCACGGATTATAATCCGTACAAATTAGCCTCTATACTGAATAATAATATCATACAGAAACGACGTGATGTGGCATTTGTAGGAACCTTATTTTTACGGATTCAATGCATATTGGCTCAACAAAAAGACGATCACATTTATAAAATATAAAGGAGAAAACAACGGCTCGCCATACTGCCGTGCAAAACCAAAAGGCAGTAGGGGCCTGTCTGCTTACTTGTAAAATAAGCAGCTACTGTCTTTTGGCTTTGCGGACCACCATAATTATCTGCTCCAGACACAGGTCCCATGCTGCAAACGTTTAAATTGAATCCACTGAATTGTGTGATTTCCCGTAAATTAGAAGGCATTTGTGAACATAGCAGTAAGTGAGCCCAGCAGACACAAGACGTTGAATCAATGTTAGATCAACGTTGATCCACCATTAAATAACATCGAATAAAGCCTCTGGTGTCTACTTGACTACGTTGTGAGATGTTTATTTAACTCTTCCTTTACCAATTTCGCATGTCTGCTAAAACTACCTTCCTTTACCACATGTGTACATGCATTAATTGCAATGGAGATTTTTCATTACCTGCGTGGTTAAAAATCGCCAACAAGAATGGTTAGTGACATTGACGCAATGTTCTCTTTTTTAATTTGTGCAATGTACGCATGCGCATATAGCTATAACCTGTAGGCTCTATTGTGTCCAGGGGCTACTTTCAACATTGTACAAATGTTATACAAATGTTTTGTGTTTAGTGGGTTACAAACACGCAATTCCGCAGTCAGGTCTGAACCTGTTGTCATAGTTTTATACATCAGCTGGTTGGGCACCATGCTCGCGTTGTGGACCAGCTCCATCCTTGGTGGAATCACTGCAGCCCTCTTTACCTTGACCTAAGACAGGTACGTGGCGTCCCGCGCTCTTCTTCTTACATCACAAAAATTCGGATACACACAATTTCATGCAAATATTAGTATATAAACACATTCCTGGTATATGACAGAGGACTTAAAAGCCAATTGAAATCCCCAGAACTACTCTGCACAATGTGCACGGGAGTGTTTTATCGGTACGTTTTAGTCCTGAGATCGATTTCATGGAGCCGAAAATGGTGCGCGGAGCTTGTTTTTGAAATCAGGACGAGGTTTTCTAACGTCAGATTGCGGTATTTTGTCTGGTTGGTTTTCGCAAATAAACATGTAGCCTTAATTATTTTCAATTTATCGAGCAAGTACACAATTTATCATTTTTTAAAATTGTGATTACTCTAAGCGGCAACAAATCTACTAAAATCTGGGCGCCCTTTATCTTGTGCGTGTTTTAAGACATCAGAACGGATTTTTGTAACATAAGGTAGTGGCATTTTGTGTGGTTGGTTTTAGTAAATGCACATGCACGTATGTAGCTTGTTTTAATTGTTTTCAATTTATCGAACGATTATCAAAGTTTCAAACGGCAAGGAATGTACTAAAATGTGGGAGCCCTTTATCTTGTGTGAGCTTTAATACATTTTTTCATTTAATTTAAGTCACATCCTGGATATTACAGGAGATATAATTTCGGAATCGATTTTATAAAGGCAATCACAAAGAAACAATACATAATATCCAATTTGAATAGAAGCAGTCACAGCCATATTCAACATTTTGATATAATGTGCAGCGTAAATCCATATTCCATAACCACTTTTTTATAGTGGTCATTGTGCACACATAGTGGTATGTCAACAATGGGCCAGTGTTGATTGTATACTGATCCAGGGTGAACGACGCCGAAAAAGTTTTGAACCAGCCTTTGGCCAATGCCCCGTGAAATATAATCCTTATCCTGTTGATCACGACTTTTGTCGTTTGAAATATGTTTTATTAGTTGACCAAATCTATGTTAGTGGAAATGAAATGTGTGTCTAAACTAGATTTGCAAATAGTTGTGCTCAATTAGACAAATATGAGTAATTTTTACCCACTTGCAGTTGTGGGTCGCGACAGAGAGACACAACTTCAAGTGGGTGAAAAGTTAAATAAATTTACCTAGCAGTGTAACTTCAAGTCGGTGCAAATTTAAATAAATTATTTTAGCGGTGTTAGGGTTAATAATAATTATTGTGTTTTGTTTTAACCCTAAGCACGACTATAATCGTTTGTACTAATCTTTTATGAGTCATGAAATCACAGTTATTGGGAATGAAATGGGTGTCTAAACATCAAGATTTGCACATGCTTAGTACCAAATTTAACAAATATAAGTAATTTTCGGACACTTGAAGTTGAGGTCCGCGGTGGCGAGACACAGTGGGTGAAAACTTAAATGATTTAATCTAGCTGTTAGCGTGTTAACGGTTAACGTGCTTAGTTAAAAATAAAATAATCTTTCTCGTGCTAGATTACAGCCATTTTGCTTAGATTAAATCTCCATTTTTTTACAAACACATAACAAAAGTTATTTATCTGCACTGTCAATGTATGAATGGATTTAAAACTGACGCTGAGACACTATCTGGCATGTAGAAATAGGCATATGACGACGTAGCGCGGGGCAAGCTGCTGTGAACTGAGCAAATAGAATATCTGGTTATCAGGTGGATAGATAACCAGATAGGTTATGTTGGTCAGCAGACTCAGTATTCCCTACAGCTGGACGTTTGGTCATTGGGCCGTAATAATCTTACGCTTACTACATATTCACCTAATACTTAAAATGTTGCACATGTCACTCCAATGAGTGGCACGTGTAACACTTTGGTTACTAGCGGACGATATGTTTATAATTATCCTCTCTTATGTAGCCCCAACGTGGAAGACACAGACTAAAATTGGTTTTGCATATCCAGTCATCAATGTGATACAGTAAAACCTGTACATATCGGAATGGCTTAGGGATAAAGTTTTATTCCGGTTTGGACAGGTTCCGGTTTGGACAGGGTTTTTGCTTTTGAAGAGGAACAAACAGCGATAACTTGTATAATTGACATGTATATTTTTCAATAACAAAAATATATAAATACAGTGTAATTTATCAACGTGTACTCGGTGAGGGACTTTGATTGCAGTGTTTGTATATAGTGAGGAAAAAATTCCAGGACAAGTTGATGTCTACTAAATACTTGCCTTCATTCAAATGGCGGGATCCCGGTGTAGTGGTTACAGCTGCCTGCTTGGAAAGTCGGAGATCGCGAGTTCGAGCCCCACTCCGGCCTTTAAGTTTCAAAGAAACAAAATGCTTCTTCCCTGCTCACTCATAAAGATTCAATAGTGTGGAGAGCCTCCGTGACCGAGAGGTAGCGTGCCCGGCCTCATACCGACAGGGCTCGAATTTCGAATCATGTGTCTGGAGGACAGTATCATCTCATTTATCTCACCATCCTCGGGAGGCTATCCTGAACCAGTTTAATCTAATATGTGCACATCGGTGGCCTTAAACCCATTCATTCATTCATTCATTCATTCATTCATTCATTCATTCATTCATTCATTCATTCATTCATTTATTCATTCATTCATTCATTCATTCATTCATTCATTCATTCATTCATTCATTCATTTATTCATTTATTCATTTATTCATTTATTCATTCTTTCTACGACTGTTTATCCACTGCATCAGCCCTGTTGCTGGGGTATTTTTTCATTAACTCGAAGCTGGAATTGCTAACGGAATGTTCCCCTCTTCTAATGATGAAGGGCCGGGGCCCTAGGGTAGTGGTTAGCACCGCTGCCTTTCACGCCAGAGTTCGGGGTTCGGTTCCCGGTCCCGGCGGTTTGAAAGGAACAAAAATGTTTCTTCCCCATCCACGTGTGAAAGTCAGTATTGTGGGGAGCCTCCGTGACCGAGAGGTAGCGTGCTCGGCCTCAGACCGCCAGGACGCGAATTTCGAATCCAGTGTCTGGAGGACAGTGTCATCTCATTCATCTCACCATCCACAAGAGGTTCTCCTGGCCCAGTTTAGCCTATATGTGCACAAAGGTGGCCTAAAGCCCGATTCATTTCTTTCATTTCATTTCTAATGATGAAATTTAATCATTCGAATAACTGAGTATCCAGCACAAAATATAGAATAAACTTTAGTGTCGTTTTTTTTTATTTGACCTTGTTATTATTATATTGAATGATATTCTAGTAGGATGAACGTAATTATTATAGAGAACAGAGATATCTGATTCAATGTAGTCTGTTGCAGGATTCCCTTGAGAGAGATTGATCACCGCGCTGTCCTGAAATCATGATTGCACCTGATTACAACAAAACATTACAGTACTGAAAACTGTAGTACAACGCAAAAACGTGATATGTTTTGTCCTGGAGAGATTGGAAATGTATTATTAAAATAATGCCCCAAGTATAGTACTCGACTCCAGACCACGCCCACTTCGTTATTTTTATACTGTTTAGATTCCTATAAATTGCTAAGAATTTATGGCAATAATAATAATGGCATAATCTGACGTCTGTAGACGTCAGATTCTGACGGTGGTCCCCGCACTAAAAGAATTAAAATCTTTGTAATGGCCATAGACCCATAACATAGATATTCAAATGGGGCGGAAAAAGCTAACTAAGACATTTGTAATGATGATTTTAAATTGAAAAAATCCTTTGATCTCCATGGTTTTAACAAAAATACTTCAGCGTTGTATAAGGGTTAAGATAACGTATCTAAATGACGCCTGGCTGGAGTATAAAGGGGGCCTACTATATACCTAACCCACTCGGTGACAGAATATCATACTTGGTCCACACGGTCTACAAATTCAGATGAATGGCAATTATTCAGATTTATCAGCATAGAGACCGATTGTTTTTTTTAATTCGGCTGACAACGCACGTTAAAAATTGTCATTTTATTATCACAAAGCGATAAGATTAGAAACAATTTTAATCGCGATTGACGCCTAAATCGCACTTCATATAACCATATAATTAGTATGTCTAATCAGTGAATGTTTTTATAAAGTAATTGAATACGAGTCACCATATATAGGAGAATAAGACAGCTCTGTTCTGCAAAGTCAAAATGCCGTATCTGCTTACTTTACAAGTAAGTAAATTTGCAGAGCAGAGCTATTCAACCCTTTTGATGCTGAGAAAAAAGTATATAATACACCCTTTGCACGAGTTTGGCCGTGAAAATTAGTCTGAACAAAACAGTTCAGTTTTGGTCACTGTGTGGCGTGTTATTATTGAAAAGTGTGTAGCATTAGTCTGAACAAAACAGTTCAGCTTTAGTCACTGTGTTGCGTGTTGTTATTGAAAAGGGTGTATTATAGTTTTATAAATTACATTGAATCGTCCACGATCACTTGAACATTTGAAATAGTGCACATATCAAGTTGCATCATAGGTTTGGCATTACAAAAATTGTGCAAATCACGTTTATGATCACGTCTATTTCATTATTGTTATTCGCACATCAAAAAACTGTTCTTTGAGGTGAAGTTGGCCCAGCAAACACGAGACGTGAACTCAATGCTGGTCTTATGTTGGGCCAGCGTCGTAAACGGTGGCCCAACATTAAACCAATCATTGGGCCAACGTGTGGTGTGTCAACTATAGTTGTTGTTTCAAATTTACCAGATATCCGTAATTTTCAATGCATTTGAAGTTGTTGCTCAAAATGTAGTTATATGAAAAGTCACATGTTGAAACGTAGCATTAATATTTTTATCATTTACAGCAATTCAACTCGGCAATACAATAATGGCTTAACATGGTTAATTTAGTAGCGAAATGATTAAAAAGCCTTATTGGAGCTGCCGAGCAAAGATTGTAGGTCGATTCATGGACCAGCCTCTGCGGTGCTGGCCCACAATTGAACCAGTGGAGAATGAACCTCCTGTGTTTAGCAGTTCCTGAGAGAGGAAGGTATACTCAAAACGGTCGGATTAAATATTAGGAATCTCATTGGTCGACATAGTGACTTCGTCCAATCAGGGGTCTGATATTTTTCCATCAAAAAATGCCCACCAGGTACACTGCTGAAAAGGCTTTGCACAACAGTACACGAATCTGGTGTTAGACGCCACCGTGTCTGAATGAACTTGATCGATGAATTCTCCTTAGAGCCGGAAGGTTAAATGTAGTTTGAAGGCCATCACACCTATTGATCCCCAATTTTATTTTATTTCACAATTCCAATAAATCATGGAAACACTCATCCAGTTTACACCCATCATAATATTAAATATTTACTTGATATAATCTTATATGCATATTGTAAGATTAGCTTATCGTAATTGTGAATAATTTGGTTTGACCGACTTTAGCATGACAAATTATTTAATTGGTAATCCAACTCTTTGCCTCATCCACATACATTTTTCAATGATAATCCGACACAACATAATCAGGTAATTACACTTCAAATAATTGAATCGCTCAATAGCTGATCCTTTATACGAAAATTAATCATCATAATATTTATTTGTTTCACATTGCTAACAAGCTGTACAGAATAAAATCAAATACAGATCACATTAAATGTACACATAATAGGTTTTCTAGGGTCAGATTTCTTGAAAAAAAAAATCTTGTGTTGGTCCAACATTGTATAAATGTTATACAAATGTTTTGTGTTTTCTGGGTTGTTTCATAAGCGTCATATTTATCTGGCCCGCTGACACCTGCCTCAACCAATCATTATCGCTGTAATCGTTTACACAACAGACCTGCCAAGTCTTGTCTCTGCAGATCAACATTCTCACAGCATCCGCCGAGAAAAATATGTCTGCGAAATTAAAAATGTATGTAAACGTAAACATTATCACTGAAGCTGTCAACAGTAGTGTAATATTACAATATTTAAACTATGAACTAACTGTTCAACGTTTTTCCTAACGTGTTCGATGATATATAGATACATGTAGATGGATATGAAATGTATTGACGTTAAAGTTTCTACGTCTTTTCAACGAGCACAATTCATTTGTCAAATGTTCAAATGTGAATAATGATGTAAAAATACACGTACACGTTTAGACAAACTCCGCGCTATTCAATATTGATTTCAGATAAAATTATTTTTCAACACAAACATAATGGACAGAGGCCTTGCCTGATCGAGGTAAATCCATTAGATGGCAGCCTGACACGCCTCAGTCTTGTATCTTTCAGCAAATTGATTCAGACCAGGGTCTGTTAATGGAAAACACTGTGCTGATGTGACAGATTATGCCACATTTGTGTCTGTGTAGCTAGTGGGGTGTGGGGAGGTGTTATTGGCATTATATTAACACATAGAAATACTATTTCTGGCCGTGCAAATATATTAAAAACGGGAATGGTGCTAAGCCACAACATTTGAAACTGAGTTGTCTAAAAAACGTGACTAAAAAAGCCACTACGCACACTAGCGATGAGATAAATTATGTTTTGTTCAATGAGTGAAAATGCGGTTTGTTCAATGAGGATGCAAATGTCTCCACTCTGGAATTCGGGAACATAATCTGGTATGCAATTTTTAACTTTTGTATCATATCATATTGCTTTGTATATCGTATGTGTAATCCCCTCCTAAAATATACAAATATGTGCTTAAATACATATATAATATACCTCAGCTCTACATGATATATCAACAATTACCAATCACATTATCATGTGAATCGTCATTTCTTCTTTTGAATGCATGATAAATGTACAGACTGATATCTTTAATAGTAGAAGTGTCGACTCTTGATAGCAAACGCTTGCATTTAAAATATAATCTTCCTGATGTAGATGGTGATACACAGGACAATCTCGTCTTCCTTGTGCTCAACATACACTTGACATATATTAGTCATCACATTGTTTAATCTAAGGCTGTGTGAAGAAAACATAACTTACATCCATTTTGAAACAAGCTATGTTATTTTTTATGCACAGTATTTCGTATCAGATTCACATATAATTGTATATAAAATATATATACCACTATATGCACATTATGGCAAAATGGTTTATATTATATTGTTTCGATTGTATCTTTGATTAGTTTCTTGCCATGTGGTTGGTGTCAATAGCAATAACCATTCTTTGCTTCATATCTTTTATGAAAAAAATATCATTATTTAAAGTTTGGGATTCCGATATGAATTCAAGGTTAAGCGAATCAGTATATTTATAATTTTCAGAATATTTATTATCCTGCTGCCAAGCTTGGACCCGTCATCAGATTATGACATCATATCATAATCTTTTTTGTCATAATGGGTTATTATCGATTGCATGTATAATGCAAATCTACCTGTTTCAAGCAGATTATATTTTTATTGAAAGATCTAACGTATATGTCTTGTCAAATTGATAAATTTGTATTCAAATTGGGGAACAGACAGTATTTAGGCAGGTGAAAGTAATCAAGTCAAATTATAGGAAAAAATTCTCAATCTCACCGATTATTTATATAATCAAAAATATTCATTTGATTTTCTCAACAGAAAGTATGCAGCAAAAAAAATAGCATGTGATTCAAGTCTAGCGAGTTAATATAAATCGCATTGTTGTCGTGGCATAGATTTCTAACGTTTTCTGACGCCTTGTCAAACAGCTCTAAACGACCAGAGAGCAGTTTGTGGCGCGGGATATGTATCATAACATCTGGCAACGATCCATCAACTGTGACGGATTGTTTTCACTATCTGGACACAATTCCTCTATAGTGAGCAGGAATCAAGTAAAAAGGCTGGGGCATAAAGGATGGAGCAGGAAACACTTTGCCTCTCAGGAGGAAATCTATAAAAAAATCTTCACAGATTAAGAAAGATTCATTTCTGTGTATGAGCCCATGTTTAAGGCCAGCCGGAGGCCAGGAACCTTTTAAGTTTTTTTGCTATAATGTTTGTGTCCTGATTTGCGAAAAGGGGGGTGCCGTGTGGCGAAAACGGTTGATATTTCTGAGGAACAGTCATTATGAGCATGAACATGTCAAATATAACTTTTAAGGTCGCTAGGTGAAATAGTTGCTTGTTTAAAAAGTGCTAAGAAAACAAATATAGTCACAATTATATTCGTAATTAGGCTTAAAGATGTACGGTTGGAATAATGTTGGTTCAGCGACACATACGATGGCCCAGCATTACATCAGCATTGGGCCAATGAATCTGTTATCTGGGTAGTGTTTTTTCTGGCGACGTGAGGAGAAGAGCGTCATCTGAATAGCAGTCTAAGCAGACACAGGACAATCAACCAATGCTGTTTCAATGTCAATATTTCAACGTCGAAAAAATTGGGCCAACATTGAAACAGTATTGGGTGAATGGCACGTGTTTGCTGGGGTGCTGCCGCTAAGTATACAGCAGACCCAATGTTGGAGTAATGTTGGGCCGGCGTCGTAGACAATTTGTCGGCATTGAACCAGCAATGGGCTGTGACGCTGGCCCAACATTGAACCGGAATTTGGTGGGTAGGCCTACACCGTGTGCATCGTAGAGACACGCGCAGTACGATCCACTGGCAAGTATTGAATGAATGCTGGCTAGCAACGGCGATGGTGATGGAATGAATAAACGTTGAAGATATATATTTTAACTTGTCTCCTTGATTCTTTTCTTAATTATATTCTTTACAATAAGGATTATGGCCCATGAGGAAGACCAATACTAGGGTTGGGGTCAATTACTTTTTTTAATTACAATTATAATTACAATTACTTTCATTCAGAACTTTTCAATTACAAATACAATTACAATTATAATTTGCTGGAAAATTTCAAATACAAATACAATTACAATTATATTTGTCAATTACAATTATAATTACAATTACTAGTGTGTATTTTCACATTATAGTTAATTACCGGTTGATAAATTTACAAAAATCGCTTTCTGCCTAATATTTTGTAACCATAATTGTATTGGTCCAATACAATTATGGTTACAAAATATTAGGCAGAATTTTTGTCTGTAGCACTCATACAGCCTAAAGCCGGGCATTGGAGTTCGGAAATTCGTTTTCTGGTTTATCTTTGAAAATATATATAGTCTGATAAATACATACACACAGGCATACAGACACGAATTACATTTTCTTAATTGACTCTTATCTCACCTAATTGTTGCCATGTTCCTACATACACTCAATTCGCCACGGAAAATTTCAACCTATTTACGCAACAGTTCTGTTGTTATCCCACAACAATTATTGTTTGATGTTATTATGATTAATAGTATTACCCGATCAATTAATTTGTTTTAGTATGTATTTGAATTTTAGATTAAAAAACATTATCCTGTTCATTGTCTTTCAATTTAATTTAATTAAATTCGGTTCATTTATGCTCAAACATACATATACAGGTATAAATTGATAAAAATTCAAAGGAGACCTGCAAAAAGCCTATGACGAGCCGCTTCCATGCAGGCCACTCTTTAAAGTAAAATTATGTTTTTGAAAATTATATACGCCGTGGCGAAGGCGGGCAGATAAAAAGACGGCCGATCATAAAATAGTAATAATAATGTTGGTTATCGGGCGGAGGAAGAAGCGGATAAACACGAGTATAGTCTATGTATTAACGAATTCATGTTACTTTTAATATTAAGATTTTTACCCTTTTCCAAAATATTTTCTAATAGAATGAGAATACTACAGTAGCTTAGTTATATCTTTTTGGGCATCGATGCAAAACGATTTATCAGAAATAAATGTAACAATACCTTGAGTTTTTCACTTTAGCTGTGTTTAAAATTGTATTAAAGTCGTATTTTAACTTTCAATATAATTTGTATGTGGTCTAACAATTTTTTAATTGTTCTAGTATATACATTTTACATCATGACCTATTTGTTTTTTTAAAATAACTATGACAAATTTTAATTTGTTGTACATTCGCCGATAAAACGCAGATTATTCGCAGACTGTGCTGTGAATCTCAGATTAATCTGCGTCGTATCTACGCTGTCAATACGATATTTTGTCGCAAGGGAAATAACTTGAAATCATGTTTGTGTTAAAAAGTCGTAGAGTGGGTTGTGCAGGGATCATCATTGCCAGACGCACTAAATCATGGCATTAGTGTAAAACAGTGTATAAAAGAAAGTGGAAAGGTAAACTGCAATGGTATTTTGGCAAACAACAGTAAAATAAGCAGTTACTGCTGTTTGCCTTTGCAATACAGAATGGTCATCGGCAATATATCTAAGGCAGATATACTGTAGGAAGCAATTGTGAAAGGTCAGAGCTCTCTCAAATTACTGGGGTAATTATAGCATGTAGAATCTGCTCAAAGAGAGATTGTGCCGCCATATGTGAGGCATGTTGTGATCGGCACCTCAAATACCCACGCTTCAAGCTTCGTACAGTCAGAACGCTCACCAACACGTTGAGATGTAAACCTGAATACGTATCTGAAAAAATATTCCAGGAGCAGGATCCCCCATTTTTTCGATCAACCGGCACACTATCTAAGATCAGACTTGACAGAATGGTAGAATTATACAGGAACAACTCTGATATCAGTTTTTATTTTGACCGCTTTAATATGGGGGTACCACCGAACGTGTCTGGAATTAGGGGTTAGGGTTTCGTAAACGTCTATTGTTCTATTTACCCAATCGGTATATATATAACAGATAACCAAATATCCATTCTAATGATCGTCTCCCCACATACGCTATAAGGAATTTTAATATAGAATAAGGAAAATGTACAACAAAACAAACATAATAAAACATAATTATTTGACATATCCATATGTGGCTTATGTTTTCTGAACCAGATATGTCTTCGGTTAAAAACGAGTGTTAATTATATTTATAAATGTCACATATTTTTTTATAGAACTACAGAATCAGCCTTTCTAAAGCATTGGTCTTGCTTGAGTTGTCCACAGCCTTTGATACCTTGGACCATAGCAGCATTATTGACCTCTTGTCTGGCTGATATGGTATTTTTGGAGCAGCTCTAAATTGGGTCCGTTCCTATCAAAACGTGTGCAATGGGTGAATAATTTTCACTCACTTGAAGTTGTGGATCGCGTCAGCGAGACACAACTTCAAATGAGTGAAAATTCGAATTGAATAATTTGGCGGTTAAAGGGTTAAGGCCTATATCAACTGATATTCTGAGCAGTTCCTGTCATTATCATCATGCGAAGGGCACAAACGCGAGATCTTGCTGGGCAATTTAGCATGATGAAAGGCCAGCCTACATACCACATTCAGCGTACGTGTGTTGGACGTCTTAATCTTTATGATCTCACAACACGCCACGTAAAAAATTCTGCTCCGATCTTCGCCCATTATAGCAGGACTGACATGCTCACATAGAACATAATTATGGGGAATCACTTTGAAATCTTACGTTCGTGCCGCGTTGAAATGTAGTGCAGATAATGACCTTCTGGTGCTGTCTAAAAATGCTGGTTCGATGCGAGGCCAATGTAGAGTAAACCAAATTGTGTTTTGATAGCTTGGATACGAAAGGGTTTCTCACTCACTGCTAAATTGTAAAGTAACACATACACCCTTTCGATCCCACGGGGACACTACTGTTGATGCAGATAATTACGAGAAGTTTACTGCGACCATGCAGCTGCTATTGGTGAATCATGCCTGAGCTTAGCTAAGTACGAGCATGCAGCTGTTATAGGTGAATCATGCCTGAGTTGAGTACGATCATGCAGCTCTTATTGGTGAATCATATCTGGGTTTAGTACGATCATTCAGCTGTTATTGGTGAATCATGCCTGAGTTGAGTACGATCATTCAGCTCTTATTGGTGAATCATGTCTGGGTTTAGTACGATCATTCAGCTGTTATTGTGTTATTGGTGAATCATGCCTGAGTTGAGTACGATCATTCATGCGCTCTTATTAGTAAATCGTGTCTGGGTTTAGTACGATCATTCAGCTCTTATTGGTGAATCATTTCTGTGTTTAGTACGATCATGCAGCTGTTATTGGTGAATCATGCCTCAGTTGAGTACGATCATTCAGCTCTTATTGGTGAATCATTTCTGGGTTTAGTACGATCATTCAGCTGTTATTGGTGAATCATGCCTCAGTTGAGTACGATCATTCAGCTCTTATTGGTGAATCATTTCTGGGTTTAGTACGATCATGCAGCTGTTATTGGTGAATCATGCCTGAGTTGACTACGATCATTCAGTCAGCTCTTATTGGTGAATCATGTCTGGGTTTAGCACGATCATGCAGCTGTTATTGGTGAATCATGCCTGAGTTGAGTACGATCATTCATTCAGCTGTTATTGGTGAATCATGTCTGGGTATAGTACGATCATGCAGCTGTTATTGGTGAATCATACCTGAGTTGAGTACATTATTCAGCTCTTATCGGTGAATCATACACGCACCTGAGTTGAGTACGATCATTAAGCTCTTATTGGTCAATCATAGGCCCTACCTGGGTTTAGTGCGATCATGCAGCTGTTATTGGTGAATCATGCCTGAGATTAGTACAATCATGTAGTCGTTAGTGTACAACACATTTTCAAATATTTCGAAATGCACACGAAAGCCAGTCACACGCTGCTGGAATTCCGAGAAAGCACTATTTTTTTTATTTTCATTACGAGCTTTTATGGCCAACCTTCACACTCCGTTCCCATGCATGTTTTCGTATGTCATCATGGGCAATCATGCAGGACCGGCACCACCGACTTCTGTGTAAGACATTTTGCTATGCAGGTGTAGTCCAGATAAAGTGTACATTTTCTTTCTTAATTTTTGCTTATTGGTTATAGCTGTTGTAGTGTGTTAGCATTTGATGAAAAATTACATAAGCGGACCTTGTGGCAATTATATCGATTATTTCGTCAAGCAAACTAATCACTTCACTCGTTCTTTAAATTTCCAAAGCCCACGTATTATAAGGTATCGTTTTTCAGAGTGATTTGTTTGAGAAAGTTGATTATTATAGGGCCTTTAAGACATAATCTTATCATAGACACCTGGTTATGTGACGCAGCATGCAGATCGTCCTCTTGGAATTAGAAGGTGCTAAACTGCCACTTTATAAAGTGGCAGCTTAGCACCTCTAACTCCAAGGGGACGAGATAGTGTACTAAGTATTCCTGTTTTTGTAACAGTATCTCCCGCTTGCCCGTAAGAAACCGAAACAGATAAACTACGAATTAGGCGGTGCATTACCCAAGCCTTGATGTAGAACAATTTATGGAAAAATTGCCATCTAAAAAATTACAAAAGCCGTGGTTCCTCCAGGTGACTCTGTATCTCACACTTAAGTGAATACTAGATTCAGACTTCAGATTTCATGTTTTTTTTTAATTTCGTCAATGTGAATGAGACTGGCCTTGATCGTGACTTATTGTTACTGAGAGTTATGATAAGACTTATGCCTACTGAAAGAAAGCCCAGGTGCATTTTATTGCTCGAATACGGACCTGTGTTATGGACTTGTGTTATGGTGGATGAATATACATCATATCTGGCATTTACAAGCAGGGACGGTCTAAACTTTGAATCTGGGTCCGCAGTCTCGTACAAGTTACGATATCTCGTAGGCTTCGGATTGGTCGAGACAGCTTTACTCGTCGTCCATCTGCATGCCGTCACATTATGACGTCATTATGAGGGCCGAGGATAATCCTGCTTGATCCACACCCAGCAATCACGAGCCGTTCAGCCGATGCTGAGTTAACATTGGGACAACGTCGAAGACGGTGGGCCAATGTTAACCCAGTATTGGGTGGATGTCTCGGCATCCTCTTGACCAGGGGATCTGGACTCCGTATTCTCGTACCAGTTACGATATATCGTATGCTTCTGATTGGTCGAGATGGCCATCTCGACCAATCAGAAGCCTACGAGATATCGTAACTTGTCCGAAAATACGACCCCAGGGATCTACACCCAAGAGGATCAGTGGGATTTTAACATCACCCTAAATAATAAGGAGATTTTCTGAAAGAAGTTATTCAGAAACTCCCATGAATCTACTGCTTTGTAGTGTTCATGGGTTAATATTGGCTGTATAAATGCCTATATAATGCATTTATTCGATGCAGGTGAAATTTCGTGAGATTTGTAATTTATTTATCTGTATACCTATATTATTATATGATTTGTTGCAGTCGAATTTTATGTTTGGTCAGTTTAAATCACAGGCTCACAGCTTCAGCAGGATAATATGGCATTAGGCAATATTTTCTTCACATCATCAGCGCTGTCTATACTTATGTAGTTCCACATCGCCTACTGTTTGTGATATTAGCCATTTTCATCAAAATATTGACCCGAATAAGAAGTTGTATAATATTTCTCTTGTGCATGGGAACCTCATATCAAACAACATAGTGGGTAGTATTTTTCATTGTTGGTTCTAAATAATTGATTCGATAGTGTATGTCAGTGATAAATCCCATTAGACAGATCAGTACTGCTGTGTAAAGCCAACAGACAGTAACTGCCTACTTTTAAAGTGAGCAGTTACTGTCATCTGAGCAGAGTAACTCACTAGAGTCTGTTGTGGAGCGCGGTCTGTGCTGCACCGTGATGCAGAATCAAATTCTGACACAGAAAGTATAGGCCTAGGTATCAAACACAGAATAAATGAAACAATTTCCTTTTTGTGGGAGCCAGCTGATCCCCTTGTTGGTGTGTGACAGTGGAGAGGCCACTCCGGAGAATCAGACAAAAAACATAAGATGTTGACCCAATGCTGGTTTGTTGATGGGCCAGCGTCGTGGACACCAAACCAGCAATGGATCAGCGTCTCTTGTCTGCAGGAATACGATTGGCCAAGATAACTCTTGCGCCAAGGTTGGCTCGCTGTTTTGATCAATGCCTCCATGTTGAGTGGACATTGGAAAGAAGTGTATTTATTATGTTTGAATAAACTGACAGAAAAGACAATACAGTTATGCCATGCAAAGTCAAGTGAGCAGTGACTGACTTATGGCTTTGTGGGGAAGAGTACATAATTTCCGTACATGAATTGGATCATAGAATATGTATGTAGCTGAAACGTTGATTCAACGTCACAAGTCTGCGGTGTAGCTGTATGCGGTGCAGCTGTATAACGTGCAGCTGCATAATGTGCAGCTGTATGAGGTGCAGATGTATAAAGTACGGATGTATGCGGTGCAGCTGTATGCGGTGCGACTGTATGCGGTGCAGCTGTATTACCTGCAGCTGTATGTGGTGCAGCTGTATAAAGTGCAGCTGCATGAGGTGAAGATCTGTTTAAAGTAGGGATGTATGCGGTGCAGCTGTATGCAGTGCAGCTGCATGCGGTGCAGCTGTATTACTTGCGGTTTGTATGAGGTGCAGCTGTATAAACATGATAAAGTGAAGCTGTATGCGGTACAGCTGCACGAGGTGCAGATGTATAAGTTGCCGTTGTGTGAGGTACAGCTGTATAGATTAAGTGAAATGGCTAACAGGATTACATCAAAATAATTCTCAAAGTTGCACCACGGGTGAACCAAAAACACCATTCTTTTTTTTCATTTCAATCACATTTATCAACCCCGTAATCAGTTGATGTTCACTCCTTCTCCATTTGAAGCTGCGATTGTTCATAAAAAAACATGAAATGACAAACAAATATTTATATTTTTGAAAAACAAACGTAATTATTCGATAAACTGTGCACAAACTATTTTGTTAATTTCAGTGCCATGTTAGTATATGGTCCAATACAGCATAAATGCTGATACCGGAGAGCAATGATAACGATCACTGATAAGCATTATTGATTTATCGTGTCTAGCTTTCTCTTGTTTATATGCTAATGTGTTGTATTCTGATACTTGGAATGACTTTGAACCTGTACTGTGCAAAATCCGTCATTTTTGTTTTTATTTTCTCAAGCAACTTTCAAACTAATTATAATTGACAAAATAATTTGTGGCGTTTTCAGTTCTTCAATGATTAATTCAATTTGGAAGATATCTATTTCAATAATTAGAAATGTGTGTTGTTATTTGAAGCTTACGTTAGAAATTCCAGTTTTAATATAAAATGGTGGAATGAATGAAAAATAGTAACACGCAATTCAGTAAAACATATTTTACTGTGTCGTGTAATTCCACGCAGTTACGTTATTAACGATGTTAACGAGTATAACACAAACAAAAATGGGTTTGAAATGTATAATGTAATATCAGTTCAATTGAATTAAGAAGGTGCATCAACAAATTACCTACTTTTCATGTGGGCGCAAGTGTTAATTATATATTTGAAATGAAATATTATGTTAGAATGAAAAAATGATACAATAAACTAAACATATAGGAAAAAAAGATTGTTGCTATTCAAAATGTGACAATACAATATTTATTACCGATAAGCATGCACATAAATTATATGGTGAAGATTATAAACCCTGGATAATAATTTTTATCTCTGAGATTGGATTTGTTTGCTTAACCTATTTAGCCATTTACATCTTAAGTTATAATATGCTGAGGTTTATAAAAAAAGTGAATTTTCCAAATTTGGTGAAAAAGTATACTGGTTGGTGAAGAAGTATTGACATGTCCAGTTAAATCTCTCTTAAATTTTTAAATTGTATTGGTCCAGCCTTGTGAGGAAAGCTAAGTGACAACCTTCTACATTCCAGGAACTTTACAGAAGATGGCGAGCCTAGAAATACGTCAGGAACTCGCTGGGGGAGATTGACTGATAGGCAGAGCAATTTATCTAGCGCCCGACCAAGCGTCGACTGAGCCATGGCAGCAAATATGTAAGCCCGGGTCAGTATTCTCAAAGCGACTGACTCAGACTTTAGGCAAGTCATTGGTCGATATGTCCAGCAAACAAGAGACATTGGGCCTTTGTTGGTTCAATCTTGGGCCGGCGTCGTAGACGCTGAACCAACATTGAACCAACAATGGATCAATGTCTCGTGTTTGTTGGTGGTCATCTCGGCGAGCCATACAGGCAGATAGCTTAATGAGATAAAGAAAAGTCATTAAAGACGTATTGTCATGAAAAGGATAATTATAAGAATCCTATTTATGAACATGTATATACAATATGGCTAATTTGCTACAATCACATGACAATATACATGATGCCACATACAAAATAAGCATTGCATAATAAAACACTGGACATCGCGAAAATGTTAATGATTACTACTTGAAATAAAATTAGAAGGCATTGACAGGATATGGAGATATGGGTCTATCATTCTGTTTCCCGCACCAAAAATAGAAATAAAATAGCCACTCTGTATAATATACAAATTATATATCGTAGCAAAAAAAGACACAGACTGGGAAGCGTAGCAGCCTAAAATATATAAAAATGCATAATTATATTTGAGTATGCAGTTAAACTATATAAAAATATATAGGGGATAGGCCTATGGTATTTTAAAAATCAAACATGATCGCATGCAAGTACAATAATATGACAATCCGCGAAACAGGTAGCTCTGAGCAACACAGTCGCTATCCTAGCAAACACAAAACATTATTTTGTATAACATTTGTACAATGTTGGTCCACGTCTTCGACGTTGAACCAACATTGTACAAATGTTATACAAATGTTTGTGTTTACTGAGATGAGTCCGGAGAGACCAATCACATGATTCAGTCGCTTTGTGAATGCCGAGCAAGGTATTATTATGTAACATGGGAAATGTCGCAAACCTTCTGTAATCAGGTAATGTGGCAGCGTGATCAGTGTTCAAAGAAGTGCCTGTCGACTTATATATCACAGTGGTGTTGTACTTGTTTGATTTGAGCCCCTCTTTTTGATTCAGATAGCAAATCACCATATGGGAAGTAATTGGCACTGATGCGGCCGTCATCGTGAACATTCGATATATAATAATATTATAGTTATGTGTAAGATACAGATCGTCTCTTGAATTACCAGGTGATTCAACTGACGAAGGTTATGACAATAGTTTGAAAGTGAAATATGGGGAAATAAACTTTTTACCGCATGAGCATCTTTTTTAAATAGATCTCTCTCCCATGTAATTTGGGGGAGTAATTTAGTAATTTAGCAAATTTATGTCATCCTAACAAATATGGCAACAATATGGCATTTGCACTAAATAAGACACGGACCTCTTGCCCTCAATCACACTACAATGACATCTTTATGGTGGACAGCTAAGTGACAAGTTGTATAGCAATTTTTTCAAAGGACAGTAACGATTTACTCGAAAAGTAAACAGTTAATGCCTTTTTGGCTTTGCACTGTAAACTGCAGGTGATGTGATGTCATTCTGCTTATGAGAGATTCGTGCAAACAATCTGTGTACGAAATCTGGCTTCCAGTTTAAGGTCACGATATTATTTTGAATAATGTCAAAATGTCGAAACGTGGTCGATCACATAACAACACATAATGACAATAATGACTGTACATTTCATTACATTAAACTATTTCGCACTATAAATCGAAGAAAGAGTTGACTGATCTCTTGCCATGTCTTAGTATTAAGATGAATATGTTATTGTATTTTGAGCTTTGACAGTGGCTACATAATTGTCCTACATAAATAAAGAAACACACATACGGAAGCTGAATGTTGAATGAGTTGGGTGTGGTTTGTTTATAGTGTGCAACATAGACATGTTAAACATCTAAATAGTCATGTGAGCCTGCCCTCAACCGAAAATTAAAGTCAATTTGACCAATCCGCATAATCGGGGGTCACGATGTCACTGTTAGATTGATATGACTCAAATTCATGAAGATTTCCATGACAACCACCTGTCATGTAACATGTTCAAAGGTAACAAACCGTAACTGTTTACATAAAAAGTAAGCAGTTTGCCTAATGCACGACAGTACATCACATTTGTGTTCTATGAACAACACCCCTGACTACATATTTTAGATTATGTCAAATTTGCACATACAGTTCTGTTGTTAGAGGCTATAATTATATGCTATTAATATTGCGCATCTTACATAACTACGGATATTTTTTTATCCCGTTATAACGCTTTATAAGTCGTTAACGACTTAGCATAAGGCGATTTAACGACTTATAAGTCGTTATAACGACTTAGCATAAGTCGAATTGACGACGTCTATGTCTTTATAACGAGATAAAAAATATATTTGTCATGTCGTTTCAACGCTTCCGTACGTGACTGACTGCGACACGATCAATCTTAAAAATCGCCTGTTTTCCACCCTATCTACGGCGATCCCGTGTTCTCGTACAAGTTACGATATATCGTAGGCATCGGATTATTCGAGATGGCCTGGTTATGTGCCAATGCTATAAAAGTCAATGTTGATAATATGCTGTTTACTGTTATTATCACATTCAGTAGAATACATATGCATGATGTCATAACCTCGCCAAGACGTGAATTTCAAACTTTGGACATCCAAATCAATAACTATGTGCTACCTCTCCTATTTGTTCTTTCATGAAACTAAATATTTTTCGTTGGCTGTTTAAATCAATTAAAACAATTATCATTCGATGCGTCGCAGGAAATGAATGATTGGTTTTGTAATAACTGATTGTGATTAATTATCCTCCTTCAATATATGTGATTATGGTGACAGTAAATGTGGACTGTGTTAAACAAGGTAATACATATAAGGACCTCTCAACCTCAATCTCACCACATTGACATTTCTATGATGGCAAGATGACATAGAGGGAATGCCAGTAAATTGAGGTGATGTCAATTTCAGTGAGATCCGTGCACTTCATGCTTGTATAGTATAGGCCTATACAGTATGTACTTTGATCAAGATCAACCATACACTAACCCGAGCTGTAAGGTTCAAGCCCTCACGGTACATCAAAGCATCATTTTTCGTCTCTGAAGAATGACTTAATTTCCTAAAACCTAGGTGTTTGAACCGAAAATTTCATGCAGCTGTTTAATAATAGCAATATCTTTTTTCATTTGCCACCCACTCCGAATCATCTCAGAAATCGAGAATTGCGACAGCAATTCGCGGCTTGTAGTGGATAAAGATTACAATGGTAAATTCAAGCTTGAAATGGTTGAATATGACACAATAATCAGCTGCATATAATAAACATAAATTACCCTTGTCATGCTGAATAGATTGTGTCAATTTCCCTTTATTTAATGCCAGAATTGCTAACACTATTTCCGGTTTCAGTAACGAAAACAAGATTTCATTTTATTAAGTCCAAGGAGGGACGATATAAATGGAGGTGCCGGTGAGCATGTCAGCCACATTACTCCCGCTACATGTATATCACTTAATCCCTGCTGGACTTCTGGCGGAGCCTCGATTTACACATTATGGAGTCAGTAAAACTCTCGTAACCCAGCAACAGTAAAACATTTGTATAACCTTTATACAATGTTGAACCAGCGTCGAAGACGCTGGACCGACGTTGCTTGACTGTTATACAAATGTTTTGCGTTTGCTGAGAACCCACGTCCGCTCCTGTAATACCCACGTAACGTTATAGACATAAAATATGGTGAAATGCGCGTGACCTTTGCGGACATTATGCTGATACTAACTAGACATAACAGTCAGTCAGCGATTGCAAACCTCCTCCGAAATTAGTAGATTGTTTCTATGCCCGAGAGACACAACTCTAGTAAAAGTTTCATACACATCCGTGCATGGATACATTCTGGTGACGCGTATTATGTGCGTCATTCCTCACATTAAGTGTAATGTGATGACCAGGATGACCAAAATCTCTAGTGCTGTACAAGAACAAGACCAAGAACAAGCTAGGCTTCATATTTTTAGTCTAGTAGATTTGGGTAAAATCGTTCACATTGTGATTAAAGCACCAAATTTGGTACAGAGCTGCTCTATAGCATACTTATCTATACTGGAAGGGGAACCACCTTGCAGCGGTGGTGTAAGTGCTTTTTCGGGGCATTTTCAACTCCCCCTTATTTTTTAGTAGTCAAATTTTTTTTCACCAAATATGTCTGCAAAACTGTTTATTAGTGATGTTAGTAGCGGACTAAAAAAATCAAGGGCGGTTCCATGGGGCGTTAGGGGTTTTCACCCCCTTTTTAGACAAAACATTATAGTAAATGCCCTGAATTAGATAAAATCGTTCATAATGTGATAAAGCACCAAATTGGGTACAAAGCAACACAAAGGTATACTAATGCATATCAGGAGGGGAACTATCGTGTAGCTGTAGTGTAAGGGCTTTTTTCGGGGCATTTTCCACCCCCCCCTCTTATTTTTTTCAAAAAAATCAAGTGATTAGTAGTAAAAAAAAACAAATCCACCAAATATGTCTACAAAATTGTTTAATAGTGATGTTGGTAAATTATTAAAAAAAATCAAGTGCGGTTCCATGGGGCGTTGGGGGTTATCACTCCCTTTTTCGACAATTTATAAAAGTAAATGCCCTGAATTAGATAAACTCGTTCATAATGTGATAAAGCACCAAATTTGGTACAAAATTAGCTACACAAAGGTATACTAATCCACATCAGGAGGGAAACTACCTTGTAGCTGTAGTGTAAGGGCTTCGTTCGGGCATTTTCAACACTTCACCCCCTTATTTAGAAAAAAATCAAGTAATTGTTAAACATAACTATGTTTGAAATATTAAAAATATTTTTCACAAAAAATATTTACAAAAATGTTTCTTAAGGATGTTAGGATGTTAGCCCTTTTAATCAAAGCAGGGGCGGATCCATGGGGCGTGAGGGGGATGTCACACACTCCTATTGTCCATTTTTAATGAAAAGAGCTGCAAATCATGGTAATTATATCTCCATATTTTGGTACAGACAACTAATATAATGAATAAATAACAATAAGAAACCTATTTCTCAGTAAAGTGTCGAAAAGGCAATGTATTTTGGGTATAGAAGAAAGTTTTCTTTTTCGACTTGATACATCAACTGCACAAATAGCGCTAATAAATGAATGTTTATTTTCAGCATAATTTTTATCTATGAATATGGCTTTTAATAAAAGCTCTTATTGAAATCCCAAAATGGTTAAAAAAAATGGTCGTGACATTGTGTGGGACGTTTATAACCTGCAAAAGAGAACAGAGGAACTGGAATCCGTAAAAGAGTTGCAGTTCATGGTAAGCTACCAAAAATTGGAAAAAGCTTGCTTGGGATAAACGAAAACAAAGTTGAGCTGTTTGAATACCTGGGCTCCAAGACCTGTAAAATTGGCATTCAAAGTGAAAAAAAACATTTATACTACAATAGGTGAGGATGTAGTTGGTAGTTTAAAATCATCTGCACGTCTACTGTTCCATAGGTTCACTGGGTGTGATACCGCCTCAACATTTACTGGACGAGGAGAAAAAACGGCATGGGAGACATGTATGGGAGTGTTTCTCTGATGTGACAGAAGTGTTCCTTCATCTTTCTAAGCAATCATACAAACTCTCTCAAGAGTGTTTTGAGCGGTTCGTTATAGTGATGTACAGCAAGACATGTGATGTATTAAAACTGAATAAGGCAAGGTAAATTCTCTCCAGTCAAGGATCGCAAAACATTGAAAATATACCGCCTACTGAGGCTGTCCTTGTTGAGTACGCAAAAAGAGCAGCATACCAGACTGGTCACTGCTGGGCTCAGTCCACACTAATATACCCTAAGCTGTCTAGTGCTGTAGACTGGGGGTGGATCTTGATCAATGAGTCGTGGAGGCCTATGTGGACAGCCTTACCCGAGGCTGTTAAGTCATGTCATGAGTTGGTAAAGTGTACATGGTAGTTGCCGAAAGAAGGGTATTTGCAAGTGTTTTAAAGCAAATCCTATGTGTATCGGACTGTGTAGATGTGATGGTAAATGCAAAGAGTTATTTGAGTAGATACGTTTTATAGATTACCATAAGCTTATCAATTCAGTTGGTTTCAAATAATACTAGGACTAGAGCTAAGACTATTAACCAAGAGATTTGTCAAAAATGTTTTATCGTACACACATAATAACCGTGGCATTGTTTCGTTTGGAATTAATACAGTATAATTACATAGTCACATTTAGTAAATGGTGAAATTTTGTTCTGCTATAAACAAGATTTTTTTTAAATAAATACATTGTATAGTGCTACGCAAAACAAATTTAAATATCTTATTTTGACAAAAGAAAAACAGAATAGAACAGGCGCCGAAAAAATACAAGGGGTGTTCAATTGTTTATTTTTACAGCATTGTGTCAGGTTTTAATTATTGTGATGTTTTAAATGTGTTGCGTTGACCATGGAGATAGTAAAGCCTTTACTATCTCCATGCATTGACTGAATAAAGTGTTCACATTAATAATGAACACTTTAGTAGACATATTTAGCTCAACATATATATTTTTAAATTACTTATTCACATTATTTGTATAGCTTTGTACAAAATGTGGTGCTTTTTGAATTTATGAACGATTTTACATAATTTAGGGCACTTATTATATTAATTTGTCGAAAAAGGGGTGTGTGAACCCCTAACGCCCCATGGAACCGCCCTTGATTTCTTTAAGTAAACTACTAACATCACTAATAAACAATTTTGTAGACATACTTGGTGAATTTGTTTTTTTTTACTACTAATTACTCAATTTTTTTGAAAAAAATAAGGGGAGTGGAAAATGCCCCCCAAAAGCCCTTACACTACAGCTACACGGTAGTTCCCCTCCTGATATGCATTAGTATACCATTGTGTAGCTTTGTTCCAAATTTGGTGCTTTATTACATTATGAACGTTTTTATCTAATTCCGGGCATTTACTATAATAATTTGTCATGAAACCGCCCTTGATTTTTTTCAGTAAACTACTAACATCAACAATTAACAGTTTTGTAGACATATTGGGTGAGAAAAATATTAGACTGCTAATTACTTGATTTTTAAAAAAAAGGGGTGTTGAAAATGCCCTGAAAAAAGCCCTTACACTACCGCTGCAAAGTGGTTCCCCTTCCAATATGGATAAGCATTCTCTGGAGCGGCGCTGTACCAAATTTGGTGCTTTTATCACAATGTGAACGATTTGCCCAACATATGACTTAAATCTACTAGACTATTTGGCATTTGATAAAATCGATTGCAGTGTGTTGAAAGGTGCTTTAAAAAGTAATTTAACCCTTACAACGCTGAAATATTCGAGTATAAACCATGGAGAACAACATTTTTTTAAATTTGTAATCATCATAAATGGCTTATTTATCTCTTTCCGCTTCATTTGAATACCTATGATGGTTCTACGACAATTAGAAATATTTTAATTCTTTTAGTGCGGGAAAGTCGATCCCCGCGCTGTAAGGATTAAAATATAATGAAGGATCACTCGGTGTGGTAGGTTTGGTATGGGACTTGCGTATTTTCACCAAATTGGTAAGTTTCCTTCCCTGTGAGCGTTGAGGTGACAGTTCACATCTCACGGGGAGTGTAGTGTTAAGGTCCGTGCAAAATCATTTTTTGAGAATTTGTGAAATGTTTTTTTATTGAAAAATAATAATTTACGATAATGTAAAATATGGATCACACGTCCAGATATACTGGTCAAGTGACTGTAGATCATCAAGCTGGATGATAGAGATCCACTGGTCACGTGACTGTAGATCACCAAGCTGGGTGATAGAGATCCACTGGTCAAATGACTGTGGATCAAGCTAGGTGATAGAGATCCACTGGTCAAGTGACTGTGGATCAATCTGTGTGATAGAGATCCACTGGTCAAGTGACAGTGGATCAAGCTGGGTGATAGAGATCCACTGGTCAAGTGACTGTGGATCAATCTGTGTGATAGAGATCCACTGGTCAAGTGACAGTGGATCAAGCTGAGTGATAGAGATCCACTGGTCAAATGACTGTGGATCAAGCTGAGTGATAGAGATCCACTGGTCAAGTGACAGTGAATCAAGCTGGGTGATAGAGATCCACTGGTCAAGTGACTGTGGATCAATCTGTGTGATAGAGATCGACTGGTCAAGTGACTGTGGATCAAGCTGAGTGATAGAGATCCACTGGTCAAGTGACTGTGGATCAAGCTGGATGATAGAGATCCACTGGTCAAATGACAGTGGATCAAGCTGGATGATAGAGATCCACTGGTCACGTGACTGTAGATCACCAAGCTGAGTGATAGAGATCTACTGGTCAAATGACTGTGGATCAAGCTGGGTGATAGAGATCCACTGGTCAAGTGACAGTGGATCAAGCTGTGTGATAGAGATCCACTGGTTAAGTGACAGTGGATCAAGCTGGGTGATAGAGATCCACTGGTCAAGTGACAGTGAATCAAGCTGGGTGATAGAGATCCACTGGTCAAGTGACAGTGGATCAAGCTGTGTGATAGAGATCCACTGGTTAAGTGACAGTGGATCAAGCTGGGTGATAGAGATCCACTGGTCAAGTGACAGTGAATCAAGCTGGGTGATAGAGATCCACTGGTCAAGTGACTGTGGATCAAGCTGAGTGATAGAGATCCACTGGTCAAATGACTGTGGATCAAGCTGGGTGATAGAGATCCACTGGTCAAGTGACAGTGGATCAAGCTGTGTGATAGAGATCCACTGGTTAAGTGACAGTGGATCAAGCTGGGTGATAGAGATCCACTGGTCAAGTGACAGTGAATCAAGCTGGGTGATAGAGATCCACTGGTCAAGTGACAGTGGATCAAGCTGTGTGATAGAGATCCACTGGTTAAGTGACAGTGGATCAAGCTGGGTGATAGAGATCCACTGGTCAAGTGACAGTGGATCAAGCTGGGTGATAGAGATCCACTGGTCAAGTGACAGTGAATCAAGCTGGGTGATAGAGATCCACTGGTCAAGTGACAGTGGATCAAGCTGGGTGATAGAAATTCACTGGTCAAGTGACAGTGAATCAAGCTGGGTGATAGAGATCCATTGGTCAAGTGACAGTGAATCAAGCTGGGTGATAGAGATCCACTGGTCAAGTGACAGTGGATCAAGCTGGGTGATAGAGATCCACTGGTCAAGTGACAGTTGATCAAGCTGGGTGATAGAGATCCATTGGTCAAGTGACAGTGAATCAAGCTGGGTGATAGAGATCTATGGTCAAGTGACTGTAGATCAAGCTGGGTGATAGAGATCCACGGGTTAATGGACTGTAGATCATCAAGCTGGGTGATAGAGATCCACTGGCCAAATGACTGTGGATCAAGCTGGGTGATAGAGATCCACTTGTCAAGTGACAGTTGATCAAGCTGGGTGATAGAGATCCATTGGTCAAGTGACAGTGAATCAAGCTGGGTGATAGAGATCCACTGGTCAAGTGACAGTGGATCAATCTGTGTGATAGAGATTCACTGGTCAAGTGACAGTGGATCAAGCTGGGTGATAGAGATCCACTGGTCAAGTGACAGTGAATCAAGCTGTGTGATAGAGATCCACTGGTCAAGTGACAGTGGATCAAGCTGGGTGATAGAGATCCACTGGTCAAGTGACTGTGGATCAAGCTGGGTAATAGAGATCCACTGGTCAAGTGACAGTGGATCAAACTGGGTGATGAAGGTCCACTGGTCAAGTGATTGTGGATCAAGCTGGGTGATGAAGGTCTACTGGTCAAGTGACTGTGGATCAAGCTGGGTGATAGAGATCCACTGGTCAAGTGACTGTGGATCAAGCTGGGTGATGAAGGTCCACTGGTCAAGTGACAGTGAATCAAGCTGTGTGATAGAGATCCACTGGTCAAATGACTGTGGATCAAGCTGGGTGATAGAGATCCACTGGTCAAGTGACAGTTGATCAAGCTGGGTGATAGAGATCCATTGGTCAAGTGACAGTGAATCAAGCTGGGTGATAGAGATCCACTGGTCAAGTGACAGTGAATCAAGCTGGGTGATAGAGATCTATGGTCAAGTGACTGTAGATCAATCTGGGTGATGAAGGTCCACTGGTCAAATGACTGTGGATCAAGCTGAGTGATAGAGATCCACTGGTCAAGTGACTGTGGATCAATCTGTGTGATAGAGATTCACTGGTCAAGTGACAGTGGATCAAGCTGGGTGATAGAGATCCACTGGTCAAGTGACAGTGAATCAAGCTGTGTGATAGAGATCCACTGGTCAAGTGACAGTGGATCAAGCTGGGTGATAGAGATCCACTGGTCAAGTGACTGTGGATCAAGCTGGGTGATAGAGATCCACTGGTCAAGTGACAGTGGATCAAACTGGGTGATGAAGGTCCACTGGTCAAGTGACTGTGGATCAAGCTGGGTGATAGAGATCCACTGGTCAAGTGACTGTGGATCAAGCTGGGTGATAGAGATCCACTGGTCAAGTGACTGTGGATCAAGCTGGGTGATAGAGATCCACTGGTCAAGTGGATGTGGATCAATCTGTGTGATAGAGATCCACTGGCCGAGTGACTGTTGATTAAGCTGGGTGATAGATATCCACTGGTCAAGTGATTGTGGATCAAACTGGGTGATGAAGGTCCACTGGTCAAATGACTGTGGATCAAGCTGGGTGATAGAGATCCACTGGTCAAGTGACTGTGGATCAAGCTGGGTGATAGAGATCCACTGGTTAAGTGACAGTGGATCAAGCTGTGTGATAGAGATCCACTGGTCAAGTGGATGTGGATCAAGCTGGGTGATAGAGATCCACTGGTCAAGTGACAGTGGATCAAGCTGGGTGATAGAGATCCACTGGTCAAGTGACTGTGGATGAAGCTGGGTGATGGAGATTTACTGGTCAAGTGACAGTGGATCAAGCTGAGTTATAGAGATCTACTGATCAAGTGACTGTGCATCAAGCTGGGTGATAGAGATCAAATGGTCAAGTGACTGTGGATCACGCTGGGTGATAGAGATCCACAACATTTTCACGAGCTCAGGACACGTATGATGTATAGGTTGCATGCTGCTTCTTCTACTATTAAAACTTATCATACACCGGATTAAACATGGACAATGGTGTTATTTAAATTGGATTCGAGTAAACATGCTACTTGTTAGGTAAACAGTTACTGGGGTTTTTTTGCGTTAGCATTATAAGATACTTGATCTACACGCAGGACTGGTTCTCATAACTAATTAGGACAATACTGACGTTTATGCTATAATATTAAATATTTTTCATCACCTAGACCACGGTTCTAATATCATTGCCTAGACCAATCAGCGAAGTTCAGAGACATGTCAAACATCAGCTTTGTAGCAACGTTTCATACACGGCCATATCGATATCAATGTGTTTGAAATAATTGATTGAAGCACATGCATGCTGCCATGCAAAGGCAATAGGCAGTAACTGCTGAATTTTCTAATAAGCGGTCACTACATTTTGCTTTTGCAGAGCAGTATGGTGAATAGCGTGTTGAACTGGTGCAGGAACCCACGTGTAGGTTTTGTTCGATGTATATATCTTGCAAAACATACTGCCGGGCAAAGCCAAATGACAGTATCAGCTTATTTGTAAAGTAAGCAGATATTGCCTCTTAGCTTTGCAGGGCAGTACATTTGCGTAGCGTGCTCAATGAAAGGAGATCCCGTTGTGGCCTGATCCTGAATAGAAACAGGTCCGACACAGGGCACCTCCTTCAGGGGACAGCAAGCAGCATCTAACATAAATGAGACAATTTCCTTTCTGTATCAGACAGATGATACCCCTGTTGAGTTGTATCCACAGAGACACCGCACCAGTCTTGACAATGACACGAAAACGGTGATGGCATCCCAGCAAACACGAGAAATCGACCCAATGTTGAACCAATGTTAGTCCAACGTCTACGACGCTGGCCCAACATCGGGTCGATGTCTCGTGTTTGTTGGGATGCAGTAACTGACTGTGTCGTCATCGGTACACAGTCTTGTGTGGTGTTTGGTGGTAGTGGTGGGACATTCCTCCTATAATCATTCCTCAGACAATCATTTATCTGACGATAATTACTCCAACGATCATTATCCGACGATCGTTGATCTGACGATCATTTTTTCTGACGATTAAGACGATCATTGCTCTGACAATAATAATTATTATTACTATAGTATGTACACTGTAAACCCTGTTCCACCGTGGTAACTACATTTTCTTTGAGGCAAAATTGTCGCATTAATTTTAATGAGCTAACCTGGCACAACTGTTATCATCTTTTCAGCTCGCTAATATTGGGTTAATCTGGCTTCGTGCCGGAGCTTACTTGTAACACAATTTTAATATGCCAACTGAGAGAGAGCTGGTTAAAGATGCATAACTCTTTTGTTTATTCCGATAAAAATAACCTAAAAAGTACAAAACAATCATTCATATTGTCTTAATGGCCTTCTAAATGCACTAAAACTGGGTAAATGTAGCGGAATTAGTTCACCATGCGATACACCATTAAGTATTATTAGGTAGTAAATCGGTTTGTGTGCAATATGTATGTAATAGTGGTAGGGTTATGGGCCAATATAATGTTACATTGGACAACACCAAACCGCCTTATAGCAAGCACTAGACGTTGAACTGATTCAGCATAATGTTGGGTCAGTACCGCAGACGATAGGCCGACAGTATATTGCCATTGGATCAATGCCTCGTGTTAGCTGAGATACAAAACCCAAATAACCAGTGGTAGACGTCCTGGGACTAGGTCAAAAAACTGTTCGGAATCGGTTACAGTAAAGTACGATGTTTTTAATATTATTTTATTTTACCGCATAGCGCAATTTATATCACGGTATGTGATGATTCACGATAAAATAAAATAAAGGCTGATATTGTCTAGTAGCACTTTGACTATATTTTGAAATGCCCATGAGATACCGAATAAAGAAATACAAATGTTTTTCAAGAAAATCACGAAAATCAAAAGAGCGAAAAAGATGATTTACATCACTGAATTTAAGCGCTAATTCCGCCAACAATTTTCCACAGACTGGGGTCTTAATGGTGGGCCAATGGCTCAGATTCTGGCCCACACTTAAAAGCACCATACATGACATTATATGCATATATCACCCATATCACACAAAGTAATAACTCCTAGACATGTCTAAAAGACATGAGATATTACACGTCTTACTATGAATTGTATCTATGATCACTTAAAAAATAAGAATAATTTTAAAAGTATTCCACTCTTTTTTCGATGATGACCGTTATCTGCCACTTGGTATTTTTAATGTCCTGATTATACAGACAGTGTGTTTTATTCCGCTGTGATCAGGTTTGTTTTGGTGGGGCAACAATAATAAAAAACAACAAGCTTAAAACCCTAATAACTCAGTACCTGGGGGAGTAAAATTTAAAATTAAAACACCATTCTCCATGGATTAATATTTTGAATGAAATAAGCCAAATAGTTATGCAGCTTTAATTAATTTGATATCATCAGAATAAATTGATTTATACCAGATGGGATCACTTGGTTCATCCCATGCTACTTTACTTACGCCGAAGTGATTACATTTGATCATAATTATCAACTATAACTAATACATTATTTTAGAATAACACAACGAGAATTAGTTATTGTGAGCCACTCACTTTTCGTCAGATTCGGTAATTTCAAAAACGAAGTCATCGAACAATCAAAAACTATCTAAGCAAAATATTTCACTGCTCTCACCACCTATACAAATAGGTCACAATACTGTAGGAAGATCCACTGGCCGAGTGACTGTTGATTAAGCTGGGTGATAGATATCCACTGGTCAAGTGATTGTGGATCAAACTGGGTGATGAAGGTCCACTGGTCAAATGACTGTGGATCAAGCTGGGTGATAGAGATCCACTGGTCAAGTGACTGTGGATCAAGCTGGGTGATAGAGATCCACTGGTTAAGTGACAGTGGATCAAGCTGTGTGATAGAGATCCACTGGTCAAGTGGATGTGGATCAAGCTGGGTGATAGAGATCCACTGGTCAAGTGACAGTGGATCAAGCTGGGTGATAGAGATCCACTGGTCAAGTGACTGTGGATGAAGCTGGGTGATGGAGATTTACTGGTCAAGTGACAGTGGATCAAGCTGAGTTATAGAGATCTACTGATCAAGTGACTGTGCATCAAGCTGGGTGATAGAGATCAAATGGTCAAGTGACTGTGGATCACGCTGGGTGATAGAGATCCACAACATTTTCACGAGCTCAGGACACGTATGATGTATAGGTTGCATGCTGCTTCTTCTACTATTAAAACTTATCATACACCGGATTAAACATGGACAATGGTGTTATTTAAATTGGATTCGAGTAAACATGCTACTTGTTAGGTAAACAGTTACTGGGGTTTTTTTGCGTTAGCATTATAAGATACTTGATCTACACGCAGGACTGGTTCTCATAACTAATTAGGACAATACTGACGTTTATGCTATAATATTAAATATTTTTCATCACCTAGACCACGGTTCTAATATCATTGCCTAGACCAATCAGCGAAGTTCAGAGACATGTCAAACATCAGCTTTGTAGCAACGTTTCATACACGGCCATATCGATATCAATGTGTTTGAAATAATTGATTGAAGCACATGCATGCTGCCATGCAAAGGCAATAGGCAGTAACTGCTGAATTTTCTAATAAGCGGTCACTACATTTTGCTTTTGCAGAGCAGTATGGTGAATAGCGTGTTGAACTGGTGCAGGAACCCACGTGTAGGTTTTGTTCGATGTATATATCTTGCAAAACATACTGCCGGGCAAAGCCAAATGACAGTATCAGCTTATTTGTAAAGTAAGCAGATATTGCCTCTTAGCTTTGCAGGGCAGTACATTTGCGTAGCGTGCTCAATGAAAGGAGATCCCGTTGTGGCCTGATCCTGAATAGAAACAGGTCCGACACAGGGCACCTCCTTCAGGGGACAGCAAGCAGCATCTAACATAAATGAGACAATTTCCTTTCTGTATCAGACAGATGATACCCCTGTTGAGTTGTATCCACAGAGACACCGCACCAGTCTTGACAATGACACGAAAACGGTGATGGCATCCCAGCAAACACGAGAAATCGACCCAATGTTGAACCAATGTTAGTCCAACGTCTACGACGCTGGCCCAACATCGGGTCGATGTCTCGTGTTTGTTGGGATGCAGTAACTGACTGTGTCGTCATCGGTACACAGTCTTGTGTGGTGTTTGGTGGTAGTGGTGGGACATTCCTCCTATAATCATTCCTCAGACAATCATTTATCTGACGATAATTACTCCAACGATCATTATCCGACGATCGTTGATCTGACGATCATTTTTTCTGACGATTAAGACGATCATTGCTCTGACAATAATAATTATTATTACTATAGTATGTACACTGTAAACCCTGTTCCACCGTGGTAACTACATTTTCTTTGAGGCAAAATTGTCGCATTAATTTTAATGAGCTAACCTGGCACAACTGTTATCATCTTTTCAGCTCGCTAATATTGGGTTAATCTGGCTTCGTGCCGGAGCTTACTTGTAACACAATTTTAATATGCCAACTGAGAGAGAGCTGGTTAAAGATGCATAACTCTTTTGTTTATTCCGATAAAAATAACCTAAAAAGTACAAAACAATCATTCATATTGTCTTAATGGCCTTCTAAATGCACTAAAACTGGGTAAATGTAGCGGAATTAGTTCACCATGCGATACACCATTAAGTATTATTAGGTAGTAAATCGGTTTGTGTGCAATATGTATGTAATAGTGGTAGGGTTATGGGCCAATATAATGTTACATTGGACAACACCAAACCGCCTTATAGCAAGCACTAGACGTTGAACTGATTCAGCATAATGTTGGGTCAGTACCGCAGACGATAGGCCGACAGTATATTGCCATTGGATCAATGCCTCGTGTTAGCTGAGATACAAAACCCAAATAACCAGTGGTAGACGTCCTGGGACTAGGTCAAAAAACTGTTCGGAATCGGTTACAGTAAAGTACGATGTTTTTAATATTATTTTATTTTACCGCATAGCGCAATTTATATCACGGTATGTGATGATTCACGATAAAATAAAATAAAGGCTGATATTGTCTAGTAGCACTTTGACTATATTTTGAAATGCCCATGAGATACCGAATAAAGAAATACAAATGTTTTTCAAGAAAATCACGAAAATCAAAAGAGCGAAAAAGATGATTTACATCACTGAATTTAAGCGCTAATTCCGCCAACAATTTTCCACAGACTGGGGTCTTAATGGTGGGCCAATGGCTCAGATTCTGGCCCACACTTAAAAGCACCATACATGACATTATATGCATATATCACCCATATCACACAAAGTAATAACTCCTAGACATGTCTAAAAGACATGAGATATTACACGTCTTACTATGAATTGTATCTATGATCACTTAAAAAATAAGAATAATTTTAAAAGTATTCCACTCTTTTTTCGATGATGACCGTTATCTGCCACTTGGTATTTTTAATGTCCTGATTATACAGACAGTGTGTTTTATTCCGCTGTGATCAGGTTTGTTTTGGTGGGGCAACAATAATAAAAAACAACAAGCTTAAAACCCTAATAACTCAGTACCTGGGGGAGTAAAATTTAAAATTAAAACACCATTCTCCATGGATTAATATTTTGAATGAAATAAGCCAAATAGTTATGCAGCTTTAATTAATTTGATATCATCAGAATAAATTGATTTATACCAGATGGGATCACTTGGTTCATCCCATGCTACTTTACTTACGCCGAAGTGATTACATTTGATCATAATTATCAACTATAACTAATACATTATTTTAGAATAACACAACGAGAATTAGTTATTGTGAGCCACTCACTTTTCGTCAGATTCGGTAATTTCAAAAACGAAGTCATCGAACAATCAAAAACTATCTAAGCAAAATATTTCACTGCTCTCACCACCTATACAAATAGGTCACAATACTGTAGGAAGAGCATCTCAAAAGAGATACTCTGACCGCATTAGTACAGCATTGGCCCAATGTTACTAGCCAGACCACAACGGTGGGCAGTGACCAGCAACTTGCAGACCTGGGTTCGAGACCATTAAGCTAAACTGTTCTGCTTCAATTCAAGTCAAGTCTTTGACCTTTGTATTATCTTGATTGAGGATTCCATTTTTTCTGGAAGGTTATTTCTTAAAGACAAGCAATGAAAATTAACTTCAGTACATGGCATAATCAAAAGATCTTTCCCCTTCACAGATTCACACAAAAATGAACAGAGAACTGAAAACGATTTTATTTTAAGTAATTATATATTCTGTGTAACTCACACAGTCTTAATTGGCTAATTATTCAATTAATTAACTATTTAATTACTCTGTTCGTGTAGGCCGGCTAGTGGTTCAATATGGTCAAAGTTGTGAGGGCTTAACTTATGCAGTTACAATAACACGATTTGATTGCATTGTCCTGCGACGTTTAATTAAGGGTAGGTTGACTTAAATTACTTGTACTTGAATAGATAAAGAAATGTATGCCAACCTAACTCAAATTGAAAATAAGCGTGTTCGTTTGGGCTGTTGAAACCAAACCATTTTCAGTGACAAAGAGGCATTTTTCTGAACAGCGTGTCACCCAATAATATATGCATTGTTTTGCCTATTTTATCGAGCTGCCACGATCAAATTGAATTAGGCCCAGTTAGCTTTTCACAACCCTGTTCAAATAGTACAACTGGGCTCAAAATGGGAAAAGCTGTGATGGCTTGATTTATGCAGTTACAATAGCACTATCATATTGCTATGGCACAAGACGTTTAATCAAAGGTACGTTGACTTAATCTAATTTGATTTATATGGATGAATAAATTGTATCCAGTCTAATTCAAATTGTACAATATCTTTGGCAGCTCAAACTATAAAACGGCAGAAAAAACTAATCCTTCAAGCCCTTTGAACCAAAAAAAATTGGATCCAGCGTAATTCGACTGGGTAGCATGTGCTGGGTCAATATACATTGTTGCGTTGCCGTAACTAAAATTGCAATATTTGTTATGATAGCTCATTCGCTTTTTGCTGTGCCAGCTCATTGAGCCTTGGTACCTCAAATATATTGTGCTAGTATCTATACTTCGGTGCTTAAAATAATAATTTATGACGGCTTTTATGCTTAATACTGAACCAATAGATGTGCACTTGTAATGTTTTTATTTCAACTCCCCCTTTGTTTTTTAGTGAATGATTAGGTTAACAGTAACAGAAGAAAATTAGACCCCGAAGAACGAAACATTTGCATCAACCTGTTTATTGTCAACTTTTTGACCATGTAGTATTTTTTTGCATTATAATGAAAGCAGCAAAAGGAACGTAATTCTACTGCTAGAAATAAATTAAGAATAAAATGTTTGTCAAATGTAAAGTAGTTATCATGTACACAGGGAGGAAAATAAGAATATTTTTATTGTTATTACTATTTTCATTTGTCCATGGACATAAAATCGATTTACTTTAAGATCTACTTTACTTTATTTTTTTCCTACATATCAGTACCAGCATAGAACTATAGGCCTATATTTAGTTGTATGATGCCAACTATATTTTAGAAGGGAAAAAAATGTAGGCCTATACATATATAAATGTGGTTGTGTTGACTATCAAAGTGAAAAATACATAGTATTTTTATGTGATCCTCATGAATCTTGTTGCTAAAGGCATGTTTTAATGAACTTTTAACAGTATCTGTATTACTTTGACTGTCAAGTAAGTTTAAGCCTAGTTACCAATAAAAACTTTTAATAATTTATTCAGCTACATAACACACTAATAGCAATCACAAAACAAGTGGAGATAAAATAGGCCTATTATATAAAATCTTGAGTCAAATCGTCGTCCTTTGTAGAATCATATTTTATTATATCTTGACGGCCATCTTGGATTTTCTTTTTCTGCGGGTGTGTCATGTTTTTTTGCTCAGGTGCAGAGGGGAACTCATTCATTCATTATATAATACTCCTTTGTCCCTTCCTACTCAAGTTTTACCTCCGGGGCTTAACGCAAGCGCTAAGGGAAGATTTTATTCGCATTGTAGTCCACCACCGATTGGTCCAAATTATGTGACACGCTCGAATTATTTAATTGGTGCGCACCAAATAATGTTAAATAAATGACATAATCAGATAATGGGAAGGATATCCCTACAGTCTGTGGTTGTTGTCGCTCCTCCTCTGTATCTCTCATTTCCCTTTCTCCTTCAGCAGTGTCGTCTGTTCTGTTTTATAATGATTGAGAGAGCTGGTGCGAGTGTATATTCCATGTTGCTGAAAATTAATCCTTTGCAACGCTGACATATTTTTGATAAACCATAGAGACCAAAGGGTTTTTTCAATTTGAAATCATCATAAATGTCTCAGTTTGCTCTTTCCGCTTTATTTGAATACCTATGTTATGGGTCTACGGCCATTATAATTTTTTAATTATTTCAGGGCGGGGATCGACTTTAGACGTCACAATTATTCTGACGTTTAAAGTCAATCCCCGCGCTGAAAGGTTGAATTATTGAAACATATACAAAATAATAATATTGATATAATACGATGTTAATCCTGGGATTCGTGGGTGTAGCCTCTTAGTGATATGGGATTATCTCTGATATGGGTCTGACTTACGGTAATATGTTTCGACAATGAGGTATTTTCAAGAAATAGAAGATTGATATCGAAATTCACTATTTTATTCCCGCCATTAACAATATTCCCAAAGGTTTAATATTTTCTACAATCCAAGAACGTCATGAGCCACCCGAAACACACCAGGAACATTTTGGTTGAAGTCAAACAGCATGACGACGCAGCAGTGGCAGCAAAGGAACCGGTGGATTATTTGTTGGATTCTCGAAAACAACAATAATAATTGTCGGAAATTTCGACTCTACTAAAAGCACATCCTGCATATTCGACAATCTTCGGGATCTATCGGAAATTTGTGCTGATCACTTAGTATTCCCCAGAAAGCTGATCTGGCCAACTGGACTGGGAAATCTAGAAGCTGTTTGTTGATGTTGACCTCATTAGCTGCAAACGAAGGCCATGTTTATTGATACAGACATTGATTGAATATTTTTATCATCAACAGTGATGGTATCCCAGTAGAATCTCCGTAGCGTCTACATGCTTTGTAGCGTCATGATAATTATTATTCTCAGATATAGTTTTGACCATGTCCATTATGTGACACACTTACATGCCAAATCATGTATTTATTTACATTTTTCTGTCGCATGCCCTGGTTTGTCTGACATGCATAGTGTGATGGTGTCCATGATAATCATGATGATAAAGTATATTGTAACGTATATAAATTATTATACATCACGATTACCATATTGAGCTGTGCTATGGACAGTTGAAGATCCGGACACTTCACTTCTGATGGAACAACAGACATATTATTTGTACAGCTATTGGGAGAGGATGCCCCCAATAAACACATATTATGGCGATGCATGTAACATTGTGTAAAGGAGGATTATTCTTCAGAAGAATTGTATTTTTTCCATCATGATTATTTACGTTTGTCTTTTAGTTTATTATCACTTGCACTCGAGCACTTTTTATCAAAAGAGTTTTATCGTGATTTTAACATGTATTTATTATAGAGTAAGTTTATTGTAATATAAACAGATGATAACATGACTTGTGTACAACATGAGTGTTGATCTTGATATTATAATCACATAAATGCACGTACATAAAAGCCCAGGCAAACATACTATCACGCACGTCCATTGCACAAAAAATGAAGAATTTTGGTCAGTGCGCTGTGATCCGCTGGGCGTGCGTCAGAATTCGTTGATAATTTGACGAGAACGCCGTATGAACGTTATTCATTTATTGTGTGCGTCAACCTCTGTGCACATTTTCTGCATGTCCGGATTGTGAAAAACGTCGCAAGCTGGTTGCGAATGCACAGCGTGTTCTTAACGCAAAGGGCGAATGAGCAGCTCTTTGCTAACGCGTTGGACGCATACAGTGCGCATTAAACCCTAGGATGGTAATGTCGACGATTATAGTAAATTTTATCAGTTTGGTTTGTACATATGTAACCATTTTTTAAAAAAAAGATGTGAGCTGAATTTATGAAAACACAATATGTTTGTATGTAATTTCGACAAATTGATAACAAATTTCGCTCTTAAAGCTGTGTATCGTGTGAAACACAACCTCAAATAATTTAAAATAAAATTTCGTTCTTCAGAGCTCAAAGGGTTAAGCTGCAGAAATAACATAGTCACAGCGTGTTGCTCGAGCGCTGGACGAGCTGCGGGCGAGTGCCCAACGTTTGCTTCGAGCGCCCATGCAGCGCAGGGCAAGTGTGTTGCCCGCGACTGGCCGGCGTCCTCAACGGGCAGCATGTGATACATAGCAAACGTATTTGACGTTGATAAAACGTTGTTCTAGCGCGCCTTACATGTTTTTGGCGATCTTCTGGCGTGTACATTTATGCGTTCATATGCGTTCAATATTTTAAACACATCCAACTTCCTTTGACGATTACACTGCGCACAAAAATATGCGTAGCGTTAGTGCAGCGCCCTCCACGAACCAGTAACGAATGCTGACGCACGACCGACGCACGACAGACGCTCTGGCAAAAAAAATCAATTTTCAGTGCGTGGGTCGTGCGTCGACTATGTGTGACTGAAACTTACGGTCAGAAGAGAACTCAAAAATGCCGGCATTGAGCGCGCATGTAGCGCCCATCCAACGTGTTTCTAACGCATGGCCAGCGAACATATAACGTATATGGGACGTGCTAAATGCTTTCTGACTTATTCGTGCCTCGCGCTGGCGATGCGCGATGTATTCGCTAACTCTGTCGCCCTGCAAACGCGCAACGCGGTAGCGAAACGCTGTGTATTCGTTGATTTATACACCTGATTCATGTATGACACGCTGTATATTCGTCTTAAACTCACTGGCTCTTCTCATATCCTGACAAAATTCATGGACGCACAACGACGCACTGCTCAAATTTTTCTCACTCAAGGCGTGGGCTGTGCGTCGTGTATGTGTGACTGGGGTATAAGTTATAATGACAGATGGTATTGTCCCCAAGCAGTCAAAGTGTCACTCACTTGAGTAGCACATACGACCCTCTAGCTGCTAGGGGTCGATAAACAACATAGAAGTTAATTTTATATCAGCATTCCACCCGGACCACTGCCGCCAAATTTTAAGTAAGAAATCCAGTAAAATATATGGAACAGTAGAAACAGCAGGGGGAACACAATCCTGGAGACCCTGTCAATTTTACTGACACTGTTGATCCCTATGTATCTGCTAGTCCTGATCTTCATGTCCTTATAGGAAGAGCTCCCTCTTATGCAGTGCCAGAATTTGCTGCAGAAGCTCTCTTTTTTGCCGTAGCGTCCACATGCTTTGTAGCGTCATGATAGTTATTATTCTCAGATATAGTTTTGACCATGTCCATTATGTGACACACTTACATGTCAAATCATGTATTTATTTACATTTTTCTGTCGCATGCCCTGGTTTGTCTGGCATGGAAATCGGCGTGATGGAATTCTGAAGGGTTTGTAGCATGCATAGTGTGATGGTGTCCATGATAATCATGATAATAAAGTATATCGTAACGTATATAAACTATTATACATCACGATTGCCATATTGAGCTGTGCTATGTATGTGGACAGTTGAAGATCCGGACACTTCACTTCTGATGGAACAACAGACATATAATTTGTACAGCTATTGGGAGAGGATGCCCCCAATAAACACATATTATGGCCATGCATGTAACATTGTGTAAAGGATGATTATTCTTCAGAAGATATTGTATTTTTTTCATCATGATTATTTACGTTTGTGTTTTAGTTTATTATCGCTTGCACTCGAGCACTTTTTTTATAACAAAAGAGTTTTATCATGTATTTATTATAGAGTAAGTTTATTGTAATATAAGCAGATAATAACATGACTTGTGTACAACATGAGTGTTGAAAAAATGAAGAGTTTTGGTCAGTGCGCTGTGATTCGCTGGGCGTGCGTCAGAATTCGTTGATAATTTGACGAGAACGCCGTATGAACGGTATTTATTTATTGTGTGCGTCAACCTCTGCGCACATTTTCTGCATGTCCGGATTGTGAAAAACGTCGCAAGCTGGTTGCGAATGCACAGCGTGTTCTTAACGCAAAGGGCGAATAAGCAGCTCTTTGCTAACGCGTTGGACGCATACAGTGCGCATTAAGCCCTAGGATGGTAATGTCGACGATTATAGTAAATTTTATCAGTTTGGTTTGTACATATGTAACCACGGCGTCCTCAACGGGCAGCAATGTGATACATAGCAAACGTATTTGACGTTGATAAAACGTTGTTCTAGCGCGCCTTACGTGTTTTTGGCGATCTTCGGCGTGTACATGTATGCGTTCATATGCGTTCAATATTTTAAACACACCCAACTTTCTTTGACGATTACACTGCGCACAAAAATATGCGTAGCGTTAGTGCAGCGCCCTCCACGAACCAGTAACGAATGCTGACGCACGACCGACGCACGACAGACGCTCTGGCAAAAATAATCAATTTTCAGTGCGGGGGTCGTGCGTCGACTATGTGTGACTGAAACTCACGGTCAGAAGAAAACTCAAAAATGCCGGCACTGAGCGCGCATGTAGCGCCCATCCAACGTGTTTCTAACGCATGGCCAGCGAACATATAACGTATATGGGGCGTGCTAAATGCTTTCTGACTTATTCGTGCCTCGCGCTGGCGATGCGCGATGTATTCGTTAACTCTGTTGCCCTGCATACGCGCAACGCGGTAGCGAAACGCTGTGTATTCGTTGATTTATACACCTGATTCATGTATGACACGCTGTATATTCGTCTTAAACTCACTGGCTCTTCTCATATCCTGACAAAATTCATGGACGCACAACGACGCACTGCTCTAATTTTTCTCACTCGAGGCGTGGGCTGTGCGTCGTGTATGTGTGACTGGGGTATAAGCTATAATGACAGATGATATTGTCCCCAAGCAGTCAAAGTGTCACTCACTTGAGTAACACATACGACCCTCTAGCTGCTAGGGGTTGATAAACAACATAGAAGTTAATTTTATATCAGCATTCCACCCGGACCACTGCCGCCAAATTTTAAGTAAGAAATCCAGTAAAATATATGGAACAGAAGAAACAGCATGGGGAACACAATCCTGGATACCCTGTCAATTTTACTGACACTGTTGATCCCTATGTATCTGCTAGTCCTGATCTTCATGTCCTTATAGGAAGAGCTCCCTCTTATGCAGTGCCAGAATTTGCTGCAGAAGCTCTCTTTTTTGCCGATAGTTGCACTCTGGTAGTGCAGGGTGACGCTGGTGTCCCCGTTGGGCCTTCCAGTCACTGTGGTGTCCACGGCAGAGCTGGCATGCCTGTTCACGTAACACGTCGTCTGATCTCCCTGCAATACAGAGATGCACTTATTAAACTTTTTTTCGCTAAGTTTTCGAATTTAAATTTTCACCCACTTGAAGTTGTGTCTCGCTACCGCGACCCACAACTTCAAGTGGGTGAAAATTACTCACACTTGTTTAATTTGAGACCAAACATTCGAAAATCTTGATGTTTAAACACATATTTCGTTCCCAATAACAACGATTTAATCACCTAATACAAAGGATTATTGTTGTGCTTAGCGCAGGGTTAAGACAGATCCTTAAATTGATTAGTTAAAATAACTATTAGGTAAATTGTTACTACTTTCGCTGACTGAATGAATGTATGTACTCCGAAGCAGGTGGCAAAGCAATTGAAGAAAAACAACGTAAGTTATCAGTTTATATAATGTTGAAATTGATTTTTTTCTTTGTGTTTGTTTTCGTGTATTGTGAGTCTTCCTAATTCAGTTTTAGCTTTATCTAAAAATTATGGAACATACATGTAGGTTTAATTAGCCACATATAACATACATCTAAGGTTGTTGTCTCTATCGTTGCATTACGTTGTTCTTCCTCCTGGTCCTCATCGTATTCACTCTTACAGTAATCTGGCATGGGTTCTCCACTGTCAAACTTGGTGAAGAAATGAACTCCAGCAAACTGTGTGACTGTGGCCACCACAAAAACAAAACACGTGGCCACAAAATAGTCCAGAGCCGTGGAATATGACACTTTAGGTAAATCTCTTTTATTGTCTATTCCTAGAAACGTCATTGTTAGCACAGTCGTAATGCCTGCAAATAATTAAAAAAAAACATTCATATTATGACCCTATTGTCGTCAAATAGACATAACAATCGTAGGTCTCTACGTTAGTTCTAACTTTTGGTATCATTATCAATACCAAAAAAGTTGTCCAAAAATATTTATGTCCTAACATTAATTATTACCTAATAAATAAATGATCTAAGCTTATAGCAAACAATGTGGCATCACTCTTTGAAAACACTGGTCGTTTTGTAAAGAGTACTGATATTTTGAACGTTCACAAACAACATATACCTGGATACTTTTGTCATTGAAAATACAACGTATTTGGCGTAAGCTCAACAAAACAAAGCCAATTGAGGTTCGAATTGGGATATTTGAGCCTTATAGAGAGGGGATGAAAGAACAGAGGGATCAAGTAAATCTGGTAGGACTCAACTTGTACAAGAGGGTCTTAACTTAGCGCGTTGCCTGACCAAATACGTCGTGTCTCACAATGTATCATTAACAGTGAAAAAAATAAAATTGCAATTAAAGAATTGTCATTCACAGCATTGATAGATTTAACCTGCACGGCGCACATGACATGATCTATGGCATGGCATGGTACATAGACGTTTACGCCCTGCTAATTCCGCCGTGCAAAATCAAAAAGCAGTATCTTCTCACTTTACAACTAGATACTGCCCTTTGACTTTTTAGAGCAGAATTAATGTCTTGTTGGACTTAAATATAATCCCACAGCCTTGTCAGAACATATAATAATGCTCTTTATGTTGATAATAATACGCCTTCTTGGATATGAAAGGGTGTCCTCTACAAAGTGGCAGATACACCCTTTCATATCCAAGGTGACAAATAATAGTGGGTACAAGGACATGAATTCGAAAGCGTTATTACAGTACACACGGTTAATCTGGCAATCAGGTGCTCCGGGTGGACACCGCGATTACCCGCCTCAATTTTAAAATGCATGAGAAATGCATCTTCCCGACAGCAAGGCTCGCTGTTCCCGAGGTCGCAGACCTGCGACCTCGGGAGCGGCGAGCCTTGCTGTCGGGAAGATGGGAAATGACTCACCCAGAGCAATCCTGTCTGAGGTGGCCTCCCTGTTGATCCAGAATCCCACCCAGGAGATGATCACCAGCAGGCTGCACGGCACGTAGATGTTGATCAGGAAATAGCCCATGTGACGACGTAGTGTAAACTCTGCCATCAGCATGGAAAACTCACCTGTGCGATTAAGATAATCATGCATGGGTTAAGTTGACTGTTTCAGCGCGGGGAAAGTCTTTAGACGTCAGAATCTGACGTCTGTATAGCCGTCAGATCCTGACGTCTAAAGACGGTCCCCCACTGAAAACATTGATAATGGCTACTTTTAGCTTTTGTCCATTTTCAGAAACTGGGAAAATAAGGATCAAAATCGGAATGAATTCTTCAGGTCCTACTTATATTTTGAGCCCCTTTTCTATTGTGGCATTTTGTTTTATCGTGACGGAGATATTAGTTTTTTGTCTTTTTTTCTTTTCTTTTTTCAGTAACTGCTTGCTTTGAAAATAAGAATTCACCCGGTTGCCGCTGTTTGCACTACATTGTGCATGATGCAGAACTGGAAACAGGACGTTGTGTCTACGTTTACTTAAATCAATGTTGTGTTCGTTGATTCAACGCTGATTCAACTTGGATATTACATAATCTAATAATTCACTGCAAGATGTTGAATGATCTGCATTCGAATTAGCCTAACTGCTAAATTATTAATAAGGCGAAATATCGAAAAATGCGTTATCGTAAAATACAAGAAAAAATACACAATTAGACGTGCTCCTGTTTTTTAAATGATAACATTGCAACCACTAACTAGATTAATGTTCATCGCCCATTATATTACCAAGGACGTATTTATTTTGCTCTCCTTGGCTGAAATATTCTTTCTGGATGGTATACATGTAACAAACGCTTGAAAACAAGTATGATATTCAACTGGAAAATAAGCTCAATCTGACTTCCTAATTTGTAGAACAACAGTTAGTTAGTTAGTTAGTTAGTTAGTTAGTTAGTTAGTTAGTTAGTTAGTTAGTTAGTTAGTTAGTTAGTTAGTTAGTTAGTTAGTTAGTTAGTTAGTTAGTTAGTTAGTTAGTTAGTTAGTTAGTTAGTTAGTTAGTTAGTTAGTTAGTTAGTTAGTTAGTTAGTTAGTTAGTTAGTTAGTTAGTTAGTTAGTTAGTTAGTTAGTTAGTTAGTTAGTTAGTTAGTTAGTTAGTTAGTTAGTTAGTTAGTTAGTTAGTTAGTTAGTTAGTTAGTTAGTTAGTTAGTTAGTTAGTTAGTTAGTTAGTTAGTTAGTTAGTTAGTTAGTTAGTTAGTTAGTTAGTTAGTTAGTTAGTTAGCTAGTTAGTTACCTCTGCTTGGTTGATGTATCGTCTTATTTCCGGCCGGGAAGCCAATCAAATCAAACTGGGAAAGCCGCATGTCCGGTGCCATTTTGATAGAGCTGGAAGCGCCGTATGTCCACGAGTAACTGACGTCTTCGATGGCATATCCATCTGCATTGATGAAATATTTATGAAATAATTCAAGAATCAAAAAAATTATTATTATTATCTGACATTTCCATTCATTTCACTTCGAATAAAGATGTGTTATCAGGTTCTTTATCATTTAAATGTTGTATATTTGTATATTATTTTACAGTAGTTATAGGTTGTTTATAATAACTGTTGAAAAATGAATACCACCCTACATGTACATGTAATTAAAGCGAGAGCTGTGTGCTGGATTATGCAGAATGATATAAAGATAAATTTTACTCATTAATTAAAAACAGATTCTAAATCAAATGTAGGTTATTATGATTATATATATTACTAAATGACAAAGGGCTAATAAACTCACGGCTTCCAAATTGAAGTGGGCATGTCTGTGTGTCCATAGGAAAGTTTTCCAGGTGCATAGGACAGCTGGCTTTTATGGTAAGTCTACATAAAATAAGAATAAACAAGTAGACCTCTATCATTATATGTGTTTATCTTGATACAATGAGATAATTTTTGTGATACTCTATAAAATGTCACCGGACCAACTTGTGTGATATTTTATGAATTGAAACTAGTGTAACATAAAATAAAAAATCGGGCGTGGTCTACCCTTTTCGCAATTATTGTCGTTTCTTAAAAAACACTTCATAATGTCATTGAATGTTGATTTATGTCTTCACTCAGCAATATAGACACACATTTTTTCACAAATTTAACAGCAGCTATACATAATTATAATGTCCACCCACTTGAATTTCTGGGTCGCGGGAGCGAGACACAAATTCTAGTGGTTTGTGGATGATCAGCAGATAGCACAAACATAAATAGTGTCCAGCCTACGGGTCACAGCCACCGTAAACGCGGCTGACCGATACTATTCCTGCATCTGACAATATTTACTGGACACGTAAATAAAGTTTACTTCTGTATCCAAGCGGCCAGGCCAGAAGTCTAAACACATGTACAATATCCTTGACTATAGAGGAATCATCCAATTTATTATGGCTTGGTTTGAAAAGATTGGGTGCATGAATGAAGTCTCAGCAGTGGTAACCTTGAGTAAATCTGACTTTACTGAATTATAATTATTAGGATTATTGGGTCACAATTCCAATCCAGCTGCCGTTCGATGACTGGTCGACGTATTTTTTCACACATCGGGCCGTCCGCCGGCCGATGATCGCACTGTCATCGGGACATCTTGGAGCGTCGAGCAGCGACCGGACACATTGTACATGCTTTAATTCTGACGTAAAATTATACCAGGTGTCGGACGGCCATACCGTGGTGATCATCGGACGGACGCCACCCAATTAATAATCCGATTCTCCACCGGAAACTTTGGCCGGTTGCAGGTGGACCGGCGCCCTTTTCACTGTCACTCATCGGACGGCGCCCTATCCGACGTGTACAATGAATGTAGATCTGAAAATATTTTTTTCAAAATGAAAACGATTTAACATAAATTTCTAAACTATAACCGCGGCGAGTGCACATATCATTATACAGGCGCAGCAATATATACTTTGGAAACATAGGCCTATAGATTTACTATTTAAAGTATCTCACCTCATTGAGTAGAGGATCCTGCCATTGGTGTTAATACGTAGTAGTTTGTTAGGTGATGTCACAGTGTGGAGATAGGATCTCTGTCCATTAAAGAAGTGAGTGTCTGGTTTCCACAGCCGATCCAGAATGTTAACACTCACCTGGGGAATACAACATGGATTTATTTATTAGGCTTTATATACACAAATATAATACAATAATAGGAACAAAAATGCAATTGCAATTTATACAATTATAATGTACGTTACATGTACAAAGGCCTATAGATACTCATAACAAATATGAAAAATATACTTTCTATATAATTGTATTAAATAATTCGACTTCTCACATGTTTGATATAATCAAATAATTCAATTTGATACACAAAGAAACAACATTTATGTTGAGGATTTAAGAGTAGTGTACCTTGATTTGAACTCTTTTGATAAATTAACCCCTCTACCCGTTATCTTATTCAAGGTTCCCCTATTTCAATTTTCACCACTTGAAGTTGTGGGACACACTTTCGACTCATTATTTGTTTAATTTGAGATAATAAAAAATTGCCAATGTTGATGTTGAAACACATTTTATTCCACATAACACTGATATAATCTGCTAATCACATGGATTATAAATGATTCTGGTCGTGCTTAGCGCTTAAATGGTTAAAATATCCTGCTTTCATGATATATACTAACACTCAAATATGGTATATCAAATAAAATCTCAGAGGATTGTTAACTCTAACAATGCGTGCGGGGATCGACTTAAGACGTCAAAATCTGACGTCTTAAGTCGATCCTCGCATTGTAAGATTAAAAATCTTTATAATGGCCGTGGACTCATACCATAGGTATTCAAATGAAGAAATAGCTAATTAAGACGTTTATCGTGATTTCAAATTGAAAAATACCCTTTGCTCTCCATGGTTTATATGAAAATAATCCAGTGATGCAGATCACACAACGTATAGATCACCGCCTGCTATTTCAGGGTTGGCAATATTTACCGGACACGTAAATATTCGCGTCTGTATCTCAAGATACACGATGAAAAAGGACGTAGCAGAAGCGAAAGCATAGCAGAGTGCGACGGTGGAGATTTAGAGGTTGAAGTGGGAGTCGGTGTATTTTCATGGATGAATTTACTTGTGCTAAATAATAAAATGAACATTTTAGGACCCACAATATTTTGCATTGTCACTGTAAAAGTATTCCTTGAAATTATCCGAGCAATGATGATACGCCATGGCAGATTTGATGGAATTGTGACCAGAATATTATGTTTTTAACCCTTTATTTTTCATGTCTCCACCTGCACATTTGGTAGAATATATTTTTTATTTTTGAAATGTCAGTCGGGATGTGCCAAAAACGATATAAATCTGACTATTTTCCCAACAAACACGAAACATTTGTATAACATTTGCACAATGTTGGACCAACGTAGAAGACGTTGATTTGACTGTCGGAACTAAAAAGACTGATATCTGCCACTCCCTTGAGCGACAGATATGACGTCAAATTTATGGCATGCTACACTACGCTGGTCACAATCAAAACTGACATGGAACTGTAATCGTGAAACTGTGCTAATATAATCATGATATTGCAACATAAATACTAATCAACATGGGATATTCGCATAGTGAACACAATTAATTGCTAATTAACTTTTCTGCTTTGGCTTACACTGGTCTCAGATGTTGGGGAAATCATATTCACGTACATGCATTATAGATGCTAGTGCAATAATTATAATCCCTACATGCTGAATTTCATTAACAATCTTTAAATATTGCTTGTCACGAAATATTAAAATAATTTTTAATATTTTGTTAAGTCTTATCATTATTTTCTTTGGATCTAAAACTGTTTTGAAACCTACCTGCAAAGTTTGCAGGCCACTGATGTTGAATTCCAGTCTGCTGTCCACCCATCCCTGCCTGAAGTAACAGTCCATCTGGTATGTCTGCCATGGAAAGTAGGTAGTTAATGGTGTACATACAATGTTTTGAGATATTCGAGAAAACTATAAGAGATCTCACACTATCGAATCTATCTCATTGAATGTTTACACAACTTGAAAGACACATCGCAAATTTAGCAGACACAAAATTTTGTGTCTGCTAAATTCACGATGTGTTATACATGATTGTGTAACATCGGATACACTTTTCCTGAGATAAATGATCAAAGCAAAGTGCAGTTCTGCCATTCCCAGTAAATATAAAAACATTTGTATAACATTTTGTACGTTTTCTTAAGCGTGTCCATTCACTCTTAATCGCCTTATTAATAAAAATGGGAGTATAATTATGAGGAGCAAAAACAATTGTAGTTTGAAATGCTAACTATGTGATCGAAATGACTATTTACTAACCATATCAGTCTCAGAAACAGGTCCCATGCTACGTATATTGAGATTCACATCAACTAGCGTTGGCTTTTCTGAAAAAAAGTGTTTTTTATTCATAATACATTCATAATTCATAATACATGTTTATAAATTACAAATAATGGATGGGGGTGGTAATTTAGAAAAGGGTGAATAACATGTTTCTACACCATTCATGTACCGTATACAAAGTTAGAATGGTATTAAGTTTCAACGCATTTTAATCAACATGTTGCGTCATCTAGTTATGTAACTAAATTTTAATCAATCTAATACATTTGCTTTGCAATAAAAGTGTTTCATACTGCTTTTAACCGAGCAATAAAGTATAATACTCATGATCAATAATAATATAAATCAGCTATTGTATTTAATGGCATTTGTAGGCTTATGAATCGATTTTTCATTAGTAAATTAGATTTAAAACAATCTAAAATTTAATGTCAGAATAACGTTTATTTGAGATATGTTAGTTGGTATGGAACTCGCAACTATAGGCATACATGAACAAGGTGTAAACAGCTAGACGTCATGTCAGTATCGTCCAATTAGGCTACTAACGAAAAGATTATTGAAAACATAGCGTGAACGAAACTAAAGCTCGCAGCTGTAACCATGGTAACATTTGTCCCGGGAAGCCATTGACATAATTATTAGCCTGATCCAATGCAGATGTGCGTGTGCATGTTTCTTTTTACGATTTCGTTGATGTTGGCATCCAAGTGATCGATGACAACAGAGAATGAAGGCCAGCTGGCAAATCCGTCCTGGTGTCACTGAATCAAATGGGAAAAACAGAATGGTTGTGAAGTTCTGGGCCCGTATTCTCGTACAAGTTACGATATAGCGTAGTCTTTTGATTGGTCGAGATGGTCATCTCGACCAATCAGAAGTCTACGATTATATCCAACTTGTACAAGAATACGGGCTGAATCCCCAGACGTACACCTCATTCACAGGAAGCATTTTCTCAGTAAAAACACTATATGCTGGTTTCGATGTTGGGCCAATGTCGTAGACAGTGGAAAACTTTAAATCAACATTGAGTTGATGTCCTGAGTAGGCTTATACTTCAGTCACAGTACGAGCTCGATGAACACGAGACGCGTTGACCAAATGTTGATTTAAAGTTCGACCATCGTCGTAGACGGTGGGCCATCAATAAATCAACATTGCCGATAGTCAACATAACTACTCGGGTGTTCCAATGCATTTGCATTCACTTCCTATTAATGCTGAAGTAATTAATATACTAGTTTAATAATAATTGACAGTTTGATATTTCAAATGAGCTGTCACTTTTATGAGTTGGGCGGGGACTTAGGGTAGTGGTTGGCACCGAGTTCGGGGTACGTTTCCCAGTCTCGGCGGTTTGAAAGAAACAAATATGTTTCCTCCCCATCCACTCGTAAAATTCAGTATTGTGGGGACCGAGAGGTAGCGTGCTCGACCTCAGACCTCCGGAGTTTGAATTTCGAATCATGTGTCTGGAGGACAGTGTCATCTCACCATCCTCAGGAGGTTCTCTTGGTCCGATTTAGCCTGCATATGCACAGAAGTAGCCTAAAGCCCGATTCATTTCATTTACTTTTATGCGTTGTGTCGTTGTCTACGAAGTTTCTTTTTATATAACACGTACATCACGGGGACAGTTGAATGGTTGGCCATTTTCTTTCCCTTGTATAAATAGCGGACGTTCACTAGTAATGTTGATCTCGTCATGTGACATAATGAGCCACCCTCTAGGCCTACTCGCCAGGGGTAGGCTATACTCCCATGCGTGCATGTTGCTCATAAAACTAATAACCCGGCCCCCACACCTGAGGCAGAGGGTTGAACAGAACGTGAATATGATGACGGATTGAAACGTTTTAGGAGATGGCTGAATATGAGAGAGGGGGCCAGGGGAGAGCGTGAGAACGTGAGAATGCGGAGCATGCCCCGTCTTTATGTCTGCTCGTTACCGATGACAAGTCCCTTGTTGCGATGCAGCAATCAGACTCAGAGGCCACACCAGAGTACCAGAGCAATCCCAGCACACACAAAACATTTGTAAACATTTGTACAATGTCGGACCAACGTCGAAGACGTTAAGCCGACGTTGTACAAATGTTATACAAATATTTTCTATTTGCTGGGATAGCACTGATGACTTTCCAGCAAACACCAGCCGTTGACTCGATGCTGTTTTAATGTTGGACCAGCGCCGGAGAAGGGATCCAGCATTTAAACAGTATTGCGTAAATGATTCCATCACCTCGCGTGGAAGGATGGGAAGAACACTTCCTTTTCCAAATTGATCCGCTTACGATAACCTACGTGTCGGACCCGCCCCAAGAACATTATGAGATCTGTTCACATGTCACTGAAATATCAGCAGCTTTTATACTGATCAGTATTATGTGTCAAGACCATTCTGACCTCGGAGATTATGCGGGGGTCTACCTGAGCGACGTCTATGTGTGGAGAATGTGTCAAGACCTTTCTTGGGTGAGTCTGGCTGATATATAGGAAAGGATCGATCCCCCAATAATATTAAAACGGTCAATTTTACAAGCACATGCATATAATCAGAACCCACTTCCAAAATCTGGTCTCAGCCTGTTATCATAGTTCTCCATCAGTTGGTTTAGCAGCATGCTGGCGTTGTCGACCACTTCCATCCTTGAGTTGGTTGGCATCTTGTCTTTTGCTGGCTGGGCTTTCACCCAGGACACGTGGCGCCCTGCGTTCTTCTTTGTCTTAGAAATGTCACACGTCACACACATAAACAGACCCACATATCTACAGAAAGAAAACGACACTTTACAAAGACACTCTGTGAGCTGTATCAAGCATCAAAGTAATGTTAATAGGAATATACCTAATATTAATGCCGTGATAAAAGCGTCTAATAGAACCAAAAAAAGGGTTTCATTGCCAGTCATAGAATGCTATTCTGAACGATTATGCCTAGGTCACAAATCTATTTCCGCCGCCATCCGATGATCGGCCGACATACTTTTTTGATCATCGGGCCAGCGACCAACCACTGATCGCTCGGACATTGGGGTATTTTGGACAATCGGGGGATAGCCGGACCAATTTAAATCTCACATAAATTTTTACACGACGTTGGGTCTGGACCTGTTATATTATTTTTCAGTTGGCGCGCAAGTCATCTCGTGGAGTCCGCCCAGTGCCCAGCCAATCCCCACCAGATGGTCGTCGGTACGATTCACTTAAATCCTCCGGCAGCTTTGCATTACTCGGAAGATACCCGATGCTCCACCCATTGGCCAAGAAAACCCCGAAATGTCCGATTGCCGGCCAATCGTCCGCAATTGCCCTGCCGGCGCAGTTTGTCAAATCTTCAGTGTTTCATCGAACGGCGATCGTCTCCGATTTGTACAGTCTAGAGATCGGACGCGTCGGTCGGCGGCTGGATGATTTGTGACCCAGGCGTGTATCATTCCATGACATGCATTAGCTGAAGATAAATAATAACACAAGGCTGTATAAATCTATTAGTTCTGTAGCGGGCAGAGGGTGTCATTTACTACTCATTAGACTGGCACTTACGCCTTATCCTGCTGATCACGACTATTGCCGTTTTTCATCTGTTTTATTAGTCGACCAAGTCACTGTTATTGGGCATGAAATGTGTGTTCAAACATCAAGATTTGCAAATAATTATGTGTGGGTAAATTAAACACTTCAAGTGAGGGGGGGGGGGATTAAATAAATTAACCGGATAAGGGTTAACCCTTACAGCGCTGGGATAGACTTTAGTCGTCAGAATCTAACGTCTTTAGACGTCAGATTCTGACGACTAAAATTTATCCCCGCTTTGTAATAGTGAAAATATTTCTAATGGCCGTAGACCCATAACATGGGTATTCAAATGAATCAGCAAGACCTAACTAAGACATTTAAGATGATTTCAAATTGAGAATAACCCTATGGCCTTAATGATTTTGATAAAAAATTCAGCGCTATAAGGGTTAAGACGCTATATGCCTGGGGTTGTTATGTATGTAATACATCATGATGCTCAATTCACCACCCTTTATAACTTTCAATCTGAAATAATCCCTATATTACACTATTAGGCATAAAAATAATTCATCATCCGCGTAATAAGAGAAATATGCCTATACGTCATCCATTATTGGACAGAAAAGCCGACACGAGGCATCTCCATATTAGTTGGCTGCAAGATGAATGTATGGTATTTAGTGCGGCCTGAGTGGAGAGGAAGACGAATAATGAGACATGAACTCGTCATGAGACGTCACGCAGTCACGAATATTTAACTCTGCGTGACTACGATAATATATGATCATAACAGTTCTATACTGCAAAGCCAACAGGCAGTATCTGCCCACTTGAAAAGTAATCAGTTACTGTTATTTGGTTTTGCACGACGGTATTGAAATGTCCATCTTCTAGATAAGCTGTTCATATTAGCAGGCTGAATAAGGCTCCCACATGCCGCAAAGACTCCCCGCGATTGCTTAAAACGCAACCGTCATGTCAGGCTTTAGAAAATCGTAGACAAGCTGGTACTACGACGGCAGCATGTCACACCAGAAATACTGTCACTGATTTGGCGTCGTTAGCGGAAGCAGCAGTCCTAGTGGTGACAGTGTAGGCCCCCTAGTGGGTGTTCCGTATGAGCAATATTGAGGCATTACAATCGCGTCGCAGGCCATGCCACACCGCAGCGACCATGTACGACGGCTAAGCCGACCACCACTAAAGACTGAACACATTCAGTCTTGACAACAGCTTTCGACGCGACGGAAATCGACAAAATCGTAGTTGTGGGAGTGGCCAAACCGCACCAATTGTTTAAGATTGCCGTCGCGTCTTAAGCAATCGGGGACCTTACTTGCGGTATGTGGGAGTCTTCAGACAGTTGCTCAACAGGACTAAAATAAATACAGCTAATTCTAGTGTTGATCGATCATAGATACGAATAATCGATTATTGCTCACAAATTAAATTACGGGACAAAAATTCACAGTTTATCAACAAATTGTGTGACAGAGTCTGGATCATATTGCTATTAAATGTAGCGCAATCAACTGTCCGACCAGGTGCCCGTTTTCTTAAAGCAATGGTTGCAGTGCAGGTATGACGGGTGTTTAAAACATACCTAACAAAAATATGTTGTTGTTTTAAATTCACACAAACATATACTTAAAGGGACCCCTTGGGGTGAGACATTTTCAATGTTGTCAATTTTGCAAATTTAATTTATATGAAGCTATATAACCTACTGATCTTAACTGAAAATACGAAAAAAGTCAAAAAACAATTTCAAAGCACTGAAAAAGAGTGAAATAGTTGTATTTCCAGGTCGCATATTGCCATGTAAACAAAACAAGTCAGCAATATTCAGCACTTTAGATCACATATTCCCACGTATCAGACGGTAAGATCAGAGCAGTAGCCGCTAATTGGTGTCTAATAGTCAGGACACGGGAGGACACACCTGCAGCACTGATTGTCTACCCAACACTGGGCCGAAGCCATCAGCATCTGGCCCAATGCTGTGAAAACATTCAATCGTCCTTCAGGTATACAAATAGTTTGTTTGGGTTACTTCTGGTTTCATAGAAATGTTGATTAAAAATATTTGTAAAAATATGAAAATTCTGAAAAAAATAAAAACATGATCCGTGGGATATACTAATTCAGTACGGAACTAAAAACGAAAATTGATGGCATCCCAAGGGGCTGCTTTAACCAGTGATGGGTACAGGGAGGGGGGGGGGGGACACCTACTTATTGCAACATTCTTTAAAAAGTCCCTAAATTGGCCCAAATATGTCAAACCAAGGCCACGGCGCCCTCCCTCCCCTTCTTCAGATCTGAATGGATTTTTCCCTGCTAACTAATGAGAATTTCACTCAACCAATTAACTGTGATCATCAGTTGGCTACACCGATATATTATAGCCAATCATTGATTATATATTGCAACCACTTCCCATCACTATTAATAGTCTACGTTCTCATTCGGGCTTGATGCTGGTTCAAGTGAGCAGTGACTGGTGAGAATTGCAGAGGAAAGCGCGGGAACTAAAATATGGCTGATGACATATAGGCCCCCTAATGAAAAGAGATAAGAAGGCAGGCAGAATTAATCAAATGGCTTTAAAGGAGTAGACCACTGTGTACGAGCAGCAGGACGCAACGGTACCCAGAAAGCCCCAGGCTGGTTATAGAGATGGAGGTAACTGGGGTACAGCCAAAACCAGAAACATACGTAGAGTGGTCTATAGCTTAAAAGGCGGCGGACTCCATAGTGGCACATACAATACTAGATATACAGAATCATAATGCAGTAACTATTTTCTTGAAATGTAAGAAGTCAATGTAAATTAACTTTGCACGACAAAATACACAAGAATAATTTTTCTTTGAGCCAAACGGTTTATTTGTCAATATTTTTTTCAGCCCGTAGTCTTAAACTGTTACCACAAAAGTGTGCTCTCATTTTGTTACTTACATGTGCACTGGGATGTTGGTTTCCCATTTCATTTTCGTGAAGTTACCTTTGCTATCCTGTCAAATAAAACAATAATTTTTATACATTGACAAAAATTGATGTCAAAATCGTAGTAAAAAGCAATTACCATGTTTACCCCAAAGTGAGTTATTTTTTAGCCATATAGACCTACCTGGGTGTGCATTATATGCCAGTCTTGTAATTGGCCAAGAAAGCCACCATCAGACCCAATTAAATGCCTAAGATTCCCAGCAAACACAAAACATTTGCATAACATTTGTATACCATTTGTACAACATTGGCCCAACGTCTTCGACGTTGGTCCAACATTGTTCAAATGGTATACAAATGCTTTGTGTTTACTGGGTCAGGGTCGGTATCTTTAAGAATCACTGCCCTGATATGTAAATACCCTCTAAGCAGCGTTCCATATTTTGCTGCACGTGACACCATATGCAAACCGCAGCTCTCCATAGAGCTCACAATTCAAATCGTAGAAAAAACATGATCGCGTTGACGACAAAGGGCGGACAGATGGACGGACAGACGCAGGGGGATATATGTGGCGACACTAGCTTAAAGCGTACGTTTTAAGTTATAGTCACACGAATATCAATCGGAATGTTCACAGTCGGACAACGCCCAGACTTCCCAGACCAGTTAATGACCCAACTTCTCCAGAGCTTTCAAAGGACTAATTCTAACACGATTATGTCCCTACATAATCTGATAATAATTATCAATGTGTAATCGGCCAATTCGGGACATATCAGATGTATCAACAATATGTAGGGCTCACCTATTCAGTAGCCTAAAGCTTCACATCGTGAGCAGATCCGAACATTCGGGACATTGATTGTGACATTATCTGGTCAGTGGTCATGCCTTTAGTGGGACCGCCAAGTGAAATAAAAAAAAGTCATCCTATGGCCGCTAGGGGGCACTTATATAGGTGTTTTATATCTTAAAATGCTCATTACAGATCATTCTTTATGTATGCCAAGTTTCATGCTTTTAACCCGAAGTGCAAGGTTTTTTGGCTTAACGGCCCCACTACTTGTTGAGCCAGTCGACTCAACCCGAGTGTCCCGATATGTCCCGTATTCGAGACAGTCTGGACTGTCCCGAATTTGAACTTTCTGCATGATATGTACTGTAGGCCTACATTTTGTGTATTTTATCTGAGGCCACATTATTGCCCCAGACAAAAAAACGGTTCAACACACATAATTATATATTTTCATATGGACACATATATCTCTTTAACCGACAAATCAGCCATTATGCTTTCTGTCAGATACGAAGGATTGCTCTAAATCGAATCTAAATCTAAATCCATCTTCTGTCTGAAAGCGTCGCAACAACTTCGTGTATGTAGAGAACGTATTATCTCAATATTTGCTTTGTTATTTATCGCTGGCATGATAGAGCTCTATGAGATGTGTGTGCTGAGTGTTGCGTGTTTGTAACATGGATAAACCTACAAGATTGTATTACATGTCCAACTGTTCAATAATTATGTGAAGTGAGTTTTTGCGTGGAATATACATGACTTTGTATAATACTTGCGGTGACAGAGATGGTGTGTGGGGGAAGACTATTATAATATGGATATTTTAGCTACTAATAAAATGAAATAACAAAAAGAATACAATACCCGTCATTCTGTTGATGCGACGTAATATATAAACCTGTAGCCTACAATCTCATAGGGGACAGATGATGCTTACAAGTAGAAAAGGCATATATCAGCAAAATTTGTTTGGAAAAGGACATCATTCTGTTAAATAGCAGCCTTTGGAAACACAAAAACCAATCATTCATTTAGATTATATTTATTATTATTGAGGACTTTCTTTTTTGTGCCCACGTCTGCATGAACACCCTATTTTCGACTCAAACACTCCCTCGAAAGTGTCTGAGATGTAAAGAATGAATAAGTCACGCTAAATGTGATCGCTGTAATAGAACAGTTTCGTATTTACAAAACATTGTCGTAAATATTTTTTAAAGTAGCCTATAGGCTACTAATGAACATGTATTCATGGGGAATTGGCAAAAATAATAAAACAAAACAAGTGATAACATATGGTGCTCGTAATTATTTACTGAATAAATAAGATATTTAACTTATAACAAGATATTTTAATTATAAGTTTTAAAATTGTCCCAAGATTCTGGGGAGGATGTGATGGGGTGGTGGTTGGCTGCACATAGGGCTCAAACCTGGTACCGAACCCACCAATGCCGTATAAATTGCATGTGGCTATCATTACCTCCATCACAACCAAGCTGAAACTGCGCGAAGAGTTGTTTATATTATATCTATAATTACCGGGACTGTTTAGAAATATAACATGCTATAGCTGTCATAATACTAAACAATTAAATACATTTGGAGAGATATAAATAGGCCAAGCCGCATATCAGGCCGTGGCTCCAGCTTGGATCCCAGTGATGTCTGTTTCTCAGAATACTGCCATGTGAAGCCAAAAAGCAGTAACTGCTGAGGTTACAAGTTAGCAGTTACCGCCTTTAGCTTTGCCTAGCACACTAATTCCATCAGCTGTTGCTGTCACTTTATGTCTCACATTCTTTCTGCTCTCTTGACATCTCTCTTGTAATTATTGTCTGCTGTCATGCAAAGACATACAGTAATAACTGATTTCTGGAAAAGTAAGAAGCTCCAAACCCCCCCCCCCCCGCCGTGTGTCTTTGCACCTATGTTGAACAAAATGGTTGATATTTCTGAAATTTCAGTTATATAATTTATATACATCCATATTATATTACATTGTATTATTGTATTGTATTGTATTGTATTGTATTGTATTGTATTGTATTGTATTGTATTGTATTGTATTGTATTGTATTGTATTGTATTGTATTGTATTGTATTGTATTGTATTGTATTGTATTGTATTGTATTGTATTGTATTGTATTGTATTGTATTGTATTGTATTGTATTGTATTGTATTGTATTGTATTGTATTGTATTGTATTGTATTGTATTGTATGTATTGTTGTACTGTACTGTACTGTACTGTACTGTACTGTACTGTACTGTACTGTACTGTACTGTACTGTACTGTACTGTACTGTACTGTACTGTACTGTACTGTACTGTACTGTACTGTACTGTACTGTACTGTACTGTACTGTACTGTACTGTACTGTACTGTACTGTACTGTACTGTACTGTACTGTACTGTACTGTACTGTACTGTACTG